>BLKM01000468.1:341257-621852 GCA_013340265.1 Coptotermes formosanus | reverse complement strand
TTACCCTTCGGTATTTGAAGCAAAAATGAAACATCTCACCCGTGAAAGGCAGTGTATGATGCGTCGTCAGGAGAAAGTTACATGTTACAAAAATTACTCCATACCTTATGGTTAGATGTTCTGTGCTGACGACTTCTCCTCCTGTAACACGACGCTGCTATTACCACCTAGAGCTGTGTCTTTGTATGGTAGTCTTTGAAACATCCTGATATACACAGTCCAACATTACATGCTTCACACTTCGTCTGAATTCGGCGTCTCTTTTTTGTACGGGCATGACACACTACACAGTCCATTCTCTTTTCAGTTGTAGTAGGCCAATGCTGGCGACTGCTCTCTTCTAGGCGACCAATTCTTGTCGCCAAAGCCAATGGCCTACCTACAGGGTTTAGTGGGCGTGGCTGCGGTCCAGCATACTCTACCATGTTCCTCACAAGTGTCAGTCGGAAGTCCCTGTGTGAAAGTTTAGAACCACAAGACTTCAACAAAATGTGGCTGTTCAGAATTGTGAGGTCGAGGAGATGAAAAAACAGTTTCTTCGTCCATTTCCACGTACGGCGACTGATGCTGTAGCTGTTGGCCATTCTGTCACTTTTGTCAACGTAACCCATGTGTTGATTGTAGTCCTCCACAATGGCTGGCTTCAGGGCGTTTCCACTCTCATCACAAAAGTTACCTTCTGCTGGTGAAACGTGCATATTTGTCAGCATGTGTACGTCACGTTTGTCCTTCCAAACCACTGCTGTCAAGTCACCATTTGTCCTGGCCCTAACGTCGCCCCGTTTGAGTCTCAGTGTCTTGCTTCTGAAGTCGTCTGGCATTCCCTTACGGTTTGGTCTAACTGTACCGCAGCAGTTTATTTTATGTTTTGTCAGATCGTTATATAAGTCAGGAGAAGTAAAGTAATTGTCCATATATAACTTATGGCCACGCCCCCTTCCTTTTCTTGTCAGTTGTTTCACTGTAGCATGGGTTGCTGTCATGTCTGTTGTGGCACGTTCTCTGTCTTTACCCAAGTATACTTCCATGTCATATGTGTAGCCAGCAGCGTCACAGAGTTTGAAAATTTTAATTCCGAATCGTTTGTGTTTCTTTGGAATATACTGTTTGAATACAACCCTCCCTTTGAAAAGTACTATCACCTCGTCAATTGCCAAATTTTCAGAAGGGTTGTAAAATTTGGAATACGCAACATTGAGCATATCAAACATTTCCCTAATTTTCCACAGTCTGTCATAGTTTTCGTCATTGTGGTCAATTTCTTTGTCATTGTCTGTGAAGTGCAAGTAACGTAAAATGTGCAAGAAACGGTCTCGTGTCATTGTATTGGGGTAGAAAGATGTGAAGAATTGTTCTGTCCTTGTCCAATAGTCCCTGAGTCTGTCGCGTATGTCATGGCCCATCTGTACGGTGATTGCTAGAAACAGAAACATTTCGGAGTTCGTTATGTCAGGAAGTGGGGTTGGTGTTTCGTCTCGTCTGTCCAAATACTGGTGGTAGTATCTGTTAGTCTCTGTCACCAGCAGATCAATAACAGATGCAAAATAGAGCATGAAAACGCTAAGCGGTGATGAATCTTTATTGATATGCGGTGCTTCATTGTGCTTCTTGCCTCTGTCACCGCCTGCATATTGATGGACATGAGGCTGGTTAGCTTGAGACTGCAGCCCCCACTTCGTATTCTGTCGTTGTTGTTGTATTGGTGGTGGTGGTTGTTGTTCATCAGCAAAGTCATCTTCATCTTCTTCTGACAGCAAGTCCTCAAAATACTCATCCGAATCCGTGTCACAGATCAGCTCCGATTCGATGTCTTCATCACGAAGTATTCTCCTGCGAGCCATGGTGCTGAGTACTTGTTTATAAGAAATGGTTTTCACTACTGACAGGATCACTGCACTGTGTGACAAACACTGAAAGAGTGTGGGCACTGGTGCAAATTCCGAGAAACATGCATTTCCTTTCGCAGGTCAAATTCCTAATGGTTGTATAACTAACTGTAAACCTATTTGTTAGTAGACCCTTACAGAAATATTTTCCCTCGAGATTCGGGAAGAGTTCAGGAGAAAGGAGCCTGAATTTAAGGCTAAAGAGAACGAAACATAACCCACTACAAAAATTTCTCTCTCTTAGAGAAGTGTTTCTTTCATATTGCTTCAAAACACTTTATAATAAATTCTGATATGCATTACCGTGTTCTCCACGCTTTACTTGAATAAATACAATTTATTTCGTAGATGCAGCGTTAATATTCTTCAAGATATTCAAAATTTTCCTAACCATAGCAACAAACGTTTAAATCCCCAGAGAAAATTCCGGTCCGCTGAAAGCACAGGGCATTTAAATCCCCGGCGTTTAAAGGTTAAATGAATTAACCCATAAGTTTCACTAGTTCAAGATCCTCTGACTGACTGACTACATACAGCAGGGTACTTCTTGAGAAGCTAACAGGTCCTCAACTAGCCACGAAATTCCTTGCATTTTATAGAACGTGACGGTTCATTACTGCATTCACAATAGCCTGCCACCTGTCCATATCCTGAGCGAAATTAATCCAGTCCATGCCCCCCCCCCCCCCCCCCCCTTCTTGAAGAGCTGTTTTAATATTATCCTCCCATCTATGCCTGGATCTCCCAAGTGGTCTTGTCCCCTCAGGTCTCCCTACAAAAATCCTGTATGCACCTGTCCCCTCCCCCATATGAAACAGTCTACAAGATAGCCTGACACTCAGTGTAACATACAGAATGACACAAACCTTCAGCACACCCAATCCTAGCAGTTCATCTGCAACAACTGCGGATCCAGGAACTCCTCGGTTGCTCTCAGTCTGCAGCTACAGCCCCCTAACATGCGTTGTGTGGGGGAGAGGGATGTCCTGGGCCAGCGTACAACATTGTGGGTACAGCACGATGCCAAAATAGTGATGATTACAGATGTGTCATCTTCAGTGCACATATGATACAGCCTCAAACCCTACGAGCAGCATGATGGGGGACAAAATCTCAGCTCCTGGTATGACCAGAGGTGCTGCTCCTCGGTTTGAAGAGTCTTGACACCGTTGACTTCCCAGGCCTGTCAACAAAGAGGATCCAGTAAATGAACACTCACATAACTGCGCATTATAAATGAATCTGTTCCGTTCCTTCAAATTTGTGAAACTGGCACTGGCAGTGTGTGTTGTCCAGCTTTGCTGTCCTGCACCGACCTCTGCCATGGTCTCTGCTCGTGCGCCCCGCCCAGCCCTCCTGATTTGCCAGATTCCTGCCATGAACTGTTCCAACATACACACAGCACTGACACACTCAAGACACCTTCCCTGACTGCATGCCACAATACAGAAAACATACAGTAGTGCCTGTAAACTGTACGTTCCACCCCTTTGCCTGGTCTCTGGACACATGCTCTTGCTTAGTTCTAGTGATCTATTTCGTCATATGAATGTTCTTTTCTAAAGTGCGCGATTTTCAGTCATTTTGAATGTTGTTTTCAAAACTGCCCAATTTTATTAGTTATTTATTTGTTCCTCTCCTGTAATATTCAATTATGTTACTATTTCCCATTTATGAAAATATGACAACTAAACACCCACATGTGGATCATCTCAAGCTGCTGGTTCTGTTACGTTGCACCAAAGATTTATTTCCTTCAGACCATTTCAAATAATCATACAAAAACATGTGCCATTCCCATTTCTATCAGTAAGTATCAGTATCTGAACTGACACCCACCTTTCTTACTGTGGCCCTTGCAGATGGCATGGAGGAACACACTGTGTGGTGCTTGCTCGCTCAGGAACTTCACATCGTTCATCACTGGGACGCTGATTGACGCCACTCTGTGACTGCAAAAGAAGAGAAAGAGTTGTATAAAGTGTACAATTGTTATAATAAATACTGCACAATACCAACCAACACCAAGAGCATCACCACACGGTATAAGCCATCGAAGATTTATCTGCTCACCACCATTTAAGTTCAAGTATGTATCACGCAGGTTAAAACTAACGGCAGTTTCATGGTAAAAAAAAAATCCTGACATACACGAAAAGCTTTGAGCACATGTATTTGAGAACGGGCAGTTTGGGTGTGCAGAAACAACCCAAGGACGGCAATTACAGGCCTTAGTACTTGTGAAAGAACACAAAACTCAAGTTCGGAAGCAGCCTTGGAATGGGTGGTGATGTATTTTGCCAGAAATGATTTGTGTATTACATATTATGGACAATTGTGCCTTAATTCTTCAACAACTTCAAATTTTCATACTTAGTTTCTTGAAAAATGCAGTGTGCAGCTTATTCAAGGTTAAGACACATTCAAGAAAATGTGCTACATAAGTATGGATGTATGCCCAAGTTTCTTCATGTCACACATGCCACATATTTGGATAGATACGATTTTGTAAATGGGGAAAGAAAATGTAATAAATTCCACTCATTGCAAGTGCTCCAATGTGGCAGAAAACTGTCGCATTAATAGAACAAAGCATCAACTGCTATTATAAGAATACTATATTACGCACTGTCCATTTGATATACAGAACACTTCAGAATGTAGATTTTGCTGCTGTCATAAGGCAAGTCATATCTTAAACCTCTTCTGTTCAGCCCATTACATTAAGCAAATTCATATCCCTGGAAATAGAGGTTTGCTTCAGTTAATAGACCCAACACAGTACATTCAAGCACAGCCTTATGGGTTATATGACAACCCACATTAAGAAACCTTCCTAAAATTACTTAACCCATTCCATGGAGCACAATACAGGATCTCTTGAGCAGCTGGCTAACATTCCGTCATAGAGTCACTACATTCCCAGCATTTACAGAAAATGAAGGCTCGCTATGCAATGCACAAGGGCCCACAACTGGTCCCTCCCCTGAGGTAGACGGACCCAGTCCTGTAACACTGCCAAAACTTTCATCATGTGCCGGTACACAAAACACTACAATGATAATACACTTCACTACTATTGCTGTATAACAACCAAAATTATTCGTCATAAAACATTAACATTTTTTGTATTTCACTGTGTAACGAATTCGTAATTGAATATAGTCCAGAGTAGGGCCTTCGTCTCTACTGAACACTTTATATAAACTTCTATTCACCAACATTTCCACGTGCTATTTATTCTATCGTTATCCAAAGCAATGTACCTACATTAAAATTACTTAAATATAATATTCAACACCTTGCCGCCTTTCGCTACTTTTTGTGTTACAACTGTCAGACCGACACATCAGGGTCGCCAATACAATTATCCCACAAATTCAAGTCATCGTACCCAAAATATCTACGAAAAATCGAGAAACACAGAAACCACCGCTACGCTTCCAAATATGATGACAAAATAAAAACGTATTTATCCACGTACTTGAGTATGGGTTTTCATTCAGGTGCCAACTTGAGATTTCTGGTTTCTAAAAGAAATCCCCCAAAACATTCATTCATTGTGGTAACAAACTTTTGATTTCCGATTTTAAGGCAAATTTTTGCCACCCACAGAGGTTAGGGATTCAGATTTTGCTTACTGCCAGTTTAAGATTTCATGTTTCATTTCAGTCACAACATCCACGTACCAACCAACACTGTGTACCACGGTTACGTTGCTTTATCAACCGCACGCAATGTTGGCATCCTTGAATAGTGCGTAATTTGAAGTATTTCGTAATGACTTCGGAATATAATTCCGTAATGTCCCAGAGGATTAATCCTCAGCCCTGTAAAATAAGGCAGCCTCAAATCTCACCGTGTCTTCAGTGCCGTATAATTCGAAACTTGGTTATATGAACACGATCAGTCCTGTATGTTGCTTGTTATATAAACACCACCACCCAGTTCCGCATAACAAGTAAACTTTATGGGGGCCAAAAACGACACTTTCTCAAACAATAATAATCCATTCCTACTGACGGCCATTACCGCGTAACAGCACATCACTATGGCGTACTGATTCAAGCCCGTAATGAATGTAATTACATTTTACAACAAATACATCCTAATAGCAATAATTATTAGTCACAAAGTATCATTAATACGCCGATTATTAACCCTAATAACAAATTTCTAGTGTGCACGTCATACAGAAGGATTATAACGTTTCGAATATCCAACGAAATTTCTTCGAACTTACTTTCTTCAACTCCGGAAAGGAAGAGGAAGTGACCCCGTTTCAACGAAGGCCGCCGTGCACCATTTACCGGAAGTTATGTTTCCGGGTATGTATATAATCCCTAATAGAGGAAAATTACAAAACGAGATTTCTTCACGCGTATAAAAATAAAATCGGCGAAGTTTTAAGCGTTAATTATCGGGGTTATTAGCATTTAACTACCGGCTAACATTTTGGGAACTCCAAGTGACATCGATACACAACGGGTAGGTCCATCTGCTTTATAGATTGATTCCAGTTATTTTCGTAAGCAGAAACAGTACCCACTAGAAGAAGCAGGGACTTGTTTCGTGTCACTTCATTCTCTGGGCCGGCTTACCGGCTATCTAACTAACTAACTAACTCCATGGAGCAGAGGCCTTCTTGAGAAGCTAACAGTTTATCAGCTACTCAAGAAATTCCCCGCATTTTATGGAACCCGAAGGTTCATTACCGCATTCACAAGAGCCCGCCACCTGTCCCTATCCTGAGCCAGATCAATCCAGTTCATGTCCTCCCATCCCACTTCCCGAATGTCCATCTTAATATTATCCTCCCATCTACGCCTGGGTCTCCCAAGTGGTCGCCTTCCCTCGGGTCTCCCCACCAAAATCCGGTATGCACCTCTCTCCTCCCCCATACGTGCCACATGCCCGCCCATCTCAGTCGTCTCGATTTGATTACCCGAATAATATTTGGTGATGAGTACAGGTCATTAAGTTCCTCGTTATGTAGTCTTCTCCAATCCCCTGTCGCCTCGTCCCTCTTAGGCCCAAATATCCTCCTCAGCACCCTATTCTCGAACACCCTCAGTCTTTGTTCCTCCCTCAGTGTGAGAGACCAAGTTTCGCATCCATACAGAACAACAGGTAAAATTATAGTTCTGTGTACCCTAATCTTTGTGTTTTTGGATAGCAACCTCGAAGACAAAAGATTCTGCACCGAATGATAGCAAGCATTCCCCGACTTCAATCTGCTCTTAATTTCTTCATGAATGGAGTTTCGATTCGTTAGGGTTGCTCCCAAATATTTGAATTCTTCCACCCTTTCAAAGGATTTATTATCTATATTTATGTTGTGATTGTGTCGTGCATTCTGATTTCGAGACATGACCATGTACTTAGTTTTCTCAGCATTTACTTCTAGACCAATCTCCTTACTAGCAATCATTAAATCTTCTGCATTTTTCTTTATGCTATGTATGCTTCCGCCCAATATATTAACATCATCAGCATAAACCAGAAGCTGATGTGTACCATTCAATTTCAAGCCCTCCTGGTTTGCCTGAACCCTCCTAATGGCATATTCTAAAGCAAAGTTGAAAAGCAATGGCGACAGAGCATCTCCTTGTTTCAAGCCATTCTTAATAGGAAACGTGTCAGACAGATGTTTGCCTACCCGAACTCTGCTATATGTTTCACTTAGGCACATTTTTATTAACCTTACTAGTTTCATGGGGATACCGAACACAATGAGAATATTATACAAGACCTCCCTCCTAACTGAATCATAGGCTTTCTTGAAGTCTATAAATAGCTGATGAACTGCCTCATTGTATTCCCATTTTTTCTCAAGTATTTGACGAATGCTGAATATATGATCAGTGGTTGACCTGTTACGTCGAAATCCACACTGATGATCCCCAATAATTTCCTCTGCATATGGAGTTAACCTTGACAAAAGGATGTTGGATAGAATTTTGTACGTAGTCGACAAAAGTGATATGCCTCGATAGTTATTGCAATCTGTCTTATCACCCTTCTTATAAATAGGCACAATGACTGACTCCTTCCATTCCTCAGGCAATTCCTCCTTATTCCAAATAGAAATAATAAGTTTATGGATTTCAGACCGAATAATCCTACCCCCTGCTTTAATCAATTCTGCTGGAATCTGATCAATACCTGGTGATTTGTGGCTTTTTAGTTTTCCAATAGCCATCTCGCTTACCGGCTATCTTGATTTAAAATTATTGTGGTTTCTCTTAGTCTTTCCTGATATATGCCAGAATAATACTGATACCCCAAATTACAAAGAAGCGTGTGTAAGGACTACGTTTCGGCGATAAAGTTCAAAAGCAGAATTAGTCCTATGCCTAATTAAGCACAAAGCCATGAAGGCATGTGGGGGAGTGGAGTCACAGCTCGAAGCATTATTTTACTATTACTGATGGTAGACCTTAAAAACTGAGCAAAGCGGCTACTAATACAGTCAGGGTTCCATTTGGGGAAGCTTCACTTTAACACCTTACCGAAAATAAAACTGGGCCCTTCTCAGCCTCCTTCATTAAGTACTTCAGATTATCTCCTCTATAATCAAAGTGGCCAGAGCGTGAAGCTCATTACTTTTTTCTCGTCTGGCATAGCTTAACACCTTAACTTGATTCTTAGGTATAAGATTTGAGGTTATGCCTGTGATGAATGTAAAGATTACAGTCCACCTGGTACTGTGGCTTTGGAATCTGCCACACTCAACCAGTGCTTACCATTTGTTCACCTGACAGTAGGATCTTAGGTTACTGGATACCGTACACCAAGGTTGCATAAATCCAAACTGCCAAATCTCCCACAAGTCTAAATTTTTTACCATGACACCTAATAATTGTGGATCCTTATTCTGGAATTTACTTCATGTCAACCTGCTGGCACCTAGAATTTCGAGGTGGCTGCTACATAGTATCAAGGAAAGCAAAAACGTAACAACCACCGAGGCCCAACTTCAATGACCAAGTCCTACATTCCTGTCTGTAAGCACTAATATGACATATATGTTTAATCATGACCGCTTTAACGCCATTTTGAACATGTCACTGTTTTATGCCCATATAACATAATTCTAAAATTTATGCTTTTGGTTTATCACATGTTGTTATGATACTGTAATTTGAGATATCAACCATATACAAGGACAATGTAAAAATAATTAGCGTGTTGTAATAACTATTCTTTGCTACCTTGTCAACCTGATGGTGGCACTTTACACATGAGCCAAAACATGCTGCAGTAAAACTTTACAACATATATAGAACTGTTGTGATTAATGGCTACTATGCTTTTATATATCTTCATTACAATGGGATGTCCCACTTAAAAATATACTGCACCAGGGTTGGAGTGCAGCGCAATACGAATCACCATGTGGCTTTAAGTACAGTAGCTTCTAAACAGCCTTGTTAGAAGTACACAACAGTATCGGTTGAAGTGGTCTGAAAACCCCCTGACCAATTCTTAAAAACACAATGAAATATTTAACATTTAGTAACATAAAATACTCATGAACCACTTGACACTTATTCTCCGGTATCTGATACGCATTTACTTCATTTGTTTACGTGGAAACTGTTATTGTATTACATGTACATTAGCATCAATCGAGACACTGATTCTACAATACTGTAAGGGAAATTTGCAACCTAATGTAAAAAATAAGTCCTAAAAATACTGACGTTTACATATAATGCTCAAGACAAAACAGTGGTGGGAATCCAGACACAAAGCAAGGTTGCTAACAACAGTCAGGACTCTTCATCACTAACATAACCGCAGCAAACGAAATTGATGCATGTAATTACGCCTGCTTTCGAGGAAGCTGAAGATCAGACACACAGTGCAATCTGTGACACATGTCAACAAATACAATTTAGGGAGTTCAATTGAATACTCGACCCCAACACATGGCAAGCTGAATGGCATTACTTCTCTGCATATAATACACTGTATATAATACATAACTTACGGCACTTTAGAGTAGGTGCTGGAAGTGACCTCCTTTAACTCTCAGGTGTGTTTGACTTCCAAAGAACTGAAATGCCGGGAAACTTACCTTAAATTTCCTGCAACATTTTCATACAATTTCTTCCTTATACAGTCCTTGGTAACCAGCATTAAGAACACATGAGGTGTATAAAACATTGCAGAATACACATAACAATACCCAAAAAGGAAGACTACTTCAAACCAGGAATAACACATTGGATGCGACACCTGAAACACCTTACGGAATATAAAAAGTGGCATCACAACATCAGATATAATAATCCACCACTAAAGATTCCACACACCTCTTATTGCTATTAAGTAGATCAATATGCAACATTTTTCAAACTGGATTAGTAATGTAATGTATGTCTGTATAAATAAACATCACAAGTTTTCAAAATATTATACACATTTTCATAATGTGACACTTCACAGAAAACAGACACTGTAAGATGATTTATGTATTAATCTTTTTTTATCATAAAAAAATTAAACACGTGAACCCACATAACAATCATAAGAAAGCTGAAAAACCATAGGTTAGCAGATAGTAAATGCATGTATTACACAGTGCAGTTTGTTTTGTTTTATTGAAAAATGTAATGTGATTAGCTATATGCAATGTTCTCTGAGACAAACAGTCCATGTGAAGGAAATTATGGAATTCAGCGTGATACTTAACACAGCATCTTTTTAGCTTCTTATTATAGTTAGGAGTGTATTTCGCAATAGCCACCCTCATGCTGTCAGTTAAATGTTTATAAGCTAATGATGATCCATACTTTGACTTCTGTATTTTCATTGTTGGAAAGCTTAATTTGCTTAAGTAAGTAGAATTATCACAAGCATTCAATATGAATGACACTAGTTTTAGTATATCATACTGTGCAGATGGCAGTAATTCCAGAAGTTTGTGTCATTCACTCTTGTTGTCAATGATAAGTCTCTTTGCAAATTAATAAACTCTATTTATAGTCTACTCATATTTTATTTGAACACTGAAGAAAGAACTACAGCATTCTCACTTATGTATTATTCATGATAATTTTACACGGGCAAAAGACTGCTGTGAACACACTAACAATAACATTGCTGATATGGTAACTTTGGAGTGTGTAAGTGGTGGTGGTAAGTTGTCTTTCATAGTTTGCCAAGAAACAGGTGGAATTGCTTCAGCATTCTATCTTGGCTTTGCCAGGGAAAGGGTTCCAAAAGACTCCACAGGCAATGCAACACTATGTTGTGATCAATACATTACCTGTCAGCTACAGGTTGAGTGAGCCTCATCTAAATAGTGTTCCACCAATTTTAAATGCACTGTTTCAATGCTTTCAACCTCTGTACACATCCCATTGTGGTGACTGATATATGCACCCGCACACTGTGAAAATCAACTGATGTTTCTATTCTGGACTTTCCTGATGATGGTGCATATTACACTTATTATTGTTGGCTACTGGGGTCTTTTGTAAATTGAAATTAAACATGGCACTACCAGAATCGCAGCTGATGGGTCTACTGGAAAAGAAAGTACAACTCTTGAAATTGTCATGATCTGTTAAATGTATTTTACACTACCAAATTCTGTAGATGTGTGACTGCATAGCCAAGGCAGTGATGCAGCCATGGGGATTCTTTAGGCTCGGAATATGCTTTTGTTAGTGGCTGGGCTCAGCATGATGTTTGCAAATAATATACAGCAAATATTCTGTAAAACACTGATCCACTCATACATTACTTACGCATCAGACTTCTTAGAATAAACTTTCTTGACCTGATGTTGATTCTCCAAATTCTGGCACCTCATAAGTGAAAGAAATTTACCCTGATGTGGCAATGCACTGTAAAAAAAAATTAATAAGACCAAAAGGCTGTTAGATCTTGTGGCACTTAATCCAGCTTCCATCTAGATGATGCAGGATCTTTTGTGTCTCGAGTTCACTACAGTTTTGAGTAAAGCTTTAACTACTAATTCTGTTCTTATATTCGATTTTTCCATCACATGCCTCAATGTGTTAGTATTATTCATCCATTAAGAAGACCTGTTACTTGGTTAATGGTCTATAGCTGACCCAACCTTACCATTTACTCATACCATCAACACATTAAGCAACTCACAACAACAACTTGAACATTTTAACTTGAACTTCAATTTGGTAGGGACAATTCCTTCACATTACATGTAATATTTTTACCAGACATAAGTCATATACATGAAAAAACATTGCACCAGTGCATCCCTCTGAGAATTCTTGTTGCTAGTATAGTAAGGCATGTGATAAAAATAAATATGTAAATAGATAAATAAGAAACACCATAAATAAATAAATAAATAAATAAGTAAGTAAAAAGGAGCTCATACTTTCTCAGTCAGTACTGAGCATCTGTTTGAGTTTTTATTAATGCTACATGTAATTTACAAATATACATTACTGTTATGTTTAGTACATTTAAATAATAAGTGTGACTTTAAAAAGTAAAAAATTCAGATGGAGATTCACGGAGACATAAAGACCTCTTTGCAGCCCACTTATGATAATTTTCATAACACTGTAATTACAAGTATACAGGCCCAGTTATAATTGTACTGTATTGTATTCTCAATACAAAACATGTTTTAATACGGTTGTTGTAAAACAGTTGTTATGAATATCATTACAAACAGTCCACAATATTAAACAAATTACTGATCATCGTTAAACTTTCCTCACACTTGTACTTCACAAATAAATATTTGGACACGAAGCATACAAGAACTTTAGAATATATTTCATACTTCCTGTAACTGATGTAACGACAGTGTCATATCTAGTATATATGATTTTTTGTTACAGATGAGTCCAGCTCTTTCCCTTTTGTATGTACTTTCATCAACTGAATGCACTGCAACTACAATTAAACCTTTCTCTGGCAAGCCTACCACTACGGCAGTTCCAAAGCTATCTGAAAATATCCTGCTGCAGTTTTAAAATCATATCATAATCAACCCACTGATATTCATGCATCTGTTACTTGAACCGCAACATAACACAGTTATGAAGAAAAGATCTTGTATTGATTATTAACGACAGTCATCCATTATGTATAACAACACTGACCTTAACAGAATTTCATCTTCAGACATAATCATTCACTTGAAGTACCTGTGCTTTTCATATGGGTACAGCAAATTTTTGTAATTTTCCCTTGTGCTTTCAATAAAAGTTGCAAGAAACACAGAAGAAGGGCTGTCACCTGTGTCTGGTTCCATTTGTTAAGGCTGACCTTTCATTTCGACTGTATTTCCAGTGCCCATCATTGCTGCGGTTATTGTTTTAACTTATCAATGTATATATTTGTCCTGAATTTGTGATTCCAGCTCCAGTTACCAATAAATTTTACACTGAAGTTGCTAATCACTCTTTAGTTCCACCTTTATGTTGGCCTCTGGCAACCCAGCTTCTTAATCAATTTATTTATATTTTTTCGAAACTCATGTTTCATTATACAGAAGCTGAGGATGCTTTATACGTAGGCATAATCATAGGCTTGCATACAGGTGTGCTGGGGGTGCACAGACACAACCTAATGCCTCAAAATTTAGTACTTTGTGTCTCATTTTTAAAGTAGAGTTTAGTTGTTAAGTTAAAAAAATGTTTGGTTAAGTTTTAGTTTCTTTAGTTTGTTTTATGAATAAAAAATAATGTCCCTTATGACAGAGTATTCAGTAAATGTTACACTTTTTACAAAAAATAAAATCTAAAATATCTTGGGTGCACACCCTAAAGAAATGTGCTGTGCTCTCTTATGAGTGTAATGGTTAACAGTATCACTTCTTATTTGGAAGTTTCCAGTCTCTGAAGACCTAGTGCCATGAATATGCTATCCTGACAGACTTGCTTTGGTTCCTCAAGGATTCAATATCTTGCAATATGCCACATTTCCCCATTCACCATCCTGCCTATTCAATATTGTGTAACCTGTGCTGCTGACAAAGCTGTCCCTGTACACATCATGAAGACATATGGCGAAGTGGAGGTACAGCTCTGCCCAGTGTTTACCTTCGACCCTAAACAGATGGGAGTGTTTAGCCTCACATTCCAGTCCATTTTCCACAGTACCCACTGAACAGGGTGTTGGGTGGATCCTACAGCCAGTCAGGACACTTTGAAATGGAAAAATCTCTTACCTCTGCCAGTTCTCCAGTCTGTAGCCCAGTCATTATACTTACTACAGCATCCCTCCCTCCTGTGCTCTTTATAATAACTATAACATGAAATTAAACCCTATGAAGTCTTCAAGTTAATGTGACTGAACTTTTAAATATCACTTCTAGTACAGGCTTCGAAATCTTCAGAGTGAAATACTACATCCATCTTCAGGAGTGTAGACACTGGCAGATGTTCCTCTAAAACCACGGTACATACCTACGAGACTGCACTGTGTCATGATTCATGAAACCATAATATATATAATTTCACTTCCAGTTCTGGCAACTGATACCTCCAAAGACCAAACCACATAATCAAAATTCCAATATCGTAAGGTAAGTTAAGGTAAGGTACGGTAAAGCTATCCTATTACAGGCCTGTACAGGCCCTTAGGGTTCCAGGAGGTTGATGCTCCCAGATTTCAAGACAACCGGCATATGAAAGTGGTCAGGTTGTCAGCCCTATACACCGGCCACCATCACCTCCCAGGAAATATTCTTGGTATGCATTTTTGTTGGAGGCTGAATCGGCGCTGCGGCCATAGTGCGACTGGAAGGATTATGTCAATGAAAAATTCCAGTGACACCATCAGGAATTGAACTTGTGAAATTCCAATATAGAGTGAGGCAAAATGAAGCTCTGCTCTGGGTTAAGAAGAAACAATTACTTTTATGTATGGTCACAGTAATGGCTGAGTCAAATAATTCCCATTTTAAGTGCTCTTATGTTTCACAGAAATCCCACAGAACACTTGTTATTCTGTGCATCATTCAATATTACAACTTGTGTAGCAGATCAAAAGGGAAACAACTGGCAGCATGTACATTAGATAAGAAGGGAAAAACGTCAGATATCTACCAGATATGTTTGTTACAGTCCACGTTCAAAGCATTCTGACATCCCACGAACATTTGTCCTTACTGCTAGTCGTAAAGAACATACTGCTGATCCTTCATCCAAAGTTCAACAAAAACTGATCCAGATGCACATAAACATTCATAAGTGCAAATGCAGATACACATAAAATTTGAGGTTTTCTCAACAGTTAATGTTGCTATTGCAGTTGTCTGAGCTGTGATACTGTGTAGCTAGGTAGGAGGGTAGCAGTACTTCTGAGGGACATACAACCTCCACTGTCAGCATACATGTGAGCGAAGTTATGAAAGCAACTGGTTATATGAAAGAAAACCTTCACTCACCAGTTTCTTCTCCCATTCACTTCTATAAATGCAGCCATTTCCTGAACTAGACTGACTTCAACCCTGAAGATGGAGGCATGTGTTCCTCTCATACATTGGTAGCAACCTATGAGACTCAACAGCTTCACAGGTCAGAAGACCCTCACCAAACACTGTGCAGTACACGTTGGCAGTCCTGCTTCAGTGGGAGATCTTCACTTTGAATCTCAGCCTACAGACCAGCTATTCCAATGAGGTTTTCCTCAGAAACTTAGAAAATATACTGTACTGAGATAGTACCTTAAAACAGGCCATAATCACATTCTTCTAGAAAAATGTAAAGATGCACCCATTCTTAAACACCACACTATGAACATGTGTGGGTAAGTGCTGGTATGGTTACATGCACTCTTAACACTTGCACAAACTGAGGAACATAGCAGCGTTAGTCCACCCCCTGAGAAAAAGAGTCCCATGTGCACTCTGGGTAAGATGTGCTCTAACCTAGCTAGTTGTCTAACATGTAGGAAATAACCTTTATTACTGATAATTCCACATCATTTCAAAGTCATGATGAAAAATATCTTACAATTTGATCTGTTTTAACCCATCGAGTTGAAAAACGCAATTAAATTAAGAAGTCTTCCATCAATCACTAGGCATAATAATGAAACAGGATAAATCTCTGAAGACATTCATGGTCTAACATGGAATTTTAATAGTATAACCAACACCCTGTCCTTTCAAGAGCAAAATCTGTATGAGTGACCTGGAGTTGTTACATGTATGTAAGTGATTACTGGAACTTGATTTAATAATGATTACTCTTCTAGGTTCCACTACACTAGTGCTTCTGAAATGGGTTTACATAAAGATTCATGATGAATTATGTAAGATATATTTCACACAAACTCAAAAACATGAAAAGAGCCCAAAAGAGCCCTGAAACTTCCTTTCCTACAATTTTTCTGCGTACAGAATACATACAATTTGTTTAAAATAACCATTTTCTTGTAATGTGGTGTATTTATAATATACAACAGCACCTAGTTTGAGATAAAAATCAAGTCACCATTGAAAGGTGATACATGAAGTCTCACTCTGAGACTGGTGTAAGCATGAGTTTAGAAACATTGCTCTTACAGCCTATAATTAACCTTTTCCAGTTTTATTAATCTATACTTCTAATGTAACAATTATCACAGCCTTACAATCTAAACTTTGGATTGGTCAATGTAGCACTCATGGATCAAACTGTAATAATGTGAACAACTCAACTCACTCTTCCCTCCATGTGCAAACTGCTTACACACTTACCATCTGAGGGTGTGATGCCATGTCATTTGGTAGACAAGTACCAGAGGTGTGGAGCAACTTGGTGCCTCCCAACTTCTCAGCAGGTTCTTCCAAAATGATGACGACTGTCTATCAAACTACCCAGTGTCACAACACAGAAGACCGTAATCCTAATACTCATGATTGTGATAACCTCAAATCTCATGTGATTCCACAGAACTTGCACTCTTGCTCTGACAAAAGTAACAATTTCCCTTCTCATCCAATTCATACATACACTGTATATGGGACCTGGCGCTACTCTGTGCATCTGAAACATATGTAGTAACATGACACATCTTAGAACACATTTCATGAAAGTGTTGAGGTTGGTGAAATCAGACTGGTTATGGTGGAGCCCATACGCTACATGTGAGGCATGAGAGGAATATGCAGTGGTCACAGAACAATTCAGCGCGAAGCCTATTAAACCAGACTGAAAACATATTTATGTCAAGTAAAGATATGAGGATGTCTCACTGGGTAAATACTTCCCACTTTACCAAAAGACACAGCATACCATTCTGAGAAGACCTGAATTTTCAGCTATACTGCTGTCAGAACTCCAAGTCTCTCAAGCGTTGACGTTTAGAAAAGTTAAAGTTTTCATGGCAGTGACAGCCTTCCATTGACAACAATGTGTACTCATACATGTGGGCAACAATGATGCTCCAAAATGTTGGTATTACCCTACAAAACTGCATGGTGTCTCAGGTCTCATGGCTAAATCACTCCACAGAGAAGAGTTCTTGAGAAGCTATTAGTTCCTCTGCTAGTCAAGAAATTCCCTGAATTTTATGGAACCTGAAGGTTTCTTAATGTGTTCACATGAGCTCACCACTTCCCCTATTCTGAGCCACATCAATCCAGTCCATGCCCTCCCACCCTATTTTTTGAAGATACATTTCAATATTATCATTCCACCTTAGTCTAGTCTTCCAAGTGAACAAGTAACATGGCCACAGTCTGCAACTGCAAACACATTTTCACTCTCATTAAGTAATGTTTATTCGTTCATTCATTATTTATTTCCTTATTGTTCACGCATAAATTTTTATATTTTGAATTCACCGTACTGGTTGTTATAAATCATTATGAAATTTTAAACAGTGAAATAGTATGTCTGCAGTTTGACAGTAGCATAAACCCCCAGAATAAAACCACTTGAGATTACAGGTATTCTCTCATGCCAAACTTATAGTAAACCAAAAATCAAAGTTGATACATTTTCTACAAAAGACTTCAAAAATAAATATCAGAAACTTGAACCCTGTCGTCAACACTGTACAAACCAACCTAACATTAAACAAATATGGGTATGAATCTTATTGCAACTGACTACAAATGCATATGAAAACACATTTCTCACACAGTTCCACACAGTACTCAGTTGTTCCTAACATTTGTTCATTATGATTACATTATTTATATCCACACACATATACAAACAATTCACATTTTGTATGTATTACACACACATGATCATTTCACTAATGTCTCTTTAAACAAATTTTTAAATTTACAATGTAAACCTTCTGAGACATCTTGATCAGCTAGCACAAGAATTACGTTATTCTTGCTTTCCTTCTAATCACCTTGATATGTTGTCTATGTCTTAATGTACATCACTGTTAAAAAGCTCTGACATTTGACACATTCAAATGACTTCTTCTGTTTTAGTCATATGACTTGATTTGAACAAGAAAATGTTACTTTGACTTATACTGAAACCTGTACCTTTTGTTGTTTAGAAGGGTGCTCTTAATAATGAAAAATATATGCCATGTGGCATGCACAGGGCGAACAAGAAGATTTTGGTTGGAGAGTACCAAGAGAAAAGAGTAACTGGGAGGAATAACAAACTGGGTTAAGACACTGTGAATGGTGCTGCAGCAAGATTACAGTTTTTTTTGGGATGTCCTGCCCTAAAGTTTGGCAAATAGTTGCCATGTCTGGAAAAAATGTGCTGTTTCTCACTGTCATACTCACACCCTTAAGATGGAGGCAGCACATTCCTCTGAAATACTGGTGACCATCTGCAGAACTACATGTCGTCACAACCTGGGAGACCATAATCTTAATACTGACTACCATGAAAACCTCATTTCCAGAATGAATAACAGACTTACAATATTTTCGTTTTGTGTTTGTTCTCTGTGACATACAGCTGGGTAGGGCTTTCACATAATTTTATTATTTCTTTCAAATTAGTCCAGCACAGTCATTTTTGTGGTGTGCAGCTCATCCAGCCTTACAGAGATGAACAAACTCCATCCTTTATATTATACTGACTACTACATAAAGGAACTTTATGTGTCAAAAGCTTTTAAGGGAATGAGTAATTTGGTGCTGATGAATGCTGTTTATAGCTCATATCATCTCACCAGTCAAGTATTTGTGCTGCTTATTATGAACAGCTGTAAACACAAGCTTTTAGACCCTGAATGTACTATTAAGTACATCAAAACATTATTTATGTTCGGTACACCATAACTCACAGTGGCGCAGTTGGTTGAGGCACTGCGCTACAAGGTCATGAGTTTGATTCCTGATGGGGTTGTTGTCATCTTTCAATGACTTAATCCTTCTGGCCACACTGTGGCCCAGGAGTCGACTGAGACTCTAAAAAAATTAGTACCAGGGGTATCTCCTGGGGGGGTACAGGTGGCCAGTGCATAGGGTTGACAACCTTGCCATCTTCATGTGCTGACTCTCCAGAAATTCTGGGAGCCTCAAGCACTCGGGGCCCCAAGGGCCTGTCCAGGCCTACACAGGGATAGCTTTACCTTTGTAGCTTTATGCCACAACTCAAGTTGTTTAAATCCTATAATCCTATAGGGTATGCATGGGAGCTTGTGCACACACGCACACACACACACACAGAGCTTCAGAACACCAATTTTGTTGCTAATTTCCTCCATAAGTGGGTGTCACAAGATGCAGAAGAATGTGTGTATTTAAAGTAAACATGTATCTTTGCACACCATAAAGGTTTATGAAGGAGTGGTGGTACAGCTCCAATCATTCTTAACCTTAGCACTAAATAGAGATGAGTGGTCAAATTCATGCCCCAGACACTTTATGACTGGTTTACCCTTGGAAAAAATGCACCTGAAACCCACAAAACAGGGGACCTCTTAGGGCTCAGAGCAAATCTGGATACCTGCAGCAGTGGAAACCTTTTACCCCATGCCAGGAATCAAATGAAAAGCCTACCCTATACTGACTACACTACAAGCGTATTTAATGGTGCTGTGAGTAGGTCAGATTATACAATGCATGACATCGGGCTGCGTAGTTGACAACCATTAAATAGGATGTGAAAGCAATGGTAATCTGAGACACCATCATGTGAGTTGTCTACAGGAATGGATGAGAACAAAAATACTTCTAGGCAGATATTCAAACTGAGCACCATCAGAATACAGTTACACGCATTATCATTTGAGCTAATTTCCAAGGTAGAAAAAGAATAAATAGCAGGAATTATCTTCATACATCTTTTGCATAGGAAACTAGTTTCATAATGCATGTCTGCACAATCAAAACAAATATTAAATGGATGGCATTTCCTACACAAAGACAATAACAAAGTTGCATTCTTTTAGTACTGTTTGCACCCAACATGGTGTTTTTCAACCTCAATTCATAAGGATCCAAATTGAGATCAAGTTTCAGATTGACATCAAGGTAATATTTTCCCAGTCATTGTGTTCAGTATGTTTCCCATGACTTACACACTAAAATCAGGCATTTTTTTATAATTAGCATTCAATCTTGCCAAGATTATGACGTTATGCTTGGCACAAAATGTCCAGAATACTACGTAACTGTAGGAACATTTTACTAAATAAGTCCACAGCTCAGGATCATGTATGTCACCAACACCAGTCCAGAGAATGAGGTGGCTAACAAAAATCTGAAGAATGTTAAGATGATCAAACTTCACACAGTGCTGCCAAAAAAAACTTTTTTACTTTCAACCCAGAAAACAGCCAGGTCAGGGGCAACGCCCCAAGCCAGGACATTACTCCAGCAGGTCAGAATTGACCTGTATCATCCTACAAGACTATACGCTGGTCTTTTAAAACATACTGACAAATGGCCTAGCATGACATATGCTGGTCTATGTCTTTCATATTTCAACCGTCACCCCTGATGATGGTACCATAGTGTACTGAAACATGCTGGGTTTAGTAGTGAACTTCTTCTGCAAGCAATAAAAGTTCCTGTGCATGTACTGGTTTGTTGTTTTGCAATTCTGGTCTATGTGTATTTACTTGGTGGTAATTTAAATTCATTGCTAAGCCAGAAAAACTCAGGCCAGCAAGAGATACAATTGGCATTTAAATCTGTCCCCTAAAGGTTAATATGCATAGCAGACACAGTGATAGCAAACAATGGAATGCTTTGAACAGACAGTCTACTGTAAATCCCATATGAACTGGGACTACAGTCTCTGCAATGACTATGCTACATCTAATGGCCTCAGATATGATATGATCAAGTTATAAATCATATTAAAATTTTAACTGTCAGATGTAGTATTCTGAACATCGGAATGCCTAACTTTTAGTCAAATTTTGAATTCCATTACAGTAACAGCTTTCACAACCATTGTGTTACAATGGTACTGACACTGACTGATGCCCTGTCTTATTACAACTACTGCATTCCCACAGTTATTGTTACAAATATTTATTAAATTTATTGGTTGAATAACACGTACTGGTACTCATTGCAAATAACTGTTATTTTGGAATCATCTACAGCTTTATTTTTGTCAGAGATGTGTTTTGGAGAAATTGCTGTGATCATGAAAATAACAGATAAAGATTTCAGTTTCTCACAGCATTCAATGTGACCATGAAAGCCTGCTGGGATATGATGCCATGTAGTTTGGTACACAGGTTCATCTGAAATGTCACTGTATACTATCTATGACACTACACAGCATCACATCACAGAAGACGCTGATCTTTTAAAGAAAACATGTTTTGTATCCAAGAGTCAAAGAAATGGTCATATAGATTGCCTCTGCATTACTCTAGCATTGGACCTGCTCATCATACTCCTTCGTATTTCATACATTCCATACAGTGTCCAGCGTATATGAATCTAGTCATATAAATAGGCAGGACATGTATGAAGGACTTAACAACTCATACGCATTCAGTACAGTTTATATATGTAATTAGTTCGGCAACTGTGAAACTTGCAGAGAAGTTCTATCACACATACGTATAAGTTTCAGTTTTCTCTGCAATTTTTGCTTGAAACATTTTTCTATAGGATAAATGTTAAATCACCTACACTCATGATGCAGTCATGCAGACTCTCATATTTCTTGTCTTGACAATAAGAGTGGAATGTCGAGAGAAATTGTAGTGTAATTTCCCCAATTTTAAATTTCATGCAAATATCTTTCTGGTTCAAATTACATGTAGATGTATATACACGGTAAAGCCAACAGGCATATTTTTGCAACTTTCTGTTGTGAACTCACCAAACTTAAGTGTAGCAAACATGAATGTGGAAATATCAAACCATGACTTTGTGAACGTGAGTCTGAAGATAATCATTCAACCACTCATAGAGTCCTGAGAACCCTGTGCAGTCTACACTGGTGACTTTGTTCTGATAAGAACTGCACTGTCAATTGGCTGTAGTTGCTGTCAGCATATAACACAGATAAATGAAAGTTTATACTGGTCCACAACTGGGGTTCAATCCTGGATACAGCACTTGCAGCAGCCAGTAACAATGGGACTGGGACTTCAAATAGCATTTCTGTTCTGCACGTTCACTGATGTGTGTGTCAGAACAGCCATTACTGCACCAGTCATTCAGACGCTTCGCTTACATTAACGCATCCACTTGAATTTTCACTGAAGGCCACAACAATGACAAACAAGATTCCCCTTCATAAAGGTTTCTCAAGTACAAAAAATATTATGTAGAGACACGACAGAACATGGAATAGGATGGTGCAAATGTCCCCATCAGAGCACATATGCATTACACATGCAATTTAGAGTTTATGTGCAAGACAACGAATCTGCCCAGATGAACAAAGCTTAAAATGGAGGAAAATTAAAAATAGAAGCATTACAAACAATTTCATGCTAAGACATGTTAAATCAAAACACTGCTAGAGCCCTTCTACAAACAGCTTTTTGTAACTCTTCAAAGCACAAAGGTGCCTATTTGTTCTACCTGCTTTAACATTAAAAGATATTGTACCCTGCCAACAGAGGACATGGTATTTGTGTTCTCACTGTTTTTTGGTATAATAAACAGTGAATGTTTCCCTAACAGCATTAACAGTCTGTCTTTGTAATGGAGACAGTACTTTTAGGGACGCAGAAACTGAATTTTTAAATATTATTTACAGGATAGGTCAAGCTGGAAAGAGTTAAAATGCAGAACTACGAGGAAAGTCCAAATGAAATGCAGTGAGTACCAGCAGTGTCAACACAATGGTACCAGTTGTGTCAACAGAATTGTACCAGTAGTGTCAATTGAATGGTACCAGCAGTACCAATCGAATGGTACCTGTAGTGTCAACAGAATGGTATCAGTAGTGCCAACAGAATGGTTCTGATTTATTGTAATAGAAAGCAATGTTTTTAACTTCTGGCAATGTAGGAAGACAATCACATGTCACTTGTAGATAACAAGAGGACAGTATCTTGATAATAATAATCATTCTTCTTGAATTTTATCATCTTCCTCCTCAAGCCATTGACTCTCATTATCTTCCATACACTTACAAAAGTAACTGTTGCAGTGAACTGAAGGAACAGTTTTTTCTCTTCTGTGATAAATCTTAAAAAATCTGCAATGTATGAGGGCATAACCTCATACCAAATACTGTTACATGCAAAAAATTAAATCCTCCTGTTCATGCAATGCACTTTTATATGTAATGTTTGATCAGTCCCCAGCATCAGGTCACTATAACGGGCATGATCAGCATTTCATGCATTGTGCAAATTTTGCCATGCTGACTATCAAGAAGTTTTAATGATATTCATATTTCAACACTGCCATACTCTTGAATCCTCTCAGCTCACCATATTTTGAAATTCCCAGAGCAACAAAATGCTGAAGACTAGTAAGGAATTTTGTTCCACATTCACACAATTTTTATTGAGGAATATGGATACACACAGGGAAAAGACATCATTGCTGGTGAGCTGGATTTCCACTGAAGCACAAATAGTCACAAGGTGTCTCGAAACTTTATCTTCTACCATACCTAACAGAGCACTCACAAATCACTGTCTTGGCAGGATTCAATGTCAGGCAGGCCCTTCTGCACCTCATGTTGTAAAAATCTGTTCTTGTCTACACTTATATGACAAATTATCATATAGATCAGACATCATTATCATGACAGAAATGGAGAGCAGAACGATCATTCCCAAGCCTGTTGAGCATGTCTAATGGCTTCCTGGATACTTTAACTTTGTCCACACACCCTTTGAATCCTATGTAGTATGGTGCTGGGAGTCCAGAGGGAAGTGTTGGTGCTCCACCTATAATATTAACAACAATTTTAGCACTGCACTAAAATCTTACTGGGTGATCAGTCACTTCAATGCTGAGTTTAAAAACCTGGTCTGCCTGCATCATCACGGCCAATTGATACTGATGCTGGAAATGGGGCAGCTCTCTGAAACACTGGTTCTTTAACTCAACTTCAATGCAGCCTACTGACCAAGAAGATTGTAGTGCACTGTGAAAGCTTCAACATTAACATAATTTTAAAACTGCATACAGATACAAGTACTCTGTGTTTACTTCAGTTTTATCTTATGCAATTTTCAATACTTGTCAAACAAAAGATACCGTACATTTGTGTCTATCCAAGTGGTACATAATACAGTAGGGCACGCACTGCAGCAACCCTCACACTTCAGTTTCCAATCTTTTGTGCAACCCTTTGTCTAACCATTCAGTAACCCTGCACTTCGAACAAAGTGTCATACATTGATGGCGGAGATGTCAGCAAAGTCACCTCATTTCAAGAAATGATGGCCCAGGTGCATAAATCTTAATACAACCAGAGACTCACAGTCATAAGAATATGTGACGCCATTTCAAATGCCTGCTAACGTTTATCACACCCGGGACTGTCTACCAGCCCCAGTTTAAATAGATGTCCTTTTAAATGAGAGTGTCCTGTTAGCAGTCCCATCATTATTCTTAGCTGGTTTCTGCTCCACCTCAGTAATTCCCCAGTTCCTTTAGCAGACAGTTTTTTACGAAAGCCCTCAGCCTGCCTTTGTCCACAAATGGACTGCTAGTACGCCTCATGTTTCCTGCTCATCTGTCCCCCGATCAATACCCTGGCAACCTCTGCAGATATGCCAAAGGCAGGCTCAGGTCCTATAAGTGAAAAGCGGTACATCACAGCTGAAGTCCAACTGACAGGCTTGCTATATGATCAAGCCTAATGCATACCTGAGCAATGATTAGAGATTCGAGAATGTGGTCTAACTGCCGTGTAAAAAAAATATTTTAAAAGCAACCTATCCACGTTGCTGCATCATTCACCAAGAATTGGTGAACCCACACTTATGACATGGCTTGAGAAATATCGCTTGTACTTTTAATTACAACCTTAACTTCATGTGGTGTAGCCCATTTTCACAAATGAGGCTCTGCCAAATCAGTAATGGCAATATAACCACTACCATTATCATGGTTATGTTAGTGAAATTTGAAAATCAGTCTTTTGTTCTGTTATCAGATTGTTTGGTGGATCATCCACAACATTATCATGTACTACATGTTGCTTATTAAGTAGAGAGAAGGGCAAGACTCCACACATCAACATAATTTCTGAGGATACAGCTCACCTATCCACAGGCGAGCATTGGTGTTCAGCAGTGTGGCACCAGGGTCTGCCACACCCCTTACAGGTGACTCATCATCTACTTGCAACCATGCATGTCGTTTACGGCGATGTGCTACCAATGTGTGCCACGTTCCATCACTTATAAGGACCTAGAACATGATCACCAGAACAGCTCATGCACAAATATTCAGGAGAAGGGAGCGATGACTAGGGGACCAATGACTGGACAGCTGACTTAAGGATATAAAAATGAAATTTTTTATTTTTTTATTTTCATATTTATCTGCTCCAGCTTCTGGTGCATTCTTGTAGCAGGGAAAAACACCACACAAATGGTGAATGTGCTGTATGCTTGAGTACCATGGGCTCAGAAACTGCCAATGTGTTGTATGTTTGTGTACTTCAGGGTCTGAAAAAAAACATGGTGCATGTTTGTGTACTGCAGAGTAAGAAACAGCTGGTATGCTGCACGTCTATGTACTACAGGGTAAGCAACAGCATGCTGTATGGCACAAAATATACCCTATATTCTGACTCATGGGTTGGTGGATTTTTAAGAATGATATGTCAACTATAGAGGTCATGAAATTCAGTAAGGATGGTAACTTGAAAGGAATGCCTGTAGACATTATATGTTCCTGGTCTGCTTTAAGTGCTTTGTTTTTCTTTTTCGTTAATTTACGTGGTCCTTATCATCTATACCGTCTAAAGCATCGGGAGGAAATAAGGATGTGGAAAGAAAAAGTCACAAGTATTTTGAAGTATAATGCCATCCACTGTATGTAAATGAAGAGGAAAAGAGCAAACAATTCTAGTTATAACAGACACCTTTCTGGGCTGAGGTTTGAAGCTGGGATTTATCAAATACAAAGGAGGGATCCTAAATGCTACATTATGACATTTATACCTTTTTGTTTATTTATATATAATTTACTACTGCCAGTAGCTTAACCTATGTAGTAGTAAATGGTACAATTACTGAAAAATTAACTGGTAAGGATGTGGAAAGAAGCTGTCATAGTATAATTGGAGGTGCTATCCTGGCATTTGCATGGACAGACTGAGGAAGATCACATAAAGCTTCAGTCAGGATAGTTGGTGTCTGGCCAAGATGCAGCATACAAGTCAGAACTGCTGTTCCAGGCAGCTTGTTTGGTTCAATATACTTTCTTAAGTTAATATTCACACAGACAGACAGACAGACAGACAGACAGACAGACAGACAGACAGACAGACAGACAGACAGACAGACAGATAGACAGACGGACGGACGGATGGAGAGACAGATGGACAGGCAGGCAGGCAGGCAGGCAGGCAGGCAAGTATGTGCGCGCGTGTGCACGCACACACACACACACACACACACACACACACGAAACTTATGTGCATATTACCTTGGAACGGATGACCACAAAATTGTGCTGTTGACCAAGATTGAAGCTGAGCTCAGCATACCCATTCACCAAGGCAATGGCCAGAAAGTCCCCAGCAAGAGTTCTTCCCCTCCCCAGCCACAGGATTAAACCATTTGATTCAGCTGTCCTGAACTTGAATTCATATCGGTTTGTCCTTTCACCTTTTCTTCTGTAAAACACACACACACACACACACACACACACACATATATATATATATATAATGTGTGTCAGTATGAAGTACAGAGATTGCTATCACCAGACTGAGCACTGTAGAGCGGGCGGCATCATTGTTTGCTATGCAGCAACAAGATTTTCAGCTCTACGGCAAACAGTCTGCCGGTAAAAAGAATACTGTCTCTGTCTTGCTCATTATTCAGATAAACAATCCTAAGTTAAATACCATACACAAGGATCTCCACATCCGTCCCACACTCTCCAGGTCCTGGAGACATAAGTGTTAAAAAAACTTACATAATGAATGTAACATCTGTGTTAATGGCTGACACAAAACTTATTTTGGAGAGTTTCCGTATACAGATATCTACTGTTGCTGCAAATTTGGCTGGACTGAGGCAAATGAAACAGTAATTCACATTTGATGATAAATACCAACTACACTTGATGCATTCATATATTAGTATCAACTCTTACAGAACAAAAATAATTCATGAAAACAAAAAGCTGTTTGTCAGTTGTGAGCTGCTGAATCTTCTAGAATGGCAACCAAATTATTAGAACGTGGCTAAACTGATTGCTACAGACTAACCTTTATTGTACTGCAGTGGGCATTTAAATTTTAGTTCACTGTTTATGAAAAATGTAGGTATTATTTGAACAGCAAAAGATAAAATTATGAAAGAAATGGCATTTTGTGGAAAATAAAACTCAGATAATGCAGTATTCTTTAAAATATGCTGTAAATTTCCTTGTTGCCTAAATATACAAACAAAATTTCTAGGGGTGTTTTCAAAAGTGTGTTCGCATATGTGAATGCAGGTCTTTAAAGGGTTAATGTGTGAAAATACACTTTCATGATCAGCCACTCACAAATATATGTAAGACTTTTAAGCCTGCTGTGGTTGAAATGTTAAATTTATAGCATAATTTCACAGCTTGTGTGCGTCTGGCCACAAAATTGTGATTTTCCCAACAGCAGGAAATCATCATCTTTCAGATAGTGGTCATGCATCTCCATAACCGATAATGTTCACTGACAAGTCGAATTCCTGGAAAGCACAGAATTCATTATAAAAAGAAATACAACAATTTTCTGTATAAATGTTGTACAAAGCACATTACAGTGACTTACCCAGTGTTAAAGAACTCAGTATCATCCTCATCATACATATCCTCTTCCTCATTCATATCATACTCCTCCTCTCCTTCCACTTCTCCATTCACAAACTCCTCCTCTTCCTCCTCCTCCTCCTCATCCCCCTCCACTTCTATACTAGTATAGTTAGTGTCTAGAGTCATGTTAGTAGCACTGGAGGAGTAAAGCAGGTCTGTTAGTCAGTTAGCTAGTTAGTTAGTTAGTTACAATCCACAAACAAAACCTTAAACCTTCCTACTTCAACAGCAGTTGCACTTTGTCTCACATGCTCATGGCCTTCTTGCCTTGCCCCATGCTCAGGTGTCTGTTCCCTTGTCCCACATTACTGTACTATCAGATATTGTACGAGTATAATGACATTATAGGCTATAAGGTCGTCATACTTCTGAACTTTCTGCCATCCAAAATACTCACACTGCAACTGCAGGAATTCGTGACATAAAAGTGACACTGGTGCTACATAATGTAAGTTCCTGATTATGTGTGACATTAATGTTTGAAGAAATATGCAAATGTGTACATATAATTTATGTATACCATAAAGCAACACCAAAATGGCCACACAAAATCGATGTATTTACCTTTCAGTTCAATGATGATAAATTAGTGGAACTAGACATGTGAAATGTAACATAATTACAAATTGTTTACAAAACTATACAGTTGATAGAAGATTACAAACACAACAATTTATTACAAAAACATCTGGTTTTTACATAATTGTGCTACATGTTTCAGCCATTATGGCTACCATCAGGCAAAATCTCTACACAAACACACCAAGGAAGGTAAATATTGATGACAAAAGGGGCCTCTCCCTTGTATCATTCCACTAGTACGTACTCCGTTGTAGGTAATGTAGCTGTGAGTGTTGTGTTTGCTATGAAATAAGTACATATTTACATTCATGTAACAATATTGTAAAATGTCTAATCAATTTCAGTGATATGCTTAAAAATTGTTAAAATCGGTACCATACGTTAATAAATCAGTGTTCATATTAATTAATGGTAACAGGGGTATGTTGACTTTGGTATCTAACTGTTGTGTTTGGGTGCTGAAAACTGTAATACTATATTCTTGGTGTAGCAATATTGGGTATAAAATCGTGAAAAAAAGTAACTGATAGGAGTCCATGTTATGTTATGTGAGAATGTCAATGCTGACTTCCACAAGTAAAACAACATGAACTCCTATCAATTACTCTCTTCTCACAGTTTTATACCCAATATTGCTATGCCACTATACAAAACACCAGCTCACCATACGCAATACATGCATGCAGAATAATTTTGTCTGTCAGTTTACATAAAACTTCAAATAATGATGACTTGTTCGTTAATAATCATGCTGTTGCAGTCAGTTGAAAGGCGTGTTAGATAATGCCGAAGAAAAGTGTCTAACAAATTATAAGAGGGGAAGGAGGCCAACATACAGGAATGAAGATCAACATACTTGTAATAAACACTTCAAAAATAATTACCTTTTTCCAACTTTATTAGGATACTGGTAGAATGTCTCGCCTGTAAACCTAACTGGCCTTTCCATATCTATGCTGTCAATATCTGAAAAAAATATTAGCTAATATATATCATCAGTAGATTACATGTATGCCGCATCATTATATACTTAGCAGTATCTGTGATTAGAACGAGGCAAGGGAAATGGAAACAGTTTGGGGATAGTTTTGGGCGCAGGCTGTTAAAACACTGTCCATGGGCATCAAGGTGGACACCCAACTGAGACAAGAGCCAGTGGATCGCCTATACAAAGAATAACCACGGCTACTGCAGAAACTAGTGCTTCATCTCAGCCCCTCGAAGTCCTCATATGACAAGAATCTGTGGGCCTCCAGTGATTTCTTGAGGGAACTAGACTACGCAGGTCATGTGGTAAAACATCTGTGCTGTACAGGTGATGGTCTAACACTTTCCACTGCATGCAGTGTGCGTCCTGGAAAGTGCAGGCCACAAAGGGGATGGATGCCTTTGTGCAATATGATGGCATCCCTTGTGAACATACCAGGACACTTACATTTCATGGTAGTATAAAGGTCTTGGATGGTTCCACAATAAAGCTGTATGTTGATGGTGTGGTAGGCCACACAATTAAGTAAAGGTGAAGAAGTCAAAGCTGCTGTGAGGCATTGGTTCTAATAGCAGCCCAGTGAGCTCCTTGGGCAGGTGCTCCACTGGCTGGTATATTAGCAAGATGCTTGCTGTAACACCTATGAAGACTATTTTTGATGGCCGCTACTGCTTTGGCCAGAATAATCCCCAACAGTTTTCATTTGAAAAAGCTTCACATTACATGTACCATAAACGGAAGCTGTTTGTGAATAAAGTGCTCAGCAAAATACTCTGGCCCAGAGAGATGAAGCAACTGAGACTATCAATTCTCTCTCTCATATTATGAAGGACAATATCGATGAGAAACATGGTATGTGTGGGGAAACAGGAAGCATATAAACATTTTGTTTCAGAAACCTCAGAGGAAGAGAACAATGCAGAAAATAATGGCAAAATTGATCCCAGAAATATAGAATGTAAAATAGTGTGCTGAAATTATGACAGTAGTCAATGTTTTGGTTCTGTGATAAAAAAAGTTCTTCCATTAGGTAATACCTATATATTGTGGAGTTATTCTGCTGTACACTGGGTACTATTGTGATTTCACATGCTAACATGGAAGGGAGAACATTAACTTGACAGAGGAAATGCCAAAACTTACCTGCAGATGACAAAGACATCAAGAAAAGTGCATGCATATAATAGAAACTGCTCTACATTTCACTGAAAATTATAGTTAAAGACTAGAAGGGTACGATATTTTCTAGTATCGCATAATTCAGAGTTCATCATGTATATGTGTACTTACAACTTTCACAGTGGTGACCACTGTACTGTACAGGACACTTGCAGACATATGTGGCCAACAGGGGCTGGCAGATCCCACCATTAAGGCATGCATTAGCAGCAGGGGAAATAGGGCATGGTGGACCATCATAGTGAGATATTCCTCTCTGGTGTTCAGAGCTTGTTCTTTCTGCTAGGTTTTGCCATGTCTGCCCATTAACTATGAGGCGCTGAACAGCCCCATTAAGACCTCTAGTTATCCCAGCATCCCGGTTCACTTCCATCATTGACCTGAATTAGAAATCCTACATCATACAATATCAGCTGACAGCAGAACTGAAGGAAAATAAAATATTGCAATGTGAATAAAAGCTATGTGTAGTAAGTGTGAGATATAATGGAATTAGCAAAGGAAACATCTTGAAGAATTTAGTGATCTGTAGTACAATAGATGGATACCACTGTTCTAATAGAAGCCTGTTGTTTCTGTTCCAAAAATGGAGGTAGCAGGTTTGGTACCTTTCTGTTGAGCTACACAGTGCAATATTCGCAAATACAGTAATCTTCATGGTCACTGGCACGAGACCTGCAATGTCATAAAATAACTGAACTATACACAACATGAAGATAAATGGAACATGGAAAACCAGGAGAACCTAAACAAGGCTCATAAGAAGAAGTAAAATGATAAGAATATGTACCCAGAAAAGTAAACAATAAGAATATGTATCCAGAAAAGTAAACAATAAGACTATGTATCCAGAAAAGTAGGAAAACAGAGGAGCAGAAGAAGGAAACCATAAGAATCAGAAAAAAAGGAGAATGTGGACAGTGAGAAGGGGGAGAAAAGCTGTTACGAGAAGCAGATGTCTGCCAGCAGGTAAGCAGGATGTGCAATGATTATGTGAGGAGGTGGCAGACTGGTAATAGGAGTGAAAGGCACAACACAGGGAGAAATGAAGAGACATTGCCTGGACACGAGAAACAGAATCAGGAATAAAGTGATGGGTTAGGATTTAGGTAACTAGGAAAAGAAACACAGAAAGAGGAGGAATACATGCAAAAGAAGGAGGCAGAAGAAAATATGACCCGGTAATGCAAAAGAAAATGAGGAAATATTATTACAAGGAAGCTGAGAAATTGTGGCAATAGCAGAATGATAGAAGGAAATAAGAGTAATGTGTCAGTTGGGGAACAATGCAAAGACACGTGTAAAATCTGTACAAGAAGAGTAACAGTAATGGATGGATGGGGCTAACAGCAGAAAGAGACACAGGACTAACACGATGAGCAGGGTAAAGAAGAAACGATAAGTGTCAGGTGATTTGGAAACTGAGGACAGCAAAGGAGAAGGTCGGGAGAAGTACAGTGTAGATGTATGGGAAAAACAAAACTAGTGTCAAAAGGAAGATAATGACAATTAAGACAACAGATATGAGTACTGGCACAAAACAGATGAGGATACGAATATTACCATAATATTGTTACACTCACATGACTCCTCCAACATACAGGGGCAACTCCAGGTTTAGTTCATTCAGAGGTGGGCCAGATGTGCCCCTAATAGGTGGTCCCCCATCCAGCTGCAGAACTCCTTCCTGGTTAAGTCTACTAACTTTCACTGAATGCCATTGACCCAGCACAATTGGTTCAGCTGAGCTGCAACATAAGGCACAGTCCCACCAAGTGCATTTTGGTTCACTTACAGCAATAAGCTGGTATTTGTGTTCTGAAGTAACTAATGAGAACAGCACAGTTCTTGAAACTTTATAAAACATTACAATAGCATGAAAGATAGGTAACAACATTTGGAAGCCTCTCCTCCCATCAGTCATTATACAATAAGGGCAGATATGGCAGGTTGTTCTGAAATTTTTGGTACCCATGCACCAGACACAATGACATTACATATGACAAAACAGGAACCTTACTATTCAACACTCAGAACATCAAATCGTCTATAATGAAATATAAACTGAACCAATATAAGTTCATTTGTTGAAATCATAGTAAAGTACTTAATTGTGTGGCTGCCTACTTTGTGTAACTGCCATGCCTGATTCACAAAGGAGAAGTAAAAAATGACTTTTGCACCACATAACCACCTCTCCTTTACTCTAATACAGTGATTACTGGTTTCCACCTTGCAGCTGCTATCTGCTTCCACTCCCTCTCCATCTGGATGTGAATGTGTGCCAACAGCAGCTTTCCTTAACTTTGTATCCAAAATTCTTACAACTATCAGAGCCACTATCAGTTACCTCAACCAGTATTTTCGTTATAAGATAATGTATAAATTTACGCTCCTTCATTAATAAAAAAGAATTTGTTCAAAAGCAAGTGTTCTTTTTAGAGTGTAAAAATGATTTACTAAGATCATAAATATTAAAACTACTTCACATTTTTGGTTGTTTTATGCTGGCAAGTACTGAACTACGCAGCCTATGTACGCGAGATTTGAGGTCTTTCCAGTTGTGTGGCTGAGGATTCATGTCTTCTGAGTCACTGGGTGAGTGGTCCCTGACATTTTGAAGGATCATGTTACTGTTAAATGCAAAGGCACAACAAACTTTTCAGACATTGGGAATTACTCACCGAATGAAACAGTGTCACATCTCAGCAGACTTGAATCCCTAGACTATATGCTGAATAAGCAGAATAAAAGGTAAAGCAATCCCTATACAGGCCTGGATGGGCCCTTGGGGTTCCAGGAGGTTGAGGCTCCCAGATTTTTGGACAGTTGGCACATGAAGGTGATAAGGTTGTCAGCCCTAAGTACTGGCTGCCTTTACCTCCCCAGGAAATATTCCTGGTACTCATTTCTGTTAGAGGCGGAGTTGACCCCAGTGCCATAGAACGATTGAGAGGATTACATCAATGGAAAATTCCAATGAGACTATCGGGAATCAAACTCGCGACCTTCCACTTTCTAGTGCAGTGCCTCAACCAACTGCACCACTGTGTGCCCCGAATAAGCAGAATACATATTCTTAATACTGCACCTTGCATGTTCTGTGAATTTTACTTTACAATTTATTAAATTCCAACAGTGTGTTCACTTGGTATTTCACTGTTACAGGTTCAGATACTTTCATAATAAGAATTTATGACAATCAATGGATGTTTGAATGCAAACAGGGCACACTTATACTTTTTGTACACAACTGAATATTTTATGAAAATTAACTGTTAAACAAGCTCATTACTTTTTATTTCTCTAATAATTAAAGTTTTAATTATTAATACTTATGCATATATAGCATCACAGTTGAACTGGCCAATCTGTGTCTAGTACCACAATATCTTGTACTTGGAGAGAAAGTTGAGTTGCACTATTTAATAATTACGTATATGCATATACCTTGTGTAATCTTGTGTATTGTAGCTCCCTGATGAGTGGAAACACGATGGAGAAAATATGATGTAAAATAATAAGGTACACATTTATTAAGAAATATATTTTGTTGAAATTTAATGAGTTGTACAGAATACATATGTTGACAGAGAAACTCACGTGAGATTGGCAGCACCACTGCCCAAATCAAACCGGAACTGGACATGTCCATTGACGAGATGTATGCAGATGAAATCACCCTTCCCATTAGTAAGCTGGCCATTATACAGCAGGAGTCCATCTGGCTCCCGAGACAGAAACCACACTTCAAGCGAGAAGGCACGACCAACTCCCTCAAGTTTTGGCAGTGCTAGGTAGGACTCTCCACTGAACTCAGGCACAAAAACTTCGTGTAGTTCAGCATCCACTGTTGTAGAAAGAAGCCAAATTGTAAGTGGATGCAAGAAATGAGTGCTTTCTTTGTGACTCTGTATCCATCACTGATTGTCAGTGAAGGTCATATGTTGCAGAAACAAATATGCTGCTCCACAGATAACAGAAATACAGACATGTGAGTGTAAACACTGTTAGTAAAATAAACTGCTGTGTGAACACATAATAAGCTCCACAGATCTGATCTTTTATTCTGTCGAATATACGTCACATTGAGCAATTTGGAAATTTGTGAATAATGCTGCTGTATTCTTCCTTTTATTTAATTATCCCAAACCTGTGAGTCTTACAAAAAATGCACTAAACATGAAATACTTTACACTTCTCCACAATTTTTGTTCAAAATATTTTTCACTCCAGTAAATACATGGCAACTTATGTGGGGATGCATGCAGGGTCTTAATGTAAATTGCCTATTATTATTGCCTTATTTCAACAAAACATGTTATCTTTTGATTAAATGTTGTTCAAACTTGCCAATAATGGTTTTCATACACACATGCACATACATCTGATATTGGCTAAACAAGCCGATGTTCACATAAAAAGTTTCATGTGATTTGTAAAATTTCATCTTGTATGGCCAAAGTTTAAGGACCTTTGTCATTTTTGCTACTGATGTTTTGAAAATGTCAATTTTTGAGCAAGATGTATCAGTGACTGTTCTGGTGAATATTTATTTCAGCTGTTCAGCAAACATACACAGTTTCTTAATGGGTTTCTTCTCCAGAAGTGACACACAGTACTTCACTTTTTTAATAAGTTCACGAATGTCTGTTCTGCTTTGAATGAACACCTCTGGAAGATTACAGCAAAACATAATCTTTAATAAACACAGATGTCACATGTATTACTTGATGGTATACTGACGGACACCGAACTACATGCACTCAAAAAGATATCACTACTTAATACACTGTCCAGTACTACAATACTACTACACTAGCGAAAGGGGCGAGGGGAGGGGGGTGCCAGATGCCTGCTCATATAAACACGAACCATTTGAGCAGCAGAGCTTCTATGTTCATCTCAAGCATTCAGCCAAAGGTTATTGGCTTGCAGTTGATAACTGAGACACTTGCAACTTAGCAGGTTATGGACGCATACTCTCTCAACCGCGGCACCAAGACACTAGCAGGTCCCTGAATGTTACTCTGTAAAGTACAGAATATACTGAGCACCACATGAGATGTAAGAATGTTTATAGGAAGTAAGCTCGAAACAACTGTAGAAAGCATCATGGCACATTTATGGGTCCTACTGGACTGAGAAAAACCCTCAAAATAACTTTTGGATAGCCAGGCGTGGTACCTTCCAAACACAAGTCAAGCGTGTTACAACATCAGGTGAAAGGGAATGCACAGGGTCATGGTCCTGCTACTGTTACTACTACTTGTTTGTTAGGAGCTGGGTTTGATATGAAACACCACCAGTGGGAATCAAACCCTTGCTGTGTGGTTCAAAGCCAGTGACTCTTATGAGCTGTCATGTCTCGCATATTCTTATACCCATGTTAAGACTGGATGCAGAACATCGCAGTGATATTTATGGAACTATTGTGCACAGGACACAAAGAAAGGCCATGACAGTGGTACTATGAACAAACAGAAGAATGCAGGAACAGAAGTGATATGAAACTAATCAACTGAACATTAAAACACAGAGCAGGGAGTGGTTTGTTATAAGTAACTTAAAAATGGAGGATAAAGGGTCTGGGATAGCTACCTAGTATGAATTATGAGACACAATAATCTATAAAAGGGAACTCTGTGGTCTTGGGTGTGCCAATAGACTGTCATTCAGAGGGTCAGAATTATTTGCAGATTTTTCAGCTTACAGACTGTACGCTTGTTCTCCACCGAGATTAAACTTGGGTATTTGAAGAATATGGGACCTGACCATGGTCTACATCCCATGTACAGCTACAGGTCCCCTCTGCCAAACACAATTCCTCATGATGACCCTGTCACAGGATGGTAACAGAGCCCACCACATGGATGTCTCCATCTCAGAAATGGATCATGTTTCCTTACTTATATGGATACAGGCCAGGCAGGGCAAACAGATCGTACCTAGAGGCACAAAGACACAACCAAGCAAACAACCAACTGATCAGAATGCATGAAAATCCCAGCAAGAAGGTTAATCTGGTACAGAATTGCTATAAAAAACACAATGAATTCACTTACAGTCTTGGCACAATTTCCCTTTCCTGCCAGGTGGACACATGCAAATGAAGCCTCCCTGTGGAAGAGCATCACATGTGGATCCAGCAGTACAAGGCTGGGAGAGGCAGGGATCCAAACGCTCTTCACACAATTCCCCTGCAGCAGGCAACACATTATAAGTAAATTATGAAACAGTAATAAGACATTCAAAATCAAAAGAACAAAACTTCCTCGAAAGAACAAAACTTCCTCAAGTCTGTTCATTAGCTTGTTTCATATTTTTAGGTTTGCTATGGAAAAAGTCTTTTAAAATGAACAAGATACACAAATGTCAACCCTGGACTCACATGAGTCATACCTGATTACAAAGAATGTCACCCTTTAGTCTGAAATTATGAACAGAACCTAGAATAAACTCATATAGTTGAAAAAATAGGTTCAGAGTTTTGTCACAATAAATAACAAGATATGCAGTGTACGTGTAACATAACATTGAGGCATGTTCACATAAACATTGTTGCCATAGCAAAGCAATATGACATATTAAAAACTATAAGTGTGTGTCTGTAGCCTTAGTTACCCAGCATGAAATGTGCATGCACCGTATTGTATGTCATCTGTGGCCTGTCTGACTCTACCATATTTTTCCACATTATCTCACAAATGGCAAGATTTTCGGCGGGGCAGGGCAGCACGGGGGGGGGGGGGCACGAATATTGTATGTGTGTTTTGACTTTTTCAACAACTTTTGTCTGAAATATTTCTCATTCTAAGAAGAATCCAGCCAGATATTATCATAAATATACACACGTCTTCATGTAAAGTACCATACTATTCTTGCCAGATTTTAATGAAAGTTGAATTTTCTCAACAGGTTTTCAAAAAATACTCAAATATCAAATTTCATGAATATCCGCAGAGTGGGTGCAGAGTTGTCCCATGTGGACAGATAGACAGGACACAGCCAACAGTCGCTTTTTGTTATATTGTGGACACACTTAAAAATTTAACTCGTGCATATTTTGGCAGTGACATTGTTCCTATTCCAGAACAACTTAAACACACAGCCTCACTAGTTAAGAATACACTTGAAGAGCAGGAGTCCACAAATTTTCCAAAATTCTAGGTGTCAGAAGGGTGTCAGGAAGCAAGTTCTATACTAAGTGCTCACAAATATTACACACCACCATAAAAAATTTAGTAACCATGGTGACCTGAAGCCTGGGATGTCTGCACCCCTGCTGAAGACAGTCTGTTCAAAGTTGGTTCTAAATACTGCATTAACCCTTTAAAGACGAAGCGTATCTGTTTTATATAAGGACTCAGTGCGTACCGTGCTGTAAACATTCTCCACTTCGGTTATAAAAACCAGTCTCTTAATATTTTATAAGGCAAAAGTTGCTGTTTGTTCTGAGATCCGTACAAAACACATAAACACAATGTGGGCACCATGTAGAATTTTTTAATGTTAAACCTGGTGGTACGTAAAGTTACTGCTAGGCTTTAAAAGGTTAATATAGCAGTCCTATGGCAAAAAACTAAAGATGGTAACTGCATCAACAAAGACATTAACAATTCTTGACAAAGTACAACATACTTAAGTACACACTTTTCAGGACCTTCAAAATCAAGAACAGACGTATTCGAACAAAATTTCAATGCTATATAACACAGCATATTGTTACCACAAACAACTGGAGGTAATGCAGACTGAATTTATTTAAACAGAGCTTATTAATTTAATGGAGATGGCATGAATACAGGATATTCAGATATTAATGGTGTTGCAGTCAATGTCAAATTCAGTTACCTGAATTCTATATATCTTTTGATTCAACATGCACTGATCCAATAATTTTTGAAAACTATAAAGAATGACAGTATTTAGGGGTCACATTACAGCACCTGAAGAGAATTGTAATGAACCATGCTATATGGATACAATTTAGGTTTCCGTTTTTTAGAAAGTCTTCCCAATCATGATACACCCATTTGCATGATAAAGGCAAACTCTGCTCTAGTTAATACAACAAAACATTATACATAAATATATCAGTAACAATTGTCTACATGATGCCATGGTATTTCAATAAAAAGAAAATTAGACTACAAAGAGACAAAGAATCATAAAAATAATAATGAATACCAAAGAATGCCAAACCGTATACAACAATACTAATAATTAATAACAAGGAATGCCAAATAGTATGCCATAATAGTAATAATTAATACCACGAAATAACAAACAGTATGCCATAAGAGTAATAATACCATGGAATACCAAACAGTATGCCATAATAGTAATAATACCATGGAATACCAAACAGTATGCCATAATAGTAATAATACCATGGAATACTAAACAGTATGCCAAAACCGTAACCCAAATATTCTTCTTATCTTAACAATTGAATCTGGCCATGGTAGCTCTAGCATGGGACATATTACATCCTTGATTTGATCAGTCTAAATAAATGTTCAGTAAAGAGTATGAGTTTACAAATGCTCTCCATTATACAATTACATCCATCCTCTTGTAACTTCATTGCTTTCAGGTCCAGAAACTCTCCTATGCACTGTGTTCTAAAATCTCTTTCTCTGTCTCTACATGTGTGGAAGCAGGCAATTTAATACCAACATAAAGGTTTAAACACCAACATGATATCTATCCTGTTACAGAGTGATGGTGCAAAGAAACATTATTCTGACCTGAAAACTCATGAGTGCATGTGCACCGGAAGTTGTCTGAGTCTATGGCATGACAGGTAGCACCATGCAAACATGGAAGACTGGAACAAGGATTCTCCCCACACTCTCGAACACCAACTACGCATTCCACCATCACATCTTGACCTTCATGTAACTCAACAAGCCGTCGACCAATCTTCAACTTTCGAATGCAACCCATCAATCCCAGTGCTGTTCCAATATTCTCAAAGACCCTGTAGACACACACACACACATGCACATATGTACACAGCTGGACTGAACTAGATGCAATGGTTAATTGCTAAAACGATGAAGTATAAACTTGAGAGACTTATACAAACAAAATCACCCTCATGGACTAAATCAAAACAAAAGTATAAAAGATTTTAATGTCTAAACGTTGCCGTGACTGAATGACTGAATATCATCATCTGAATATGAGCTAGGACACAGACTACCCTGACTGCAGTCTTCATTGTTTTAATCAGTAGCTCCAGATAAAGGCTGGAACTGTACCTCAAATTATGCCATTCAAATGAGGATTCGAATAATACCCAACAACAAGTGCAGTACCATGCCCATCTTACCGTACACTGGAAAAGGTACAGATATATTTCTTTTGCTGAACTGTGTTATGTCTACAGTAGGAAACACAAAACAGACAGACACTGACACTAAAAAGTATGGCAAAACTCGTAAAGTTTCTCAGAAATGTGTGTAAAAAAAAGCAAACTGTGTGCGATCTTCATGTACTAATTTGGAAGTGCATTCTGCACGTCATTCAAGAGCCAGAGCTCACTTGGTAACATTTGTAGGCACATATCCTATGTAGGCATCTTCCACCAAATCCAGGGCCTTCAAAGAGCCTTGTGACTGTCCTGCAACATCCTCATAGTCGTCCAGTTTGAGCATGCCATCCCTGTGGTAACGCTTCACCACCACACGATGAAACTTTTTCATCTCCACACGGTCTAATGATGTGATGACTACTGGTCCATTCCCCAGGTTGTAGCGGAACTCGACATAGCTGTCAACAGAAATGAGAGACTCCTCAACTTAGTTACAAATCTCAACACAGTAAGTTTGCTTTCTCAGGATGTGAGTCTAGCAGATATGGTTATAAATACCAATCTACTAACTACATAAATTAAAATACATACTGTTACTGAATTGTCCTTTCAATAACCTGGTTATAAAATAAGTGGAAAAAACAACAGTTATTAACAAACAAACAACTAGGATAGATATTAATGATTAATATAATTGACGAAGGCATCACTGTTCCATATTCAAAGTAACCGAAATGGTGAAGTTGATCATGTACCATTGTGCTTAACACTATGACTGCTAATATTTGAGAGCAAACTGAAAATAATCTTGGTCATAATTTGATCACCCACTTTTCAGTCTCAAGTAAAGTTTTAAGATAACTAAGTGACACAGAAAGAAATTCTCAGCACAGACCATAAAGATTATTATATTCCGGGATGTGATGTCATGTGGACTTTTAGCTAATTATCAATGTTTTGGAGCAAACTGCCAACTCTGCCTTCAGGATAGAAAGCTCTTCCCCCATACCTACAAACTTTGAATCATCCTCTGTGCACTGCTTCAGCAAAAGTGAATCATTGTGTTTCAAGTTCAGCAAGTTCCTTCCCTAGTTAATCACTTCCCACATACAACTCTACATACAGATATACAGAAAGGCTCACTCACCCATTTACTAAACCAAGAGATACAAAATCACCAGTTCCATCCTCCTTCTGCTGGTTGTACAGTATGATGCCATCGTTTGCATATGTTTTGAACTCAACCTCCAAACTCAGTTTATTGTAAGCCTTCAGTCTTTTCAGCTGTACATATGACCGCCCATCAAATGCAGGAATATCATAGGCTGGAATATATTAATATTCAGCTGTGAACTAACACTAGCAACTTCATCAAAGTTAATTGTGATTCTGACCAGTAGCACTTCACCATACCCTTTCATTTTGTCTGTCTCACAGGTATGACAAGGTACGCATTATTCAACCTATATATGGCCAAAGGACAATGAGATAAGCAAAATGTTATGTAATATGGCATACTAACAAAAACAGATGAGGGTATATACCAAATCAATACATGACTATTATTGAATCACCAAGAAAATACAATATTACATCAAATAAAATTATCATACAAACAAGAGTAGTATTTAACATAATGTAAATTTGTAAATAAGCGAGTATTTTTTGAAAAAATAAGTGATAGTTATTTCTTTCTGAGCCTCATTCTCTTCCCTTGTATCAAGGCCACACAAGTGTCTGAACAGTAGCACCTCTGCAGTGGTTACTTTTTTTTTATCGTAAGCAAGCATAGACTCAATAGCCTTCAATCTGCCCGCGTGACTCAAGTCTACAAACTTTCTATGTTCCTGCGTTATTATCTTCTAAATATTCCTCGCCAGCGTGACTCACAAGATCTACTATGTTGTATTAGCAGGCTACTGTTTTTTATTTTGATTGATCCATTTCTTGCATGTCATCACCAATTGCACTTTCACAGCCTTGTAAAAGTTTAAATGAAGGAACATATTTTTGCATTTTCTTTCACTGTTCTCTCTCTCAATTTATCTGTAATTTGTTGTTACTGAGTCTCTCAACAACTTTCTCCAAGACCCTGCCAATGTATTGTGCTCAGTTTCTTTCCAGGCTTGGGCTGTCCAATAAAATCCTTTCAGATTTACAGTAAAACTCATTTAAGATGTCCCTGGTTAAGACATTTTCCCGCCTAAGAAGTCAGAATAAAAAAGCACCAAAATTCTCGAATTTGATTAACATTACACGTTAACCCTTTTAATGCATCCACACATAAGGAAACTTCCCACCTAAGAAGTCAGAAATCTGATGACAAAACAATTTTTTTGCCCATTTAATACATTTTCTGTTTCACAAGCTTAAAGAATTTCCCCGAGTTTCCATTCGTTTCATTTACAAAACAGTGTTCAAATGGCGCAGTCAGTTCACATAGCTTAATCTCCAAGGTCATTTTCGCCCAGTTTCACACAGCAGAATGACGCAACCAAACGGCCAACGTGGGGGTGTCATATTTCTTCCGTGATGCAGAGACTGCAGTCAGTCACTCCCCACTACTCACTCTCTGTCACGACAACTGTAAAATTGTATTGAGCAGCCGCAAGCCTATCCTAGCTGTTCTGTGACCTGCATGAGCCAGTGTTTGGCAACGTTGGTATGTGGCAGCTCACTTGCCGCTTCAACTGCCCGGGACTAGGGAGAAACCAAGGCAGCCAATAACATTTGAAGAAGTTCAGGCACGCTGGCCGAAGTCACACGTTGCTGGGTGGACAGCAGTTTGACACAAGATAAATGGATGGTTGATTGCGACGACTTGTTTAAACATAATTTATCGGCCATAATATAAATGCACTGTGGTGTTGCGTGACTGTGAAACAATTGTGGTGACTGTGTGCAGGTAAGTTACATCACCAATTCCAGAAAAGAAATTCAAGACACTGCAGAGTTTGTGAAAGTGACTGGAACTACTGACCATGCCTTATGGTATACCTAAAAGCAAACCTATGGAACCTGAAGATGTATCCTGCTACTGTCTTTGAAAAAAGAGCAAGACAACCCAAGCTTGAAATTATTTCAAGGAAAAGTCAACATCTGGAATGAAATGTGAACTTGTGGATGAAAAGTCAGTGACAGTATAGTTAAACATGTAAATAAAACTGAACGAAAGGTTACAGACAAAATGGTTAAGTGGTCAGATACACGTGAAGATGTGTTAAGACAGCTGCAAATTGTACAAATTCAGCATACATACATAATAAGTTCACAAAAAAATTTAAAAAATAGAACTTTTCGGTCCTACCCCTTTAAGAAATTTCCCACTTAAGATGTCCGATTTTCTTGGCATTTTCAAAAACGTCTTAACAGGGTTTTACTGTATTTTCTTCAAATTTTCTAGCATGTCCCCTCCTTCATCAGTAACTTCTACAGGTGACTGAAGAAGTCTATGGTGATACTGTTTATTTAGTGTTTTAATGACAACTTGGTCCCTAGGATGAAACAGTTTGCTGACATTTGGTAGTAGGAAAGTCACTCTTACTTATCCACTCTTAATTCCTTTTCATTGGGATGAAAAGGTACATCATCAATGAGAGAGATGGTTTTGTCACGAGTGCAGAGCTGTTCATGTGACAACCTTCAACCTTTATGACTGACAAGAGGGTTACTTACAGATGCTGTCAGTTGCTGAGATTAAAAATCACAAGTCTTTATAAAAGACTAAAGTTATTCTCTGAATTCAAACAAAATTCTGAATCTAGTGATAATCCTTTTTCAGAGACACCAAGTTGCCACATTCCCTAGTTTTCCACAGCAATGTGTTCAGCCTGTACTAGCTGTGAAGTCAGATTCTCCTTCAATAACTTCCCTGCAGAAAATGATCTCCTTTTCTTGTAGAAGAGATCCAGTCATTGGCACACCTTTCTCTCTTCACTGTATGAACCATAAAAATATAGTTTTACTCACATTTTCATATTCACAATTCTTTGAGCCGTACTTTTTTTCAGGTCTTCAAGTTGTGGCAAAGCGACAAATTGCAATTTTGATCCTTTCCTCTTCCAGTCACCATGAGTAACATTATTCTGTCACCTTGGCATATTTTAATCTTTACCTAATTTTGTAGGGCTTAAGTTTTTGCTACATGAAAACAGCTACTTTATTTCTCTTTCATTTTATGCATTAATAAAAATAAACTCTGCTTTATGAGGAATTAATGACTTCTATTGACAAACCAAAGCACAATTGCACTAGTGCAACATAAGCCAGTAATGAAAGCATACTAAAGCAACTAACGAGGTAGGCAATAAATAATGTAAACAAATAAATGTACAGAGATAAACATGGCAGGAAGTGTAATTAATTGTGTTGATTGTTGATAAACTACAATGACTCTTGTGACATGAATATTGGTAAATGTAATACACAATTTTGACAACATGGGACATCATCGGAAGGTCAGATAAACAAGACTTTACTGCACTTATTTTTTAAGAGACTTTTCCACCAAACATTTTATACCACATTATGCATTACAATGGCAAATTACAAGCTACGGAAAAAGGATATGAGTTTTGGAACATGGAATGTGAGGAGCATGTATTGGTCAGTGTCACTTATGACAGTGGTCAGGGAATTAGCTAAGTATAAGTTAGATTTGGTGGGTGTACAGGAGGTTAGGTGGGAAAAAGAAGGGACTGTAAGAGCCGGGGAGTATACTTTTTTCTATGGCAAAGGGCAGGAAAATCATCAATCGGGAACAGGTTTTTTTGTACACCAGAGAATAGTATCAGCAATCAAGAGAGTGGAGTTTGTTAGTGATAGGATGTCATACATAGTGCCGAGAGGCCGCTGGTGTAATATCATTGTTCTGAATGCGCATGCACCAACGGAAGAGAAGGGCGATGATTCAAAGGACAGCTTCTATGAGGAATTAGAAGGGGTTTTTGATCATTTTCCTAAGTACCATACGAAAATTCTGTTAGGAGATTTTAATACAAAAGTGGGGAGAGAGGATATTTTCAAACCGACTATTGGGAATGAGAGTTTACATCAGGATAGCAACGATAATGGTGTTAGAGTAGTAAATTTTGCCACATCAAAGAATCTAGTTGTTAAGAGCACTATGTTTCCGCACTGAAACGTTCATAAATACACCTGGACCTCTCCTGATGGGAAGACTCACAATCAGATCGATCACATATTGATAGATAGGAGACGGCATTCCAGTATACTCGATGTGCGATCTTTCAGGGGAGCTGACTGTGATACTGATCACTATCTGGTGGTTGCGAAAGTTAGGGAAAGACTGGCAGTAAGTAAACAAGCAGCACAGAAGTTTGATGTAGAGAGATTTAATCTCAAGAAGCTAAGTGAACTAGAGGCTAGGAAACAGTATCAGCTTAAGATCTCAAACAGGTTTGCAGCTCTGGAAAACTTAAATGTTAGTGAGGACATGAATAGGGCTTGGGAAAACATTAAAGAGAATATCAAAATCTTGGCTCAAGAGAGTCTAGGTCTACACGAACGGAAGCAGCATAAACCATGGTTTGATGCAGAATGTGCAGAATTTTTAGATAAAAGGAAGCAGGCTAAAATTCAGTGGTTACAGAATCCAAACCAAGATAATGGAGATAATCTGCACAACGTAAGACGTGAAGCTAGTAGACATTTCAGGCACAAAAAGAAGGAATATCTGAAAGCTAAAATTAATGAAATTGAAACAAACAGTAAGAACAAGAATATCAGAGACTTGTATAGGGGTATCAATGAGTTTAAGAGGGGGTACCAGCCTAGAATTAATGTAGTAAAGGATGAGAAGGGTGACCTGGTTGCAGACTCCCACAGTATTTTGGCTAGGTGGAGGAATCACTTCTCCCAGCTGTTGAATATACACGGGGTTAATGATGTTAGGCAGATTGAAGTACACACAGCAGAGCCACTAGTACCTGAGCCCAGTGCCTTTGAGGTTGAGATGGCTATTGAAAAACTAAAAAGTCACAAATCACCAGGTATTGATCAGATTCCAGCAGAATTGATTAAAGCAGGGGGTAGGATTATTCGGTCTGAAATCCATAAACTTATTATTTCTATTTGGAATAAGGAGGAACTGCCTGAGGAATGGAAGGAGTCGGTCATTGTGCCTATTTATAAGAAGGGTGATAAGACAGATTGCAGTAACTATCGAGGCATATCACTTTTGTCGACTACGTACAAAATTCTATCCAACATCCTTTTGTCAAGGTTAACTCCATATGCAGAGGAAATTATTGGGGATCATCAGTGTGTATTTCGACGTAACAGGTCAACTACTGATCATNGCAGAGTAAAAAGTTGAATAAGTAAGTACAGTGCATTTGTTGGTTGCTTTTTTCATCTACTGATCATATATTCAGCATTCGTCAAATACTTGAGAAAAAATGGGAATACAATGAGGCAGTGCATCAGCTATTTATAGACTTCAAGAAAGCCTACGATTCAGTTAGGAGGGAGGTCTTGTATAATATTCTCATTGAGTTCGGTATCCCCATGAAACTAGTAAGGTTAATAAAAATGTGCCTAAGTGAAACGTATAGCAGAGTTCGGGTAGGCAAACACCTGTCTGACACGTTCCCTATTAAGAATGGCTTGAAACAAGGAGATGCTCTGTTGCCATTGCTTTTCAACTTTGCTTTAGAATATGCCATTAGGAGGGTTCAGGCAAACCAGGAGGGCTTCAAATTGAATGGTACACATCAGCTTCTGGTTTATGCTGATGTTAATATATTGGGCGGAAGCGTACATAGCATAAAGAAAAATGCAGAAGATTTAATTATTGCTAGTAAGGAGATTGGTCTAGAAGTAAATGCTGAGAAAACTAAGTACATGGTCATGTCTCGAAATCAGAATGCACGACACAATCACAACATAAATATAGATAATAAATCCTTTGAAGGGGTGGAAGAATTCAAATATTTGGGAGCAACCCTAAAGAATCGAAACTCCATTCATGAAGAAATTAAGAACAGATAGAAGTTGGGGAATGCTTGCTATCATTCGGTGCAGAATCTTTTGTCTTCCAGGTTGCTATCCAAAAACACAAAGATTAGGGTATACAGAACTATAATTTTACCTTTTGTTCTGTATGGATGTGAAACTTGGTCTCTCACACTGAGGGAGGAACAAAGACTGAGGGTGTTCGAGAATAGGGTGCTGAGGAGGATATTTGGGCCTAAGAGGGACGAGGCGACAGGGGATTGGAGAAGACTACATAACGAGGAACTTAATGACCTGTACTCATCACCAAATATTATTCGGGTAATCAAATCGAGAAGACTGAGATGGGCGGGGCATGTGGCACGTATGGGGGAGGAGAGAGGTGCATACCGGATTTTGGTGGGGAGACCCGAGGGAAGGCGACCACTTGGGAGACCCAGGCGTAGATGGGAGGATAATATTAAGATGGATATTCAGGAAGTGGGATGGGAGGACATGAACTGGATTGAGCTGGCTCAGGATAGGGACAGGTGGCGGGCTCTTGTGAATGCGGTAATGAACCTTCGGGTTCCATAAAATGCGGGGAATTTCTTGACTAGCTGAGAAACTGTTAGCTTCTCAAGAAGGCCTCTGCTCCATGGAGTTAGTTAGTTAATGGCAAATTACACACCCAAAATCCTGATTTACTTATCTTAATGATATTACAAATGAGAAATACCCCTTTAATAACATTTTCTCAATTATCATTTTGTAAGTAACGTGCTCACTAATTCAGTTATCACATCTCACACAGGATACAGCGATATTCAGATAACAGGAGCTTACCTCGCTGTACAACTGGATCTTCACAATGAGATCCTCTCCACTGGGGTGCACACTGGCAGCTGAAGGAACCATGGGATGTGTCATGGCATGATCCACCATGCTGACAAGGAAGTGAAGCACAAGCTCTGAACTCTATTGTGGGGTGAACAGGTGGTGTGTTTGCTGAAGCACAATCACAGCATGTCTTGTTACATCTTCACACATCATCTACATGCTTACACATCTTATGGGGTATGGAGGAGTTTTCATTCTCCATACATCAATCAAACACTATATTTACCCAAAATCCCCTTCCAAAAATAAGGTTATTCTGTGAGATTTGAGGTTCTCACAGTATTACTGATAAACATTAAAGGCTTCTGACTCTCACACACCCCATCCTTTTCATACTGTATAACTTTGAATCCTATATATACACCTGAGCCCCTCTTGGCTCCATTATTTTCTCCTCACACTCCATCCCTGTCACGCGGTGTAACTTTCAATCCTGTACATCTGAGCCTCTCCTGAGTCATTTATGTCCTCCAGTACTATGACTAGCAATTCCTGTACACTCATAATGAAAACAATGAGAGCTAGGTACAGTTTTTGACATAAAAATTTATCCTGTTGAAGTAATTATTTTGCTTTTTTTGTGATTACAAAATTAACTTCATAGTTTTAAAAAGCTAAATAATTGTAGGAAAAAAAAACTCATCCACCTTCCACAATTTGTATTCCATTGCCAACCACAGAGGCAATGAGATTTAGTATGACCAAAATTGATAGAAACACCAAAATTATCTTGGGATTCATAGGAATATGGTCATGACAAACTTGCCCTAAAAATGGTGGTGGTGGTGGTGAATAAGCTGAACCTATATTCATGCAAAAATGATATTTCAAGACATTATTATTCCTTAAGCCTACAGATGTCACTGAACTTACCTGATTTACAATATGTATGACACATTATGTTTTCAAGTGACATCTACTTCTGTGATTCACCAACCAGTGCATATTCTCACCTAGACATTCCTGCCTATCTGGTGTCTCGGCATGTCCATCCCTGCACACACAGGCCCCGCCAACACAGCGACTATGTTTCACTCCACAGTCTGAATCGATGGTACACAAATCCCCTAACAGTGCTGTTACCACACGGATTGTGGCGGGGGTTGGACGGTAGCCTGCTGCATAGTACACATCTGCACAGATGGAGGAATCTGTTAGATCTCTGGACTGAGGGGTAAGGCTCTATCAACTACCAACATCAACTGTCTTCATGATATTACTGGTAATGTATAAATGAGTAAAGAGAAATTACAAGAACTGCAGAGAGAAAAATAAAAAATAAAATAAAATAAAATAAAATAAAATAAAATAAATAAAAAATAAAAAATCTAACACATATAAAAATGCAACTTTTCTGTCTCTTTTTGGTCTTCTTACTGCATAAGTAGAAAATAAGATTAGGGGACGAAGATATGAAAATGGATCCTGATGAAGACAGGTTACAAAAATTGAAGATGGATCAAATGCAGGATTGTGTCCTATGGCTGGGTTTACCATACTCAGCCTGCAGACTTGCAGCTCATACTCAAAACTTTCAGTGCAAACATCACAAATAAAATATAATCCACATCAATCAAGTGCTGTGCAAAATGAAATACTGATCCACTTTGCTCACTAAGCACAAAGAATGCATAAACAGTGGAACAGTTATGAAAGTATGTAAATAGTAATTAGTATAACATGAAAGATCTCATGTCTATGAAATCCTCTCACATGTGAAGCCTGGTGTCTATGTAGACTGTGGATCACTGGTGAGGTTATATCTTAGGTATCATGGCAATGAATGTCAAGTCCACTAGTCTCATATCCTGGGGATGAAGATGGCAGGTTATCCAACATATTGGGTATGTTTCTACCAAAGTGTACAGTACCACATCCAACAAGACTGCAAACACGAGACACTGCAGGATGATTACAAACAGTGAAATGCATAAGTACTGCTGTAGCTCAGAGTGACTAGTGACAACTGTGCACATCTAAGTGAGAAACTGACACACGTGCTGCTCCTACCATTGCTGCTGTGGACATATCCTGAGCCAAACTGGTGCAGAGACTGTGAGGTGAGGCTGTTTGCTTCATCTTGGTTGCGACTGCTGTAATAGTAGCGGTGGCCTGGAGGTTCTGGTACAAGCAGATGGCGCGTTGACTTGTACAGTGGTGAACTTACGTCCTCAGGTTCTGTGAAGCGATGGGCTGTGGATCGGCGCAGCGGCCATTCTGTGCCGGGAAACATGTCTTCTAAAAAGACATCACAAGAATTTACTTTGCCATAGTCCTTACTATAACAACATCACAACAACAATGTATAACTATACCTACACATAAACTGACAGATTCCTTTTCAGTTTCTTTCGCCAAGAAATAAAATATTTAAATTCCTTACTCTTTGTTCATGTGTCAGGCTGAAAGACCCAGTTTCACACTACACAGCAAACAAAAAATTTAGACAATTTCTTTTAATACCTGTTTCCCTCTACCTGATTCCACGTGTTTATAACGGACAGGGAAATACACAACTAATTACACAAATAAATGATTCTTAGCTGATCCCAGTGGCTGTGCAGTCTAAGGCATAGGTCTGCCGCCGCTTGACTGTTGGGATCGTGGGTTTGAATCCTCCTGAGGGCATGGATGTTCGCCTCTTGTGTTTGTTGTGGCTTGTGTAAGTAGCAGCCTCTATGACAAAGTGATCACTTGTTCAGAGGAGTCCTAAAAGGCATGTGTGTCTGATCGTGCATGATCTAGAAACCTCAACAATTAGGCAGTCTAGGCCTGAGTTTAGCTGTTTTGCCACCGTTAAAAAAAGATTCAGAGCAGAAACCTGCTGGAGAAGCTAACAGTTGTTCAATCAAAAACTCCCTGTTTTTTGTGACACCCAAAGTTTTATTTGCATGTTCGTAAGTTTGCCACTGGGTCCTATCCTGAGCCAGATAAATCCAGCCTACAGCAGCATACTCTATTTCTTCAAGATCTGCTTAACCTTATACAATAGTCATGCTCATACAGATTTTCAGTGCCTGAAACTTTGCAGAAATAACCTCAATATTATTAATGCCAATGTCACATATTTATATTAATTTACAATGTGAGAAAAATGCCTCCAACAAAGCTTACACAGAACTTTAAAAAAGAATTAAAATTAAATTTCATAGTGGAAAATCAATTATCATTGCACATGTGACATATTACCAATATTGCATGAAATAAATTACAGCTTTATATTACATATCTGGTCAGATGAATGTTCTTGGATTTCTAATGTTTCACACTTCTCTCAACAGGCAAAAATGAATGAAATAATCATGCATTACTACTGACTTATTAGTGTATCCTTAGAATGGAGTTGACAACTTGGGATCATTCAAAGGGACGATTCCTTCTATTATAACGTGGGCTATGATGTTTGAAATGTAAGTAGCACTGGATCATATCCTAAAACATTTAAATTATACACCAACAAAACTCTGTACTGTAAGGAAATAACAAACACAGATAAAACAGAGGTTCATGGATAGCAGAAATATCAAAATAAATCACACCAACTGTAACCTTTACAAGGTCCAAGTGCTTGAACCACTATGTCCTTCTGGTAACGACAGGCAAAGAGTTTGAGTTGACACTCTGAGCCATATGTCTGTCCATCATTGCCACAGACAACATGAGAGCTGCTGGAGTCTTCATCAGCACATGTTGAACGACAGACACACTCTGCATGCCCAGCATGATGCTCCTCACAGGATGCACCAAAATAACACGTTAGTTCCGCACATGAACCTGGTACAGGTGTTGTCAAGTCAGCTGCAAATACAGCATAGCATAAGGGCCATGTTTAAGAGTCATACATTGTAACAGTGTCTGTTATGTGTGTCACTGTAACTTGATTAAACCAACAAACTGAACTGGAAGAAGCTCATATTAGCAAAACACGCCTTACAGAAATCATAGAGTACATAATTTGTAAAACTGTAGCTGGTCTTTCAATTCACTTAAAAGATTTATGAGAATATCGGCATCATAAATTATATGTACTCCCCATCTTACATGAATTTCACATTTACATGATTTCTGTATTTATTTTATAATTTAATGTTTTACTCAAGCACAAAAATAATGAATTACTTATCTAAAATAATAATGCTCATATATAAAAAAATGAATGGTTTTAGAAATGAAGTAAATACTTCTCAATGAACATTAATGCCAATGAAAACAGAAGGGCAGCGAATATTTCAGGCCAATGATATGGGGCTACTGAACTACTCTTAGTAATACAATTATCATGTGTGCTGGGAGATGCCTGTATTCCAAAAACACATAGTTTTGAGTTCTGTTTCACTGACTAATCAATTCTGGTTAGAGGACTTGGAAGTTCAATGCTGTTAAAACTAAAATCTGATACTGGGCATAATCCTGAACCAGTTTAATTTTGACCTAAATCTCACTGTTTTCGTGTTCCCAGTGCTGACGTGTGTTGGTTTCCTTAACAGAGTGCACTTTACAGTTATGGGCACTGAACCCCACATTCAAATCCAACTCTTTAAGGACCATCTGTTGTCCGCTCTTCATGCCTGTTTGTCAATGCATCAATAGCCATAGGATTTGTCATGCCAAAATCACAAAACAAACCTCGATTAATACTTCATTGCCAGCCTTGGTGCGCTGCCTGAACCTGTAATTCTTCACATGGTGCTGTACTGAGCTGCATCTAATTTGAGGTCCAAAACAACTCTGATGTGACATTATCCGAGGGGATTTTGGAGTAAACTAAGAAGTGAAAGTGAATTAACACGTGCACTCATTTGTTAAGGCATATCATGTGACATACACAGTAAGAGAAGGGAAATGCATACAGAATTTTGGTGGAAAATGAAAACCTGGAGGATAACGATACACTGGAGCTCAACGAAATAGGCTGAGAGGCTATAAAGTGCAACAATCTGGCTCAGGATACAGATAAGTGCTAAGCTCCTGTAAATATGTGTAATAAACTTTCAGGTTCCATAAAGCACAGGACATTTGTTGACCATCAAAGAAACTATTAGCTCCTCAAGGTGGACTCTGCTAAATGAATTAGTTAAAATTCATTTCTGATAATGGTCAATGAATGTAAATTGCGAGCCATGTGCAGGCAAAGCTTACCCGAAACACAACCAGCAGGTCCCAGGATTTTGTTGTGGCCTGTACACACTGTACACTTCTGCCCCTGAATACCTGGCTTACATACACAGCGTCCTGTCATCTGCTCACAGTCATCACGTACCGAGCCAAACAATGAACACCCACATGCTGTAAATTGAAGAAAGAAAGCATGTGAGAATACTTTTACATAAAACATATTTGTATGAATGTTACTTTCCTAAAGTGTAATCAGGTTTAGAATAAACCATTTCAGTTGCACTGAAATATATGCTTCTCTTATTCTACTAAATATTTATCTTCTTAATTTTTGACCTAACACCATTAACCTTTAGCATGTTGTAACAGAAGGTTATGAATTGCCTGGTACTATATGGCTGATGGCTGGGTTTTGTCTCGAAATGATATTCAAGCTGCATGCATGTTTGGTCAGTCTGATCATGAATGTGCACCATTACAATCACACAGGGTCTTTATTTTATCTGGCAACTATCCTTTGACATTTCCTGCCACTGCTCCACTGTGCATGTGGGTGATAGGCTCAGTGAGCTACACTAATACAATAAATGAGCTAACAGGCAGTGGTAATGGATTGTTGTGAGATAAGATAATGACCCTATACTAATGTAATATATTGGGAATTAATATGTACAGCAAATTGGCAAAAAGTGATACATGCATAAGGTGGAATTCTCCCACATTCCCAAACCCATAAAAAAATAGATCTTGTAACTATTTAGTTGTTTTTAATGAGATTTCTGGTAAACTTCTTCCATGTTCATAATGATATCTTGCTGAGAACCAACACAATCTGCACTACATGGCTACAATTTAGAAATCTCTGTAATGTGAAAGGAAATTTTATGTTCTTCGATGTTTTCATGATGAATGAAAAACAGCATGAGAAATGTAAGACTGACTAATTTTTACATTTTTCACAATCATGGGAAAAATTAGTAAACATTTGTATGACAAAGAGTAAAAGGGTGTGCCACAATGCAGCGCAATGTTTATTCAGCAATGCACACACTGCACTAATTGTTTGAGGTTATGTACTACTGAACGAGCTTGACTGTATGAGACAAGAGGGACACAGGGCAATGCCATTGTAGCCTTATATTACAATACTCGGTGTTGGGTACAGATTTTGAAGCAAACAACAAAATCCCCCTGCCTATGTTTCAAACTAAGGACCTCTTTAACACCAAGCAATACTGCTAACCTCTACACAAAAATTGGGCGATAGCAAGTGTGTAGTAACTATACTCACGGATGCATCCTTGATATCCTTCTGATATTTTGGGAAGCCCCCAAAATCCTGGTTCACATCTATCACACTTGAGTCCTCCCACTCCTGGTTTACATGAACACTGCTGGGTTACTGGATCACAAGTGTCCGAATAAGAGCCTGCAAGAGGAAAAAGTGCTGCACTCTATCCTGTTCCTGCAACATTTCCTATGATATCTGTCATAATGAAACAGCACGGATCTGGTCCCCTAAATAAACGGATATCATTCCTATTCTTGAAAATATTAAACTTGAAGATTACTTTTTTCCACAAAATGTTTTTCTGGGTTTTATTCAATTCCTGCAACATGTAAATCATTTCCTAAATTTATTGAGCCATAGTTTTTGGTGGAGGTGGTATTCCATGGCAGAGAAGCTTCACATTAAGATGATGGTAAGGACTGTGATAATATGTGGTGTTACACAAACCTTTACCATTCCTATGATTTGAATGACTGCTAAATAGCTTATTACTGCAGCTGAAGAAGATAAATTAGAGGAATGTGAAAAGAAAACATGGAAGGCAAATTTTGAGAGGTAAGAATGACAAGCCAGCAGAGTACAATGATATTACATACCAAGTAGCCTGCTATTATTGTTACAGTACATAAATAAAGGGGCTTAAATGGTTTGCAGTTGCAGCCCAAATGAGAGAGAGAGAGAGAAAATGGGAAAACCTCTTGGAAAGTGAACACTTGGTGTTTGTAGATGAAGATGGACATAAGATAATAATGTTCAAATTCAAACAAAGGAATTATGCTTTGGTGATTATCACTAGATTTAGTTGGCTCAGTATTAGGGTAGAGGCAGGCTTCCATGTTAAACGTGTGACACCGTAACGACCATGTATGTAGCTGTTTGAGTTAAACTGTAACACAAAACATAAAAGTATGCACAGCTGAAAGGCTAACAAATAGCTTCAAATGTTTCTGGCAGTCAACAACATACAAGTGCTGTAAAAAGCATAATATGTAAAAATGAGCCAAGGCAGCTCAGTCAGTATATGGCCTGAGTATGGACAAAATGACTGGGGTAAATTACAGGCATGCGCATTAAAACAAGTTTCATGATCCACTCAACATACTATATAACGTGCATTCAGGCCTCTTTTCGTGTGAGTTCTACTGTATGTGTTCTACTGTTCTACTGTGTGAGTTCTACTGTATGTGTTCTATGTATTCTACTGTTCTACTGTATATGCCTTTATGATGAGGTGCTTAATACACTGCCTACCAGCAAGATGTTTTATATTCTGTCACATGCTAAATGATACCACAGTCATCTTTATGCTACCATCATTTAACACAGATGCTAACAAATATAGTACACACAAGTCATAGAAGACACACTCTGCCTTAAAGACTGTGTGCCACCAGTGGACACATTGTGTGAGCTAAAAAATATCAAGATGTTACTGACATGAGACAGGTGACTGTCATGATATGATGTGAAGGTTCAGACACTGGTGAAGAAAATGATGTGTGGCAAAGAATTTGAAGCAGACATTTTGAACACAATGGCATGAGGTAATGGGCTCTGCAGTGGACCACAGTTATTTTGAAGTAAAATGTATGCAGCAGATGACAACCATGGTGACACAATTTTACCTTCCTCCAAATAAAATGAATGGTATATTCAGGTAACTACGCCAGGTGAAACAATAACACAGATAAAGTTGTTAACTTACCCAGTTTGTTACAACCACACATGGACGGACAGCCAGCACTGTCGGCCCCCAAGGCAGCTGTTTTCCCATCTGGACAGCAGCCATACCAAGAGTCTTCGCAGCTTTTGTGGTTGGCATTCATATCTGTGCAATACATGTATCATTTGGATAACTATTAAGAATGGAAACGGGGCTCCTAGTACAGAAATGTAACAGCTGCACTAAATTTGGGAGTGTGAAGGATACCTCTGGCACATGAAACTGAATTGGTTGTAGAGGGTAAAATATTAGAAGACATTCATCCTCCTTGCCTTCTCCACGTCTATGTTCCAGTTCTGACGAACTGTTCTGAACAAAATATAAAAAAAATTATTCGGAGTGTGGTCTTCCAGGTAATGACACCATGCAGCCTGATAGGTGTGTTCAATCACTTCAGAGGAAACATTACCACTATCTTCAGAGCAGAAGTGAAAATGGAAGCACTAAGTTCCTATGAAATGGTGGTAGCCATTTACAAGACTATACAATGTCACAGCACAGAACACCACATTATGGATCTATTATTGTGAAAATTCCAAATATTACATATGCGAGACATGTTTACAGTTTTCTTCTCTTTATACCTGCACCGATTTGTTTCCAACATTAATACAGCTAAGCTTGAAAAACCATAAAACATCGACAGTGGTGCAGCTACATTTCTTCAGTGCCCGGGAGAATAATCACTGTAGCTGGCCCTAACAGCAGTTTTGAATTAAAAAAATCATAATCATTTATTGGATTTCTTTTTATTTGGCTAAATAATAAGAAATTATTTGTTTAGTGCAGACAATCAAATGTATTCACTTAAAATACTCATTTTTCTGCCCATTTATCTGCCCCCTGCCTTCTGCTATGCAGGGTGGCAGCACCATTTGCCTCCTCATAGCTATACCACTGCAAATCACATCTGATACATGTTGAGTGGGCAGAAATACTCTTCTTCCTTTGGCCCACAAATGCAAGTAAAATTTCAGACTAACTTCATGGACCAGAATCCATCTCGAAAAGTCCCTCAGCTAGTCTAAAAATTATCCACAATGTATGGAAGTTGAAGGATTATTACTGTGTTCACAAGAGCCACATTAATCCACGTGGAATAGGAATCTGAAAGAATCCAACTCACACCCTCTCTCTTCTTATTTCTCAATGATATGCTTTAAGACTATCTTCCCATATGTGCCTAGGATTCCACACAGAATTCTTATTTGAAGGATACATGAGGGTAAAAAACTAGTGTGTGTGAAAATAAATAAAAAATAATTACTAGATTATATATATACTTAAGTATTTGTACTGCGTTTCCAACAGAATCTGCTCTCTTTTAGGATTTTATGCTGTGTAAAATCCCAGAAGAGCGCTGATCTCATTTACATCATGGCAGAAGCCTGAACTCACATTTCTAACAGAAAGTTATTGACCTTGAGTAACATGAAACATACAACCAGGACAACATAAATTCCATTTCAAAACCGAACAATGTCACTATATGCAGGGATGTCACTAAGCAACTAGACTGCCTGGGACCTGCAGTCTTAAAGTACTTCCTCAATTTGAAAGATGAAATATCCATCCTGTAACACAATAAAAAAACATATGCCCTAGAAGATCACTGTCTGCCCCCATTCCCTGATTACTTCAGCAGACATGAGAAATGTCGAGGTTAAACTTCATGTTTTGCCTAACAATTTATGCTGAATTTTATTGGCTTCATGTAGGTAGTTTCTTAAGCAGCTGAGTGACTATCTGAATTTCAAGAAGGACTCCACTCCATGCAGTTAGTAAGTTCATTATACCAGTTTGCAGCTAAATTATAAAGATAATACAATAATGAATACAAAGTTTACAAAATGGTTTCATACAACTGCTTTGCATTCTGAAAGAACACACTGTAGTAAATAATACGGAAATAATGAATTAAAGAAACATGCACACTAATAACAAAATGTAAACATGATTATGCTTGTTAATGAGAGAATAAAGAAGGCTGTCCACAGAAGCTGTAAGAACAGACAAAGGAGTAAGATTTTTGCCTGTTATTTTACCTCACTTCAGAGAACAAGAATTAAATGAGGAATGATCAGTGGTTTTATTCACAGCTGTAACTCCCCTGGCCTGATCATTTTCATGGCACTGTTAGCAATTCTGTACACACATTTTAAATCCAACCTTCATGGTAAGTGTAGGTTTCATCTTACCTTTCTTACAACAGCGTGCGAAGTGAGGGGTCTGGTGACAGTAGCTCCCTGAAGGGCAGTCCTGTCTGTTGGGCCCACTCCCACAGTCATATTCTCGTTTTGTGTCTGGATCAACCAGCGGCGGTTCACCATTGCACGGCTTTACTTTCATACCTGTGCAAAACAGTGTGTAATGTTATGTGTTTAACTCACGAAATATATACGAATTTGCACATACTTAAAATGCGCCTTGTTTCACAGATGCAAGAAGGTGAGGAGAGGGGAAGCAGTCAGCTATCCATATATCATGTTACCTGAATCCAATACAAAGTTAAATAATTCACATTAAAATGTAACCAATAATTAATCGTCTAGAAAAATAGAATCAATGCATGATTTGTAATTTCAAGTAATTGGTCTTCATTTTGTATCAGTTTACTGAATTATTCAATGCTTCTTTCTGTGTTGGCTTCCCCTTTCACTCCCATCAGTTAAATGAAAAGATTTATAACAGACTCAGAATCCACCGTATATTTTGTCTGACATGCCTTTCATGTTACTAGTGCTCTGCAAACTGAGTTTTAAGCGAATAATACCTTTCCTTCTTTGAAAGGACCCTCTCCAGATCATATAACAAGAAACATGAACAGACCACAAATTACTTACAACTTATTAACATTTACAGTTTTCATTTTACAGGTAACAGGAAAAATATGTACATTAACAGGGGACAGTAGAATACATAATGGGTATAAGAGGAGAATTACAGTGCATACTAAAATACAGTCTTTAAACAAACAGCATACTGCCTGACTACCCAGCAACCCTGCAATGCAGCTGGAATTGTTCTGTCAGTGCAATGACTAGACTATGGGCAAAGTTGGATTGCACTTTTTACAGGGTCAAAGATTTTTATGTTCTCCGTTGCACCTAGAAATGCCCTGGCTCACAGCCAGCCTCCCAGCCAGTAGGTATTGGGGATCTTCCACAGGGTATAAAGCAGCAAGAGTTAAAAATTAAGTACTCATCTCTATTTAGCACTGAGTTTAAGCATGTATGGAACTTAACATGTTGAAGCTTCTGCAGGCAGTAAGCAAAGATGATAAACTTAACACATACCACTTTTGTTGCAGCATGTTAGTGCATGTAGAAATGGATGAACAGTGCTTGGAAAAATTTGTTTTCTCTGTACATTTCCAAGGAACATCAGGAACCACTGATATAACATCACATCCAAGAAGACCAGAATCTCCAAATTCTTGATTATTAAACAATCAATTGAATTTATTATACAGAAAAAGAATTAAGATGCTTGAGCTGATACACCAGGAAAGACATGGAACAAAATGGCCATGGTCTGCTCCCAGCAGTCACCCAGAGGCACTGAACAAAGTCACAAAAATTTTAAATTTTGTACATTTTGTTTCAGGGCAAACATTTGACGCTGGGGTGCCGTCATTTATGAAGGAGAAACCTTACAACTAAAATATGATGTTGAGCACAACACTATGTGTTCATCTAGTCTGGCATGTTCTCATACTCAGAGAAAATTAGATAATAAGACACATAAATTTGTTTCTAGCTACACACCATAACAACAGTCAGCACTGTGACACATAAGCAGGAATGTGGCCTACACAGGCATGCAACAGACACACATCCATGCAACACACCACCACACCTTCACACAGGTCTAGTGGCCGCAGACGCAGCTCCTCCTGCCTCTGGCACCCTTCCATCTTCATCACACACACAGAAGGGTACAGCCTCATGTCTGATGCACACACAGGTTTCCCTCCACCTCCACCCATGGCCGATACACAGTCAAAATGACAAGAGCAACGTGGGAAGTTGTCAGGTCCAAGTTCACATGTAGCATCAAAGTCACAGTGAATGTCACGGCATGCTTCATTGACATTATTACTGTTCAGTGAACTCCTGTTACCGTTGTTAGTAATGGCATTTGTATAGATGTTACTGTTGCTGTTTGGTAAAGTTACTTGAGGCCGTACAGTGACTGAGGTCACGTGATGGCCTTGACCCTGACCTTGCCTTGATGATGGCAAACTTGGAGGGGCTGTGAAAGAGATTTGTGTTAGTAATTAGTATGAAAGTTTGAAATGAGATTATAATTAGTCTGAAGTAGTTAATTACAAAGTACACCTCTTGCAAGCATGTACAGAACATATATAAAATATAAATTTTAGGACTGTAAATTAAAAAAAGAACATCATGTCATATATTTGGAAATTTTTTGTGTGCTGTGTAGAACTACTGTAAAATTATGTGATTATTGACTTTCTATAAATATATTGTTATTTTACACCCTTGACACTCCTTTCAGACCCAACTGTGCGGGTTGTGTCAGCACATTAATAATCCCTTGTCAAATCATAACTCTATGTCAGTAGCAGATTAAAACTAACCAACATGAATCACATTTCTCTAATTTATATTTCAAAGTGCCTGACATGTTTCAAACTCAACATTCATTACCAAGGGCTCCTTACCAGATAGCTACAACATGGTATGGTACACAATACCTAACTGACATCTAAAACTGTTTCAATTTGTCAAACTGTTTGTATTCTTAAAATGTATAATCAACCAAAATTTGGCCATTATCTTAAAGTATGTAAATGTATACACATTAAAGCTATCTGCTATAATAGTTGCCTCCTCTCAGCAACTATGAATATAACCACCTGCTGGGATATGACACCGTGTACTCTGGTAAATCTGAACCAACGTTTTGGAGGAACCTGCTTCCTCATCAACATACACGAGCCACATTACAACTCAGGATCAGTCTATCTTAGGGTGAGACATCCTGTTATGATGTCACCATTACATAGTCTGTCTTACAACAGGTCCATAGCCCCTTCCAAATCAAGTTCTCCACACAGTGTGATCTAGTGCTTTCTCTTTCAATTTCCAGCATCTTCTCGTTTCCTTGAGGTCATTCACTAGCTGCTTACGCCCTCTTTGTCATATTCCCGTCACTATCTTTCCTCCAATAACATGTTTTAGGAGGCTGTTCCAATGCAAGATGTGACCAATCAAGTTAGCCTTCCTCCTTTTTATTGTATGTAGGATGTTCCTTTCCTCCTTGTGATGTAGGAATAGACAAATAATCAAATGGACCACTGTGACTGATGGTCCATTTGAATATTTGTGTATCAGCCTGTATGTCTTGGTGTCAAGCCCCGGTCTAGGCTCATGACTAGACTGATGGCCCCACTTTTTCTTTCACAGTCCTTCACAGATCGCCTAAGAATTGGCATAAATAAAGGTTCTTTCAATGCTGAATCCCCTTTCTGTACGCCTCTCCTGTCACAGTTGTGTCGAGAAGTGTTTGAACACTTTAAACCTGTCTAAATATAATTCTGTTCATTCCCAATAAGGGTCCTTTATGAAAAATTTCAACAAAATTCAATAAATGGCTGAAGAACTGCAACTACTCAACAAAATGCACACAACATACTTGCAGGAACAACATTCTTTTCACGACAGTCCCCATAGAATATGACAGCGAGTGGCGCGACACCAGGCGGCTGGTTGCAGGAGGCACGTTGCAGTTCACACTCATTGGGGTAGGTCACCATGTTGGAAGCACAGACAGGCTCAGACATGTGGATACCGGTTGAGCCACCACAGTTGGTGGGACACACACACTCTCCTGCCTCACATCTTGCACCCCATTGACATTCGACACCCTGGCACAGGTCTGGAAAACAGCACAGATACCATCTTTCACATCTATTATGGTGTCTACTAATGATACTATATCAGCATGCGTGGTTGTATGTGGAAAGTGTGTGAATGATGCCTTGGGGGAGACAGTGGGAGGAAGTGTGGTGGTGGCATGTTTTGAACCAATAGGGTATACCAAGCTACCTTGCTTCCTGTTTATATACACACATGTAATATAAAAATATTAATGTGGTCACCCTCTACATAACCATGTAAGGTACTGAGACTACTACTAGCGGAGGCCAAAGAGCAGTGACAGAAGGAAAAACTGCACACCCATAAATGAAGAAACGCAGGCAAACATAAGCCCAGGAGATAGAAGCAAATGTTGGCAGACATCTTGTATGACACACAACATTGTGCGTAATAGGCAATTAATAGTCATTTAAGCTGTTAATATGAACATGTAAAGAGACACAATTTTCAATTAGGTCCATCACAAATTCAGAACTACAGTTTACACATACATAAGAGTGAGTGATGTTGAATGCGGTTGTGGCAGCATTATAAATAAGTACATCAACAACAAATAACATTATAATCCCATTTCTATAAGATTCTGATGATGGTATATCACATTTAACATCATTAGCTTCTTGGACTTTATCCATCGTATGGTGTTCAGGAATTAAAACAACAGTAATGCGTACTATTTACTTTTTTTATTGTCTTCATTAATTCTAAAATGCCACATGACGAAAACATTTCAAGAAACTAATAGCATTAAACTATAACCCCACATAAAAATCTCATACTCCATAACCTACTAATGTGGAAATCTTACAACTAATGGTGAATGCTAGTGATCAGAGGGTTCCAGTTGGCATTTCAGTTAATTATGTAAGACAGTAACTGGTTTTACTTACCGCAGTCACCTTTATATGCCACCATCACAAACTGCTTACTTTTGCAGGCTGCAACCCGCAGCTCACATTCGTTCTTGTAAGTGATGCCATCCGTCCCACAGCTCGGGGAATGTACCTGTGGAGGAGAATGGAGAAGTATTACATATTGTCTTGCTTTGGTGGTTTACAGCCATCGTTCTGTGGTCACATATAGATTGCTTTTACTGACTACCGCCATCAAATTTGAAGTCTGATTAGTACATTACTATGGTTCATGCTTCAAACACATTAGAGCAGTAGGGTAGAGTGGGGTATGTTCAAATTCTTTTTAGACTTGTAATGATTTTAGACTTTGTTCAAACATTATGGTTTAATCAGCTAAAGTTTCTACATGACTCTAGCACACAACAGTAGAACACAGGCAGCCTTGCATTTCCAAAACAAAACAACTGAATAACTAGATAACGAAAAGCAGGTCATGCCAACACACAAAATATAGCACCAAATTAGTTATAAGTTCTGCTAACACAAGAATAATTATCACCACATTCACACCTCCTTGTAATTTTAATAATTAGTTACATAATCAGATAAATAAGTAGGGGGTATTTTTGGTGCATAGGGTGTTGAGGGCTATCACGCAAAGATCTATCCTTAGAATATTCAGAAAGGACTTCTTGTTCTTCTTGATCCCCTGTTAGCTGCTCTGTAGTTTGTAGAGGGGCATGCTGTCCAAATTGACTGGTCTTATGACTTTCGACCCCTTGCACAGGATATATCATCGGATCTCCTCTCGGGGCTAGATGATGGGTTGAGACAGTAGTTTCTCTGCCATCTGCAAGTTTGACATATGCATAGTCTGGATTTGCCTCAATAAGGTCCACTTCCTCTACCAGTGGGTCATATCTGCTGGCATGTATATGCTTCTTGATTAGTACTGGTCCAGGATATGTCAGCCGCGTGGGTAAAGAATTCCCATTGTATGACCTTGTAGGATGAGAAAACATCCATTCATGAGGTGTCGCATCAGCAGCAGTGAACAGAGGGGAATGGATTGAGTGTAAAGCAGACTGTAGCACTTCTTCCCACTGTTCCATCTTCATTTTATTGGATGTAAGTGCTAGCTGTATTGTCCTCCATATAATTCCATTGTACCTTTCAATTTGTCCAGTCCCTTGGGGGCTGTAGGGCATTGTTCGACTGGTTGCAATACCTTGTGAGGTTAAAAATGATTTCAGTTCACGAGACATAAAAGATGACCCTCTATCAGAGTGCACATAGAAGGGCATTCCAAAAATTGAGAAGATGTGTCTCAAATGTTTTATCACTGTAGCTGCTGATAGATCCCGACAAGGTATAGCAAAAGGAAATCTAGAAAATTCATCAATTATAGTGAGAAGATACTGATTTTTTGACTTTGTTGGTAGAGGGCCCTTAAAATCAAGATTAAGTCTTTCAAATGGTGAAGTTGCTTTAATTAATCTTCCCTCATGTTTGATAAATCATGGTCTTAGTTCATTGCAAGCAGGACACGAGTTTGTAACTTTTCTTATGTAATCAATGGGAAAAGGTAAGTTTTTAGTGCATACCCAACGGTTCATTTGAGTAATTCATGGGTGATAAAGAGCATAATGTAAGCTGGTAAGACTAACTCCAGAGCTTATCGCAGCAGTTATTCTTGATAGGGTATCAGCAGTTGCACTCCTATTTCCTGGATGGTATATACTCGTAATATCAAATTTGAAGCAGGCCAGTTCTACTCTCCAACACATAATCTTTTCATTTTTAATTTTACTTGTATGATGTTGAACAAACATGAATGAGACTGATTGTTGCTCAGTAAAGATTTCAAAATGTTGACCAATTAAGCAGTGTCGCCAGTGGCGTAAAGACTCTACAATAGCATAAGCTTCCTTTTCTATGGATGAGTGTTTCTGTTCAGACTTGTTCAACATCCTAGAGCAAAACGCAATGGGGCACCCAGCTTGACTTAGGGTAGCACTTGTTGCAAAATTGGATGCATCAGTTTCTACTCTAAATGGTATATTATCTTTTATAGCTGCTGACGTAGCCTTAGCCACACCATTCTTTAAAGAACTGAATGCTGACACAGCTTCTTCTGAGAGAAGGAAGTGTTCTTTTAATAAAAGACTACTTATCTTTTCAGAAAATGTACGTCTCCACCGGCAATAGTGGGCAAATATGCCTGGAGCCCATTGCAATGATGCAGTATCCTTGCGAATGGGCAGTTCCATCACTGGTTTAAGACGATCAGGATCTGGTCTGATGGTCTTGTTTTCAATTGTATACCCCAGTAAGCTTACAGACTTTTTTTAGAATGTACATTTTTCTTAATTCAAGGTCAGATTATATTGTAACATTATTGAGATATGGGAAAACACCCTCCAATCCTTCATCCTGGACAATTTTATCAATAACTCTTTTGTCAACAAGCTACTCCATTTGTTACACCAAAAGGAACACGCAGTTTTCCACAAGCCTCAAAAGCTCTATAATGCTTTACTGAGTCTAGAATAGGTACTTGATAAGCAGTCTTAAGATCTACAGTACTAAATATGTTGTACTTTGTTACACGAGCAATTACCTCCTCAATCCTTGGAAGAGGGTATGCATCTAGTATAGCAAATCTATTGATTGTGTAGGAGTAATCAATGACCATTCTGGTTTTGTGATTATCCCCTTTTACAACAAAAGCCTGGGCATGCCATGGTGAGTTACTAGGTTCTATTATACCATCTTCTAGTAGTCTTTCGACCTCAGAGGCTATGAATTGAATATCTTCGGCAGAGTGACGTCTAGACTTTGTAGCCACTGATGAACAATCCAGAGTTAGGTTTGGTTAAAAGTGAGACTGGAGGCACTTTAGCAATGACCAAGCTGCAGATTCTGAGGAGAGGTTTATCACCATGGAATGCTATTTCTACAGAAGAATGCCTCTTTAATATATCATGGCCTATCAAAACATCAGAGCAAATATCCTGCATGACTAACATTTCAACATCACAGGTATGGCCTTCCATTTCTACGTCCACTATACAATGGCCTTTAATTTCAGAAAGCATTGGAGAGTTAGCCATCAAGATTCTGCCAAAATAGGGCCCCACTTGTATGCCACACTTCTTTACCAAAGACCGATTAATGAAACTCAAAGAACTACCTGGATCGATTAAGGTGTTTAACTCAACTCCATTTACTTTACCTTTTACGATAGATCTTTGAAGGCAGCATGGTGCTATCGCAGAAACTGAGGCCAACATATGAGTTGCTGCAGTAGAATTTTGAACAGACTTATTAGGCCTCGACTTACATACCCTTGATAGTGTCCTTTCTTGCTGCACAGTCTGCAAATGGCCTCTTTAGCTGGACTTAAAGTTCTTGGTTGGCGATAATTTCCACAAAAGAAGCATTTCTCAGTTTTAGATGAAGCTGCAGCAGTAGTCAATGAAAGGTTTTCATCTACTTCTTCCTCATGGTTCCCCATGGCAGCAGTAGTTGTAGGGTTCAGTGGAGACAGGTAAGCAGCTGAATGTAGCTCAGCCAATTCCAAAGTTCTGGCTTCATAAAAAGCGGATTATAAAGTGATTGCTGCGTTTTCAGGTAACCTTTGTTTTCAAGTAACCTTTGTCGAATATGCAGACACCTCAAACCGCGAATAAAAGCATCTCTTGTGTACTCATTCTCATATAGTTCTGCTGAAGCAACTTTAAAGTTACAATCTTTACTCATTTGCTTTAAAACTTGCAGATATTCACTGACTGACTCTCCCGCTTGTTGGTTTCTAGACGCTCACAGTGCCTAGCGAATATTTAATTCCTTTGCTTAATATATAAAGAGTCTAAAACACTGACAGAATCTGAATATTTCTTGGTTTCACTGAGATACTGGTAGACATTTGAAGCCACATAATTTACCAAAAGTTGTCACTTACTTTCTTCACTCGTCTCTAGAATACTACCTAAAAAGTTTACAAGTGTCTGCTTCCAATGTAACCATCTTCTTTCAGCGTCAATGGTTGCAGGATCGGTATCAAATCTTTCAGACCTTAAGAAATTTTCCATTTTTTCTTTCCGTATGAGTCTGAACACTCACGGACGATAGTATTGTTTTAGCTGATTAAATTGTAATGCTTTTAGGCCTTGTTCAAAAATTAGGCTTTAATCAGCTAAAACTTGCACATGACTTTAGCACACAACGGTAGAACATACGTAACCTCACATTTCCAAAACAAAACAACTGAATAACTAGGTAGCGAATAGCAGGACATGCCAACACAAAAAATATATCACCAACTTAGTTTTAAGTCCTGCCAACACAAGAATAATTATCACCACAAGATTCATGTATTGTGACCGCATTAAAAACTTGGAAGTCTGTAACAGGAACTAGCCACATATACTTCTATACTTCCTGTTACCATTATGCAGTCTACAAATTTCCCACACGTTAATTTTAGATACGAAAATATTTTTGGCATGAGTTACCTTTGACATATTGAAAATTTTGACGAGAAAAGTCAGTGCTATGACACAATGAACTGTGCTAGTCTCATGAAAAATATTATGAAGGAGAAAAGGTGTTCAGCACTCCAACTTAATGGCGTAAATTGACAAGCCAATATTTACAGCCATTGGTCTACAACTACACCTCGCCAGTTCTTTGCGAGCTAGGTCTGAAACAGAAGTGTGGGATGTGTATCGAAAGTTTCTTTCACTGCAGTAACGTGAAGAAGACGAGCAACGTATTTTGGTGCGTGAGGTGATTAGCTTTTAACTTGCGGCCTTTAAATCCCATGTAGCTGCTCATGGCCGGAGTTACATTCGTTTTAAATGCACATCCCTGCACGTGCGTGGGACACCGTTGTCCTTTCGGCCATAAGGAGTTACATTTAACGGGACACGGCCGACCCTTTAGGCCAGCGGTCTTAAACCTTTACTTGCTGATGGCAGAAAGATTCGCTGGCCGCATTCACGATTTACAAAGTAACGTCTGCATATTATTGCAGGACATGCCTACTAATATTTCCCTACGTAAACATACGTAGGACAGTTTTATTTTATTTATTTATGGTTTGTTGTTGTTATTATTATTATTATTATTATTATTATTATTATTTACTTATTCCCCTACCTTGCGAACATTCCCTACTATAGTCTTGCAGTATTTACTACGACACTAACCGAGATTTCATATATACAAACAAAAAATACTTTTAAAATTTTAGTACAAATATTAAAATATCTCAGAAGGAATTTTATTTAGCATTTATTTGTTTGAGTTAAACTTTCTACACAAAAAATTCAAAATTTGTTTGGGGGCCGCACAAAAACATTCGGAAGGCCGCATGCGGCCTGCGGGTTGAAGACTCCTGCTTTAGGCCACTAAAGGTTAGACATTACCATCGGTCGGTGATTGTTGTAAAGACAACCGGTGATGGTAAAACGTAAAGTCGTTTCTGTTCACGCCATGAAGGTATATATTTGGAGCACAGTTACAGCACTACAAATTCTCAACCGAGGCATTGGATGGAGACGGTCAACTTGACGTGCTGGCCGCTTCACCTCCGGGCCGGCACATATTGGATAGGATGCTGGGAGGCGCCAGAACCGGTCTGGACGTTTTGGTATTGAAACGAAACCCAGACGAACCTGAGAGCTGTGTGCAGCCGTACTGACAGTAAATTTTCAGACTGCAAGCAAAAAACTATAATCAAGTCTGAAACTTGAGGTTATCAATGCACTGAGTGTCAAGATTACGGTCTTGTGAGATGTGACGCCGTTTAGTTTGGTTTGGTTGATAGGTAGGAATTTTTCGAAAGTCCTTCCTTCCTCCAAATTCAGGGTTTGAAGAGGTAAAGGGATCCCGAAGGTGGAAGCACTAGGTTCCTCCGAAATGTTGGTAACCACATACCTGCATCATGACATCATATACAAGAAGGCCTAGTAATCTTGTTTCTTTAACTTTCTCTGGACTGCAACAGAAGCAGCACCGTACCTATGTTTATGGGCTAATAGTTTACGGCTAAAGAAATGGGCACAACTTTTTGTTTGAAGGCGCTTAAACAGCGTACAGACACTCCTCGAGTCACGCAGTTTCAGACTACGCAGTTGTAAGAAATTAAAAAAGAAATATAACATTTTTTTAAATGCGCCCCTTACTTTTCTTTGCAGGAATGAAAGCGTAATGAGATGAATGCGAAGGAAGAATACTGCTGGGCGATAACACAACCGGCGAGGCGGTCATGCTGCGGTACATCACGTTGCAGTGCGTTGGCGTTTGGATTTCAACTGTTCTCCCTTGTATATGCATATGCAGTTGGCCGTATGCATATTCAATTCGGAACTACACAAAATTTGACTTGCCCCCGGATCTTGCTGGACGCCATTGTTACGTGCGTCGGAGATTGTCTGGAATTTGTACCGCGCTTGTCCCCCAGACGTTGCGCAAACTCCAGACATGTTTTGTAATGGACAACATTTTACAGGTAATTGGAAACGCCAACGGATGTTCTGAAACAAGACAGGCAGTGTCCACAGAACTAAACACTTCTACCTTCGGCGTGCAATGAAGTAACGTTGGTAACACTGATAACCCAAGTAATTATGGTAGGAAGGACAAGTACAGTGTACCGCAGGGATATTTGTAACCTTTGTAATAAAGATGTGAATTAAAAAATCGTGACGTTAGCAATCAACGTAAAAACGGAAAGAAAGTTGGCCATTGAAACATTATTGGTAACCTTAAAAACGAAGGTAAAATGTTAAAGAATTAATCCAAATAATCATAAATTCATGTAGGTCTTCATGTCAAGCGTGTGCTACAATTGTTCCTCTTTAACTAAAATTGTAACGTGTTGCAAACTTTTAGTATGGATCCCTAATATAAATCTTCGCGCAAATCCATCCACTTGGAGTTGTTACATGCGGACGGACGGACGGACGGACGGACGGACGGACAGATATGACGAAGCTTACAGTCGCTTTACGAACGAGCCTAAAAAGTCACTAAAGTGACGAACAGGTTCTCACAGCCAGAAACTTGTTCTGCGGCTCTGGAATTTATCTCTACTCGCTAGGGACCTTCGCCTGGATCTTCAAACTTTCTTCCTATCTTTCTCTCGTATCCCACAGCGCTGAATGATTGAGTTTCTCGGGGACAGGCGGTTTATAGGTACGGTTAATATGCCCTAAGGGAAAGTTCTGCGCTCAAGAATAAACAGCGAGATATAGAGAAAATAAAAACGTGTGAATTTTACGGCGCAACCTCAAGAGCGTAAAGTTAAAAGGTGTTTCGAAACAACAGGCATGGCGTTATGGGACAAGCTGCGCCACCAGAAATACATGAAATGCAATATGCTACCGAAAGACTACATACCTGAAGGCTGTTTTAGAATGTGGGATATCTCTCAATAGTGGGCCATTCCTCTTGAATGTTCCAGCTGCTATTAAATCTGTCAAACAGTTGAAAACCAACGCAAAATTACAATATTCTGGGACAAGACGCCGCGTACTTTGTTCGATGGTTATCAATGTTTCGGGGAATCTCCTGCTCCGAAGAGGAGGCAGCGGGTTACTTCGAAACGTCGGCACTAATCTACCAAGGTACACGGCGTCACATCCCGGATGACCGTAAGCTTGAAACCGCAGCGAGTACCTCAAATCTGACAACACAGATCTCAAGTTTTACACTGCTTATTCCGTGCATTGTGACAACGTAGGGAACTGGTGTAAAACCAACAAACGCACTAGTCCGTATTTTATTCGTATTATCTTTCATGTAGCGCCTACATGTTTCGGCGTTATAGTCTCGCCATCTTCAGGGAGCTGACACCGAAGTTGCTATAAAACTTACAGCAATAAAATACATTACCATAAGCGCACGTACGTTGTGGCATCAATAGGACAGAATATTTCAGGTTTTGGTCAATGCTGGTGAAACCGTAATGCAGTTTGTTTGTTAAAATAGTTAAGAATTATACGTGTTTACGTTTTAATTAAATCTTTGTGTACGAACATCTGTTCTTCCTTGATCCAAATTGGATCCCGTCCCTGTATGGTGTGTATCGTATGGCGTGCGGTGGGTGACCGATGGAATTGTGTCACACGTTTTATGACAAGCCCGTTTATAGTAAAATAACTATTTACAAGGAAGGTCTAAGTGTGGCTGTTCACAGTTCACGAACCTCTCTCCAAAGGACGGGTCACAGTCATTGCATCATTTATTCCTTTACAGAAAAAAAGTACCTGCATCACTCCTTAGCGCGATGAAAAATCGATTTTAAGCGACAAGAAGACAACCACGTTCGCTCTGCGGATTTCAATTGTCTCTCGCGCTAAAAAAAAAAAGTCTACGTGCGGTTGTTGCAACTGCTTGTTTGCGTGTTCACGTACGTGATGCATGGCACTTAACTATTCCAGTCACGGAACGGATTAGGCAGCACAAGTGTTCATACGAAAGGATGGGGAATTTCAAAACAGCTGATAAGCTCCTTGACAAATTCTCCTCCTGTTGTCAAGTGAGCGGTGAAGCTGCTGCATATTCGCAGGGCCTCCTTTCAGACCTGCCACAGTAACAAGCACGAAGCAAGGTACTCAGATGTAAATTCATCCACCGGGTGGGTTATCACTTCATATAGGCTACAGGTAGTTCCAAGTGCAAATCTCGGAGGCAGAAGCGTCTGAAAACTTTTAGTTTAATTCCTCAGCCCCTCCAGGCAAATAACACCATACTACCTCAACACAGACCACAATCTCTCCCTCACCACACTCTTTATAATTCACTGTTCACTAATCATATCATATCGTACACAGGCAGGGGCGAAGTAGAGGTAGCGGGTGAAGCGGCCCCCCTGGGCAGCACAGCCCAAAAGGGCGACAACATTGGCTGTAAAATAAATATTTTAAATTAAAAAAGCATTTTCGGAGCCCAACAAATTTTAAATTATTGAAACAAATAAAAGGAAATTCAAGAAATATTCACGATTTTTTCAATTTCGTGATTTCTGTCACAGGCGGCCATTGTGATTGCTCGCGCCGGGCGTCAAAAACCTAGCTATTCCACTGCAAGCAACCGGCGCTGTACGATCTGAGACATTAACAGCGTTGTTACATAAATCGTAAACAAAATCAATAAACTGCATATAAATAAAGCCGCCGTGTTCTCAGACAATTGCCCAATCATTTAATATTTGGTGCAATATATCACAACCGGTTTTAGAATTGTTACAAAGGAAACGCCATTGAACATAGATTCACACAGTCTCCATGCTCTTAATTGCTAACGTGTGACGATGCTGTTTCAAATAGAATCGTAGGTTATGATGTACCTCCACACCAAATTTCAGACGGCTAGCTCCAGTTTTCTTTAGGTCTCGCCATACGACCGAAAGCTAAATATTTCACATTTTATAAAAGAAATACCGCAACAAAAGCTATTTCTGCTACCTTACACCGTTTCAGTATTGTATATTACGTGGCATTATTGTTGTTCCCACGTCGCCTGTTCGTGCTTCCGCCATGTTCTTACTACAGGTTGTAGGAAATAAGAAGCCACGAGACAGGGGCGGTGTCTTATGCCATAACGTTCGTACTAACCGCCCCCGACATTGGTCAGCTGGCTGAGAAGTTGAACGGGAGGCTATACATACAGGCAGACACCACGGAAATATGTGGATATCATAAACAATACAGTCTGCCTTAAGGATGGAAAACAGGCTGAACAGAGCAAATCTGGAGGTCAGGGGACAAACATCTGTGTCGTTAATTTGACAAACATTTCTCAGCGGCACCCACCGATGTATAGAATTGAATACGAGAACGATCACGAACGGTACATCGGAAAAGATCTGAAAGGAAGGACCGTGGTCTATTTCAGGATTTTACTCGACGAGAAAAGGATTACTACGAGAAAATGTAGTCAGGATAGCCAACCTTCAGCGGGAGAACAAAAGGAATAGCCTGAAGAATATCAATCAGGCGTGTATAACCGCCACAACAAGGTTTGTTGATCGAGCAGAAAGTGATAAGATGCCACTTACCTCGACACAAGCTTCCGGACACACGCATTTGGCCGCGCCACTGCCGTCGCTCTCACAGATGGAGTAGTGATCGCATTTCTTATTTTCACAACCATCTGCAATGGAAAGCATTACTGGAGTGAGGTCGAAACATGAGCACAGGAGGACGGAACTTGGAGGCCCCTCGCTAACTCACTAGCTGACAGATTGACACTTCCGATAAATGTGAGACAAAGTTAAATGTTTGAAAAGAAGGAGCTCAAGGAGAGGAAGACAAGCAGTTATTAACAAATAAGGCTGTGGTGTTCCAATTATCACCGCACAACCATAGTCTCCAATGGGCCATCCGCAACTCAGCTGCAAAATTGCACCTATCAGTTGCGACATATAAGTATGTCTGCTGTTTAAATAAGAAGAAGAGAACTAGCGAAAGACTTATGTTAAATTACGCTGAGTTTAATAAACATGATAAAATTTTGGTAAAATCGGAAAATGACATATTTTAGACCTTTATAGACGATTTTACACACACACACACACACACACACACACACACACACACACACACACAAAGGATTTTAGAATCTAGAGGCAAAAGCAGAGTGAATCTGCCAGACTCATACTGTTGTGCACCATTCTGTGAGTTTCAGACTCAGTGTATGGGACAGATTATAATGTCTTCAACTAGTCCAACGCCAAAGGGATTCGAACCGCGATCGGTGCACGAATGTTCTACGTTTTTCTCTGCATTTATTTCCAGTGCAAGTATCAGCTTAGCGATGGATCTCACCCTGCAAATCGTGTAAAGACTTCACTGTTTCAAAATTAATTCTGAACCCAAATAGATCACACCCAGTGGCATCTGTAGGTTATATTTCAGAAACAAGAATTACATAAACTACTTCGAAATTGTAGGCTGCCACAACTGTTACTATGAATTATATTATACACACTGTACACCTCCTATATGTTTCGGCCACTCATGTAACTATCTTCAGGGAGGTGCATTACATCGAAATATTACAGAAGTTTCTGAACCAGTGCACAGATATAAAATGTTAAATTCTGAAATTAAAATATGGTTTAAAATGAACCTCCCTGAAGATGGCCATATAAGTGACCGAAACATGTAGGAGGTATACGGTGTGTATAATATACTTTCATACACTTATGTGTATTTGTTGGTTTCGATGTCATATCTAATTGTTCATTGCACGGTTATGGATCATTTAATATTAAACAAGCAAACTTTTCAGTCTCTCTCGCAAAAACAGCGCGATTTCCCAAATCGATTGCGTCAACAAACGAGGCAGAAAGCAGACGTAATAATAATTCGTAATAATAAGTGCCTATTCGACTGACAATGACGCCTCTTGTAACTGCCAGGTATCGTATCTGCTGGTCTGTAACGAAGGCTTACCGGACTCCCATACACATCACAAATGACACTTACCACCATCAGCGTAACTTGGCTAATAACACTGGGGGGGGGGCCGCCCCGGCAGCAAAACTGACCATGGGTATTAGGGACTTTATTTTACAAAGGAGTCGCATTTGAAAGAGGGGACAGTTGGTCCTATCAAGCGCAAGTTTTTCATTTTCTTCTTTCTATTTTTTATTTGCCGTTGTTCAAATCAGTAACCAAATAAAGTATTCCTAGCTTGAAAAAAGTAATGGGGGGGGAGGCATTTGACCCCCCCGCCCCCCCCGGGGGGGGGCGTTTTTCCCCCCCCCCCCCCCCCCCGGGGGGCATTTGCCCCCCTCCCCCCCGCAAGTTACGCCTACGGTTACGACTATGGCTTCTGCACAAAATCCACCAGCCCTGTTGACTAAGGTAATCGTCCTTTCCTTCACGTTGCAGTAACACAAAGCAGACTATTTCTTCCTCATTAACGTCGACATTGGCCTCATGTCTCAGTCTGCTACGCTGGATGAAAGACGAAAGGGCTGTGGTCCCAAACTCGGCAGGAAAAATAGATTTTTTCTTCTTTCAGTCGTTCAGACCGGCTCTGGGACCCATCCAGCCTCCTAATTCAATAGACACCTGGGCCTCTTTACCGGTGAGTAAAGCGGCCGGAACGTGAAGCTAATTCTGAAGTTAATAATGGGCGCAGCTACTGCTCCGCTGCCCCATATGTCTTCATGACATACACAGAGGCACACTTACTTTAACTGAGTAAGGAACTGAATAAACAAGTAACTCGTCCTGCGGTCGCTAAACCGAAGCATGATACTGGATATAAGCCTGAATCAGCCGACTCACACCCACATCTGTGACATCAACAGTAATGCTGCCACTTACTGCAGAGGCCCTTGTACAGGATCGTGATTTCACGGCGGTGTTGACAAGCTTCCAGCCTCAGCTTGCATTCGTTGCCGTAGGATATTCCGTCCGAGCCACAGACAGGATCGAACTCGGCCGGACACACCGGACAGTCGCATTCCGCCCGACCCCCTCGCTCAACGCACTGCGCCCCGTAGTCACACACATAGGAGCGGCACGGCCCCATGCCATCTGCGGAAACAGGGAAAAGCAGCACTGCAAATGGTGAAAACGTCTACCTGTGCATGCGACTTTGCGAAATGTAGCTTTGAAACACAAGGTGACCACAATGCTTGGGAACACAGGTAAAGCGACAATATTCTTTGTTTTGATATAAGACATGCCAGTGGGAGTATCGATCATAAGTATATATACCATTAATTCTACAATCGAACCGAACAAGTCATTCAACATGCGTTTTTATTGGCAACTGGTGTCGGGTCACAAGAGAGCCGTCATCAGGCCATAACAAAAACTGTAAGCTGGAAACTCAATACGTTGCAGTAGGGAGATCTACCTCTTTACATCAGAAAATGCACTGCGAATGTATATAACAATTAGAAATATTCTATACACATAGCCTAAGTAAAATGTTAAAACTAAAGTAAATGTTAAAGTGTTGTCAATGTTTGTTGTAAACAGCAGAAACAGAAATGATTTTTTAAAAAATAATTAATTAAAAAGTGATGTTTTAAAAAGTGAGACAAGGAGTCAGCTGTAAAGGTATTAGATACATAGATAGATAGATAGATAGATAGATGTATATATGTATGTATGCATGCATGTATGTATGTATGTATGTATGTATGTATGTATGTATATATGTGTGTTTATGTATGTATGTAGAAGTACTAATATAAAAACCCCCGGCATCGACCCAATTTATTGCAGATGGTCGTGCAAATAACTTGACTGAGACACAAGCTGGGATATATGTACATACTTTCGACACTCCCGGTACTGCTGATAGTGTCCATGTGTATACAGGACCATACGGGCAAATTCCGGGATAACACCTAAAATTCGGCCACCACAATCTCTTCCACATTGTTCCCATTGACCGTCCTACATTCCAGTGTTACCGAACTACTGACAGTGTCTATAAATAAGCAATACAGGAAGGATCCACGATCTGCAACCCTCACCATACAAGAATATTACTCGGCTGATCAAATAAAGAAAGATTAGATGGGCGGGGCATGCGGCACGTTTGCGGTAGAGGAAGGGTGCATACAGGATTTTGGTGGAACCCCTGTGAGAAACAGGCCATTTCTGAGACTTAAGAAAGTAGATGGGAGGATAATATTAAAACGGAACTTCAAGAAATACGATGGGGTGCGTGGACCGAATTGATCTGGCTCAGGACAGGGACAAGTGGCGGGCTCTGGTGAACGCTGTAACGAACTACCGGGTTCCATAAAATGAGGAGAATTTCATGACTAGCTTCCCACGAAGGACTCTGTTCCATGGAGTTATTAGTCATTTGGTTAGTTAGTTAGGTAGGTAGAGGAAGTATGGGTTATTGATTAAATCCAATACGAATTGATTTATTAGGGTCCATTCTACGATTTAAATCAGCAGTAAAATCCTGGAACATTTCCAATAGTTCCCCAGAGGTAGTATAGGAGTCAAATTATTTGAACGGGCTCGAGGTTTTGTGCCATTCATACCAGTCATGTTTTCTGGGAGGTGTATGGTGTGAGACCAGTGATTAATTTCTTAATTAATTACCCCAAGCGTCAGCACCGCACGACCAAAATGTTTTCCACACACAAAAAGCCCCAATAATGTGGTTACTAAAAACTCCATGACGCTCTAATGGCGGTTACAAAAATGCTAAAACCTGACGTGTCTAATGTTGCAGCCATAACGTTGGGCCGTCTAACCACGCGCGGAAAAATGCTACAACCAGCACACACTATGTACGCAAGTTATTTTGCTTAATGGGGGGCAAAAATGCTACAACCAGCACACATTATGTACACAAGTTATTTTGCTTAATGGGGGGCAAAAATGCTACAACCAGCACACATAATGTACACAAGTTATTTTGCTTAATGGGGGGCAAAAATGACATAGTCAAAAATCCGGAACCAGAATCTGAAAAGAAAATAAAAAAAAGGGACCTTTTACCACGACAGTAACAAATGCTTCGAAAATTTATTATTTATAAAAATGATATTTAAAACTGACCAAAAATGACAAACTGGGATGTCATATTTATTCTAAATTTATAATTTGCCAATAACAATTATACACGGCAGGAAGGAAGCACAAACTGTAAATCACAACTTAACTTTTTTATCAGTTCTACATGTTTCGGCTTTTGGAAAAGCCAGCATCAGGGAATTAAAAATATGCATGAAGAAAGATAACTTAAATACAACAAACAGCTGATATCTCAGCTATCTGAAAGAAATATCATTTTACTGGGCTATACTTAAATTATCTTCCTGCATATGCCTAATTGTCTGATAATATCTTTTCAAAAAGCCGAAACATGCAGCAAGCAATAAAAACTAATGAAAAGTCGAGTTGTAACTGACGGTTTGTGCTTCCTTTCTACTGTCTATGTACGACAGTGGGATGCCCTCGATGAATACTTTTTTTACAAGTAAGTGCACCAGAGTTAATAATGCAAAAAGGTTAGTGCACGTCCCATTTCATATTCGTCGGAACAAGGGGAAGCGATAGTGAGAAACGGGACGTTTCCATTAAAAAGGGACGTCAGGTCACCCTAGATTAGACTGACTTTGGCTGAACACACAGAAACTCCGATAGGCCTAATAGAGATAACGGTCTTACGGAGCATGACGCTGTACAGTGTGATAATACGCACCAGTATTCACAAGGAAACCCGCTGTCTTCATCTACACAGTAAAATAGGTGAAAATGAAGGCAGCAACTTCCTCCGAAACGACGGTAATTATTAAACTACACGGTGTTACATTCCAGAATACCGCATAATTCTGATCGCCATCGGAACTTGAAGCAATGCAAAGAATCCGGATATTGGTACATCGGTTTGGGAGAATTTGTTAATAAAAAAGCAGTAGAATACATGTAACTCCGAGAACTGGTCATATGGAAGTTTTTGGATCACTGAACAGGAACATGAGAGGGGCGGTACATGTAGCAGACACAGTTTCGGTTTTTAACTCTCGTAGAATGTGGGTCCTTGGGGGATCTAAATGTAGCAGGGTGGAAGATACTGATTTGGATGGGAGGGTGAGAACATACAAGCTGCACTGCTCTAAGGACAGACCTAAGACTCTGCAGCGAGCTTCTGTCAACACGGCGCTAAACCCTTTGCTTTCACAAACACAGGGCACTTCCTTGTAAGCACCACAGCTTACCTGTTAGATGTTCAAGACAGACCCGTTACTACGCGGTTGGACAGCAGAGACTGGGACACTGTCAGAGAAAAGTGTGATTGAGATTGTTCTGAGCTAAGAGAATCCAAATATCTGAACGTCTGAACCAAAAACATTCCGTTCCACTAAACGAGACAGAAGAGGTGCATGCAGGCTTTTGGTGGGGAGGCCTAAAGGAAACAGACCACTTGGAAGATTCTAGACGTGGATGGGAACGTAATATTAAAATGGACCTTCAAGGAGTGGGATGGGACGCCATTGACTGGATTGATCTAGCTCAGGATAGGGACAAGTAGCGGGCGCTTGTGAATGCGGTAATGAAACTTCGGGTGCCATAAAATGCGGGGAATTGAACTAGCTGAGGACCTATCGGCTTCTCAAAAAGGACTCTGCTCCATGGAGTTAGCTAGTTAGTTAGTTAGTTAGTTAGTTAGTTAGTTAGTTAGTTAGTTAGTTAGTTAGTTAGTTAGTTAGTTAGCTAGCTAGCTAGCTAGCTACTATTCCACTAAAATCTGCAGAAATAAAATGTTACTGCTCTGTAATATTTTCTTTGCGATATTTATTTATTCCAGGCTAACTTAAAGATGCTGCCAGTAGCTCAGTGTAAGTAACATCGAATGGCGGGATGATTAGTGAATACTGACCCGAAAACGGGGCTGTGAGAGGTTCTGAATAGGGTGCTGAATAAGACATTTGGACGTAACAGGGCAATGCATAAGAGAGAACTTCATGATCTGCGCTCCTCACCAGATACTATTTGGGTGATTGAATCAAGATGGACGAGCTGGCGGAGGGGACACGTGACACACCAGGAGGACAGAAAAGTTGCGCACAGGATTTTGGTGGGGACACCTGAAGGGAACCGACCACTTGGAAGACTTAGGCCTAGATGGGAGAATAATAGTAACACGGATTTTGAAGAAATAGTATGTAAGCGTGGCTGGATTGAAGTGGCTCAGGATAGGGACAAGTGAAGGGCTATTGTGAACATGGCAATGACCCATGGGATTCCATGAAATGGGGTGAAGTTCTTGACCAGCTGAGGAACTATTAGCTTTTCAAGAAGGACTATGCTCCAAGGAGTCAGTTGGTTCACTGTATTATGTTGGACGTATGAAGTAAACACGGGCTCGTCTGAAGTGACAGCTATGAAGAACTTGGCTACCCGTGTCCTGAGATGAACCCCCAGACATCCTGACATTTACATGCGCTGTACTGGCCCATCTATCATCGATCTTCTTGTACAAAAAGACGATATATAACATTAAGGGGTTGCTGGCCACATCTCTACAGTGGCTGTCTTACCACAAGAGCCGGTGTGTTTGACTTCTATGAGTTTCTTCTGCATGCAGGACTCTCGCCTCATCACGCAGAGGGACTCGTATGTCCGGCCGTCTTGTCCGCACACAGGTCGCATGACAGGTTCACAGTGGGACGGGCACTCGCAGCGTGCGATTCCAAATTTATTGATGTCACACTCCTCTCCAATCTGACAGTGCACAGACAGGCAGGGGTTGACACCTGTAAGACAGCGTCACTCTTTGGATCATTTACTCGAGCAAGAAAGAAAAAGAAAGAGAAGAAGACAGCGAATAAAATATTGGCCATAAATACCAGAATCACACAGTACTGTTGAAAAACGCAGCATTCAGCAAAGAGACCTTTAGATTCAGCAGGAGGGCATCAGGTGGCATTCAGCTAAGACAACAATGGATGTGCTGACTGAGATACGGTCATTTGGAAGGGATTGTGACCATCCTTTAAACGGCATCTAACATTATGTTTTTGTTTAAATTTATTACACTGCTGATGTAACAAAACAACTCCAGAAGCATCAATTTGAAAGCAAATACTTAAAATGCAACACGGAAAAAGTCTTAGGCGTGTATCGCGAAACATGGTTAAGAGTGCGGTTGAGTTTGTTCACGAGGAACGTCTATATAAGTCGTTATATTTAGTGAAATACGAAATATGATGTTTTCTTTTTCAGTGTGGTTTTAAGCGGATCATCCTCTGTTTATTTTATGTATTACGACTCAAAGATGAGTAATGTATTTGCCATCTAACATGATGCTAGAAGTGATGAGAAGCAGCCTATACTTAGCACGGTATTTCTGCTGATTTAATAAACCACTTTTTATATTTTATGTTAAAACATGATTGTGGTGGTGACAGAGCAACACATATTTCATAAAATGTAAAACTGAGATCACAGTTATTAACACCAAGTAATACTATACCTTTTACGATGCTGGTGGACTGAAGACGCCCAACACTGATAGAAAAATCTTGCCTTAAATAAATTTGTAGTAATACATATTAGTTACGTTGACAGTATTTAATCCTTTATAAACCCAACTTTTAATAATCTATGTTAAGAAGGAGGGTTATTTGGGGTGTGGGCGGTATTTTTCAAGGAAACAATGCGAGACACGACGACTACACTTCCGTAGCAGGCAATATGCCCTAAACAGGAACCGCACACAGGCCTCACCTGAGCTGCACTTGCCCCGGTAGATGATCCTAAGATTCTTCTTAGACCTGCAGGCCTCTTGCCTTAGGCTGCACTCGTTCTGATACGTCTTCCCGTCAGACCCGCACACCGGTGTGAACTCCAGAGAACACGTGTCCCCACATCTGCACACCGGGTTCCTCTGTTCATCTAACAAGCACAACTCCGGCTGAGGACAACTGACGTTCTCGCACGGATCTGGAAAGAACACACAGTTGTTACTGTCCATACAGTCATGGAAACGTTTGTTGTGACGAACAGACACTGAAGTTCTGGAAATCATCATTACACTAATAAGTCGTACACATCTACAAGTGCCTCTGATGCATATGAATGACCGAACTGAACCTGTATCACACCCTCATTGCACTCAGCTGAGGTTTTATTGGCTGCTGGCGAGACCGTAGCATAACATGCAGAGCAGTCCCACGAGTACAGCTGGCTAGAAACGGTACAGAAAAAGCTGTGTGCATTTTCAGCTTACAAGACAATGTTTCACTTAGCGAATGGGGATGTAAATAGCTTTCTTGGACTGAAAGGTTGGGGTGAAACATCACAGTTCCTACAGTCACTTACACTGAATTAGGCTGTCAGAAGATCAAGCATATGAAACAAACTTTAAATTTTAAAATTAATGACAAATGTAGTTAGCCATCCACAGGCGAATATTAACGGTTTTGATATTAGCCATGTTCAGTATATAAGACCATCACATCTGCGACTAACCCCAGGCTGCACAAATCCTGAGAACCAGGTCGCCGGAGGGACTACGTTTTGCAAGACGGCGCCCAATATTTGTGGATCCGCAGTATGGACCTTGCTTCATGTCACCATTCTGGCGCCTAGAATTTTCAGACGGCTCACAGAGGTTTAGAAAATTTGTGCAACGCTGGGTTAACCACACCCAGGAGAATATTAGATTCTTTACATTAAAAGCACTTGTGTAATTGTGTTTTTGTTGCTGTATTTATACATAAATATCCACACATAAAGTGAAGACTGTCAGGCATGAAGCTTGAGCCAATATTAAAGCCCTGCAACTGTACAGAACCTGGGACCCAGTACAGCTATACTGACGCCTTTTTTGCATTAATACACGCTTTTTGTCAGCTACAGCTACCCCATTACAGGCCAGGATAGGACCTGAGAACTCAAAGATGTTCAGACTGCTAGAATTTCTAGAGAATCGGCATACGACGGTGGTAAGGTTGTCAGCCCTAAGCACTGGCCGCCTTTACCCCACCAGGAGCTATACCTACTACTGATTCCTGTTAGAGGCTGAGTCGACCCCAAGGCCATTGTGCGGCCAGAAGGATTCGTTTTTTGTAAGACTCAATACATAGATTCTGGACTATAATCACATTTACAAAAAGTAACCCATGCTTTGCGGCAACAGGAAGTAGGTGACGGACATGAAAGAGGGAGAGGTTCATCCATATGAATGAACAAATTTAAAAATCAATAAGAATACATTAAAGTCCTTATTCCATAGCTTGTCGTGGCGTGCAGACTGGAATTTGTATGCAAATCGGGTCTTCAGGAGGTGCGTATGATTTTACGTACTGAAGCACCTGTCTATACGTACAGCCTGGAATATGTGGGGGGGGGGGGATATGGCGGTGGTGTCACCTCTCACTGACCAAAAGCCGTGCGAAACGAAGCTGCTGTAACGGGAAGATTCGAGAAAAGCGGGAAGGGCCTGTGAAATTAGTTGTTCATGAGAGGGATAGTAGAAGAACATGGGAGAAAGCATAGCCTGTCTAAAGGAATGACTTCCCTTTGATTTTCGACAGCCCTATCCAACAGATATCACAAACCAGAGTACGTGGCATAAATGAATTAATGCATTTTGAGCCATAAACAGTTACTTCTAATGACAATGGCTGGTAGCAGCGTTTCTGTTCCCAGAGGACAGGAATCCGTCCGCGATGAATTTATTTCACCCCTGAATTAGTTGCTCCTCGTACAATACAGACAATCCTCTGTTCGCGCGATGCAGTAACGTGGGGTACATATTCTGGTAGTATACATTGCATTCTGTTAGGATGAGGTAAATCACGAAGTCCAATTATTTATAGTTTACTTAAAGACGCTGTCAGTAGCTCAGATGACAGAGTCGAACGTCAGGATGACAAGTGAATACTGAATTGAAAAGGACTAGAAGAAATGGTCGTACGGCAATCTAAGGTAGTATCGTGGAACTGCCCAGGATTGTTTGTTCATTTGTAGCCTGTTTAACGACGTTTTCAGTATCCTCTAGTTCTGAATATCGAATGTTAAGATTAGTGAATAAAGAATCAGAATAAGCTTGTAACAAAGCGGCCGTGATCTTATTTATTTAAACGGCGGCATTTGCCCGGAGAGACCGAGAAAAACCACGGGAAATCTCAATATGGATAACCGAGGTGGAAGTTCCACTCTCATCTTCGCGGCTTTGCTTATACAGGGCGTTATTTTATCTCACAAAAATCCTTTGTCACTTACCGCCTCTATTCCATCGCGCGTGTGGGCGGTCGGAGGAGTGGGATGAGTTAAAATGATAAGCCAGTCGACAGAAGTCACAAGCGATATTTGTCAAACAAAAATAAGGACCTTAAGTTAATACGAAGTATTCCCACCAAAACAAGTTCAACAGGTTTCAGCAATACGTTAATTTTGATCACCTGCATAGCAGGCAAACTCAGTGACTACATGAATTTAAGCAGCATATTTCCACACTGGAATAGGTTTCCCTCCCCGTTTATTCAATTTCCCCTGCTAAACATCACTCTCCCATTGCTCATACACAACTGTTTCTTCCCCTTGCAGTGTGCGGAAGCCCTCACTAGGAAACGCTTTACCACATCCTCAGCTTTTAAAGTTCTGAAGCAAAGGTGTGCTGCTAACATCATAAAAGTGTAAACGTCCAATTGTTCATTTCCGGTTTTTCATAGCCCATGGGTGAGAGGGGCACGATCCGTGCATTACAGGTAACGACAGCAGGAACGTCTGGCGTTAGGAAGCTCTTCCATAAATGAATGTCCCATAACTTTATGGCGGTCAGGTGATTTTGTGTGTCTCCATAAGTTAGTCTGCGCTTGTCCTTCTGGACTCTTCAATTTTAGAGGCTAATAAGGATGCATTATGTAGACTTATAAAGCTAGTGGGTTGTGCAGTCCACCGACGGCCCTGTTTACGACGTCAGATTACATTAACAAGCACCGACAGTGTTCTCGGCATTATCATGCTGAATATTAATGATGATAAGGGAATAATGACAGCCAGTATTGTGTGTGGGCATGCGATTAGCCTGCCATCAAGTATAGGCAACTCGGTTAATGTACCAAGTACAGTCCGTTACCGATAGTATGGTCGGACAACACGAAACATTACACCGCAGACTGTACACCAAACATCTTGGTCACATGAGAATACCGAAGGCCTATGTTTAGTTGTTAGGGCTCCGTACTTTACACAGATTGTAGTGTATTTTGAATATGTTATGTTTTGCAAAAGAGATGGATAAGATCTTCCTGGTATGGAACGCAAATTTACAGCACTGTCTCAGCTTGTGAAAAACGCGAAGATCGATACATGGTTGCGTGTATACGAACAGCTGCGTACTACTGTGTCGTCGTTTGTTACTGTTACGAAACCTTTCAGGGTAACCATGATGTTTAACAAGAAGGGTCTTGAATTTTTGGAGCTCGTTGTCTTGCAAATGTCAAATCACAAGGAGTCAAGGGAAGGAAACAAAATTAAACTAAAATTAGTATATGCAAGTTTTTGAACATGAAAGACGTGTGTCGTAAAATTGAGATTTTTACAACGAATCTGTTTTACGCAATATTTATACACACACTACAATAACTCACATTTAGACTGCATGAAGAAAGTAGAAGTACAAAGCAATTCTTATAAAGACAGTTTTGGAAATCTTCCCATTAGGAAACAGAGGAAGAGATGGAGAATTGTGTATGTTATACATAATATAGTTATATCTCCTATATATTTAACGAAATATAGAACTGATAAATTTCACTTCATAGTCTCTTTTGAAACACCCCGTATATTTACGTAATAAATATTTACACTTTTTACACACCCCTTAACCCACTAACTGGGGACTGTTTGCATTTACAGTACGTTACGCTTCACCAGTTTTCCATTTTATAAATGTACTGAAACCAACGAGTAATGAAAAATATAAAAACAGTAAATGGAAACATATGCAGTCCAATATATTGAAAGCGTTACGGGTTTCTTGTTCCAGGAGACGAAGCTTTAACTTCAAGTTATTCACGTGTAAAGAATTCTGGTTTACATCCTGTGGCTAGTGTGCAGGTTAGCAGCGCAATATTGGCGCCACACGGGGGAAAATACAGCAACGGGGAGGAAGAAGACAGCAAAATTGGTTGCAACAGCCTCCGGAAATGTGGGGATCACCTGCAGATGTGAGAGGGAATCTTCTGACAAACACAAAGTCGCATTTATGTCCTTGCTATAAAGGAATATTAAACCGTCTCTGTGTCTTTTGTTACTGAAGGCAACTCTCACAATGAACTACAATACATTTAGTCAAAGGAGGAGGAAATGCCATCAGCATGTCACAAAATAGTGGAATAACATGTGTGTTGTTTGCCCATACTTGCAAGACAGAGCGTTACAAATGAGAAACGAAAAACCTTGACAATTTTCGTTGGATAAATGTTCGCGCGTAAAATTATTGCAACATAAATATGAAGCAGGATACACAAAACACCCCAGTCCTTTTGTTTCTAATATGTACCTACACCTGACATTAACTACTTGCCAAAACCAAGCGTGTATGCACATGCGCAAGAAATGTGAACGACTTTGTTCACACCGCCACTTTTCTAACTTGTACCGCTGCTGGCACCATGCAGTCATCTCAAAGACACCACTGTTAATGTACAGGTCTACTTATAATGCAGGTCCACAACACTTGTCCGCAACTCCGAAATCCGAAGCGCTCTGAAAACAGAATGTTTTCACCCACGCCACAAGTTTATTTTCACAGTACACAAATAAACTGGAAATAAACTGTGATATTATTTATAGTCTTTATTTATCCCTCTTATATGTGATGTCAGGCTTCTGCCGCAGTGTAAACGAGATCTTCACGCTTCACGAATGTAACGCAGCGGAAGTTGGTAGTTATTTACCGCCATTTAGGGACTGCTTGACTCTTGAAGATGGGACCAATAAGTTGTTCCGAAACATCGGTAAATTACCAATCCTCGCAGCGTAACATCCCAGAAGAACAAAGATCTTATCCCACTTAGTGTGAATATTCATAAGTTTCGCTGCAGAAATAGGAATGTGTTTGAATACGGGGTGCTGCCCCAGATCCCGCTGCGGATGTTATGTAATATACGGTACGGCCACCATATTACCTTTCTAAAATCAGAAAAATTGTGAATTTCGAAACACATCAGGCCCAAAGAGTTCCGAATAAAGGATTATGGGCATGTATTATTCACTGACTGTGAAAAAAAAAATTAGTGAAACAGACCACAGAGTAGCAGGTTGGAACTCCAGTTCAAGATTCAGTTAGTTGCACGTTTTGTATAACATACAGGCTCAGGTATGACTGACGGCCCATAAGTAGGTACCACTACCTATAACTTCCGTATCAATCACGCATTTTATTTTTTGGTCAGAGGCAGCACTTGTAGTAGGAGTAAAATACAACAGATGGTGGGACAGTCAGTCAGAAGCTCTTCATGGGATAAGTTGATGTGCAATGGCAGCGACGCTGGAAACTTGGTTCCGCGAAGAAGTCTCTAGTGTGATTCGGTTCGCAAACCAAAGGCAGAATGGAGAAACCAAAGCAGGACGGAAGAGGTTTGGGTACATGAATGGGCTGGAGGCAGTAAAGAAGAAGAGGAAATCGTAGTTGCTGTCCCTTGCAATACCGAGCCAAGAATGCGAGTTCAATATTGAAATTATCTTCGCAGAGTAGGTCTACTTTTCGGTCACGTGAAAACGGTTGGGGTGACGGGAAACAGCGTCCAATGATAACAAGACTTTGGGCTGATACGTATCCATTGGTTGGTTTTCATGAAGTTTTTGTAACAAAGAATTTATGGGTCCATTTAAAGAAATAGACTTCTTCGGGAAAACGTAAATTTAAAACGTATCAACCGGTAGAATAAGACCCCGGATGTCAGCCCTTCCCTCGGCATGAAAACGAAGCCAATAGGCTATCTCTCACATAGCAGTAAGGCTCAAAGAGCAGCCCATCTTCCGAATCTAGACACGTGGACTGTTATCGTGAAAACGTACAGGAAAGTGCATACCTGTACACATTAGTAACCTCTGTACTAGATGGCGGAGTGTGATCAGCTTCACGCCAAGGCCGCTTTATTCCCGGAGAAAGAGTGCTGGTACCCACCGAATACGGGGCCGGGTGGGGCAAAAAGCCGTCAGGAAGAGGTAAAAGGGAGAAAAATCTGACCCTTCTAGGACTCAAACCTGATACTCCCGTCGTCCTGTAAGTAACCTGTTCACTATTCTGACTGAGCTATCTCGGATTCTTGCTGTTTCCTCGCTAAACCATTTCCAACACACCAACCACATTCATCTCGTGAATCATCTTCCAACCTACATACGCTACGCATTTCATCCAAATAGTTTTTAAACATTCAGTTCCTATTACACAGAAATCACACAGAGTCCCAAATTCATAAACCAGCAGCCGAAGGCTGATTAGGGAAATAATCGCTCTGTCGTGTGAGAATTACAGGGAACACACCAACACACAGCGCAGGCAAAATCCGAAGTTTTTATGTTAAAGTAGGTGGTAGATATAGTTAACTTACAGTTTTAAATTAACGACAGAAGTGGCAGCTTTAGGTTTCGAACCACTGTACGTAGTCTCACACTGTAATACGATTAAAGAAAGGACAAAACTTCTACATTCTATGTAGAAATTCTTTTGTTTTTGACAGAATTCAACTTCTCTGTGTTCTGAAGGGAAATCTAATTATCTTTAAGGGACTGTATTTTTTTGCTCCATTCTCTCCGCTGAGCCCCCGCATACAAAAGAGGGCGGAAGTCGGAAATAGAAGGCCTAGAAAACAGGGACAGAATGAGACTGATTAAACAAAAAAGATAGAAGTTTTTCGAAAAGAAAGTCGTATAATGACTTAAATGTAATTATCTTGCGTGTTGGGGAGGGAGGTGGGGTGGGGTGGGGTATGAGGAGGGGAAGAATCGTAATAAAACCTTCCTAAGAAATCCATTAACATGGTGCAACGTTTAGATGGCCCTTAATCTTAGGTGAGTGTCCGGGGGGAGGGGGTGGAGGGCTGAGCTTACTGGGTATTTAAGAAGGCAAAATGGAGCTGTCCTCCAGGTCTTGTTTCCGTTAACTTGGATACAGCTGTTTTCTATTTGAGAACACGGTTTAGACTTAAGGAGGGGGAGGGGGTGACAGATCGAGAAGCATGCATCATGAGAATCTTCGTAGCTTGTAATCTTCGTGGAAGATGAGATGGGCGGGGAAAACATAAATGCATACAAAATTTTGGTAGCGAAAGCTGAAGGGAAGGAGCCTCTAGGAAAATCCGCCAAAGGAGGTTTGAGGGTGTGAGTGGACGCATCTGGCTCAGGACTGGGACCAGTGTCGGGGTTCTGCGAACGCGGTGATGACCCTTCAGGTTTCATAGAGGCGGAAATTTGATGATGAGTTGCAAAAATGTGAGATTTAAAAACAGTTACTTAGTTACTGTTGTTATGTTTATAGCTGTACACAGATTAGAATTGCTGCCAGCCTGTACTTGGATCTTTGCAAGGTCATATATGTGGGATTGCATCCGGAGGACACGGGTTCGATACCTGCTGGGGGAGGCTGTTCTTATTCACACCTTCCATACTAATGACGTCACATGTACTTGAAAAGGAATACGTCCATATAAGATGCATACAGGCATAAGTACAAGCAAGCCTGATACCAAAATGTCTCAAAGACAAATTCGGTAAAATATGCGCTTTAAAAATAACCCTTCCCTGTGTTAATCCGATAGACAAGTCTAAAACTATTTCTAACACTGTGTTACAGATATTTAGGTTCAGGTAGTATAACATTCCTGCTCGGAGTGTCTGATCAGTATCTGTCAGCCTCAGAAAACGTGCGCAAGTCTCTCCGCAAATTCGGTCGCTTTCGCAAACTTTAATCTGATTCCTCAAACTTCCTCAACTCAATGACGTTTGGCAGAGGCCAGAGCAGTAACAATAATTACATTACATGCAATTATCAGAATTATGTAAGTTTCAAAACTGTGTAGACATATAACATTTGTTCCTACGTGCACTACATGGGATACACAGGATGATTCAGGAGGAAAGGTCAATATTCTGGGAGGTGATAGTATCAGTCAACGTGACAAATATTCATATGAACATGCGTCTAACTCTGAATGGTTACTCAGATACAGCTGTTTCAATCTACAAATAAAAAAGCATTGCAAATGGTCATTAAGAAAGACAAACTACTTACTGTTAATTTAATATCAATTCTAATTTAACGTTTAAATGACAAACTTGTTACACAGAAATGACAAATTTGTTACAGTTCACAATAAATGTTCGAAAATCCCACCGCCAACCTCAGCGCACTTTGCAACTCGTGTACGAGGATCACGTGTTTTTCGTCTGCGCTGATCTTCACGTTTCTTTATGCGGGCAGCAGCATCTAAAATGCGAGCAAAGCGATTTTTTTTTCGTATCCATCTTTCTTACGTAAACTTCGCTCTTCATCCAACGTAACAACCAAAAATCTAACTGCGTTCGGTCTGTAGACCAAACAGCTCTATTTCGATAACCACTCAGAATTAGACACATGTTCAGATGAACTCTTTTTCTCACAATGTCCCATACTGTGATATCCCATAATATTGACCTGCCCTCCTGAATCACCCTGCATAAACTTATGTAGATGCGCGCGTGTGTGCGTGTGGACGTACCAACATGCTGTCCCATTCCAACTCAAATGGGCATACAGTCTACAAGAGCGAAATTAGTTTAATCATTACAGCAGACACACCAATAGTGTCTGTTGTTAACAAAAGTCAGGATGTACGACTCGTTTGGTTCAAGCTAATTAGTACCAGTTGGGGCTCTGTCATGTTGCGGTGACGTTCGTGTTTCATTCTCTGCTGCTTTTACTTGTTTAAACATGCAGCTCCAGTCCTTAGGTTATTACGCACATCACAAGATAAAGTACTGACTAATACACGCCTGTTACTATATGACACAAATCGCGTTACAACTAATGCCAAATACAGACCCGTTAATTTAGAGTGACATCTGATCTGCGCGAAAAGGGGCCAGTGGGTTCTGATTGTGGAATGGAACGACAGACAGTGTGAGCTTACAAATAGGCTTATTGCTACTGTATCATGTAAACTATTAACTTCTCCGAAACTGCAATTCTAATACCGTTTACGTCTATCTGTGCAGAATTGTTTTCTTTGGGATTTATTCAGTGCAGGTGGAATAACCGACGAGTTCACTACGTTAGGCAGGTCCCTGCCACCATGCCAAGACGCGTCTTCAGGTGGACGGAGGAGACGGCCACTAGATATGGAGGACGACTGCGAATGATATACAAGCAGTAGCAGACAGCCGACAAGGGGTGGTCGTAATATAAAATATAATAAAACTTCGGGTTTTATAAAATGTCGGGAATTTGTCGATTATTTGAGTGGCTGTTACCTTCACAGAAAGGACTCTGCTTCAGGGAATCAGTTAAAGTTATGTACCACCTGCTTATGACCTGTACTTACGTAGAGTCCATGTTTAAAATTTCGAATTATATCCAGTTTTCTCACACACCACCCACCAACAGTGCATCAACAACCTCCTGGTGTAAACGATTTTATCTACAAGCATATATATATATATATATATATATATATATATGTAGTACCGTGCTTGTATTTTCTTCCGTTTTTATGCACCACACACTTGACTGAGACCTCAATTACATGATAATTACTTAAGCAATTTCGACCATTTTGCAAATTCAGGTTTATATTTTTGTAGCTATTGAAGGACTGAAGATGATTTATATGGTCGAAACGTGTCGTAACTTTTAATGTGATTACGTGACTGCACACCACACAGGTCTTAAAAGTTACAGGACTTTATTTGGACGAAGTGTGGGCGCTCTCTAGTTGCAAAATTGAGTATCGCTTGTACCTACAGAAAGCATTTCCCACTGGTTCAGGACTGGGGATCCCGAAGACCTTGTGGTCTTGACACGGCAGTACAAAGTTCGAATCTCACTCAGAGTGGAGGTTAAGCCTTGCACTAACCATAACCATAAGCAGCAGTATTCCTTCATATTTAAACAGTGCTATTAGAAGTTAAAGCTCTGCCTGTCCATACCATGAGGGTACATAGGGGAGCAGAGGTACAGGTCCATTCATTCTTAACTAACTAACTAACTAACTAACTAACTAACTAACTAACTAACTAACTAACTAACTAACTAACTCCATGGAGCAGAGGCCTTCTTGAGAAGCTAACAGTTTCTCAGCTAGTCAAGAAATTCCCCGCATTTTATGGAACCCGAAGGTTCATTACCGCATTCACAAGAGCCCGCCACCTGTCCCTATCCTGAGCCAGCTCAATCCAGTTCATGCCCCATCCCACTTCTTGAAGATCCGTTTTAATATTACCCTCCCATCTACGCCTGGGTCTCCCAAGTGGTCGCCTTCCCTCGGGTCTCCCTACCAAAATCCGGCACGCACCTCTCTTCTCCCCCATACGTGCTACATGCCCGCCCATCTCATTCTTCTTGATTTGATTACCCGAATAATATTTGGTGATGAGTACAGGTCATTAAGTTCCTCGTTATGTAGTCTTCTCCACTCCCCTGTCGCCTCGTCCCTCTTAGGCCAAAATATCCTCCTCAGCACCCTATTCTCGAATACCCTCAGTCTTTGTTCCTCCCTCAGTGTGAGAGACCAAGTTTCACATCCATACAAAACAACAGGTAAAATTATAGTTCTGTATACCCTAATCTTTGTGTTTTTGGATAGCAATCTGGAAGACAAAAGACTCTGCAAGCATTCCCCGACTAAAATCTGCTCTTCATTTCTTCATGAATGGAGTCTCGATTCGTTAGGGTTGCTCCCAAATATTTAAATTCTTCCACCCTTTCAAAGGATTTATTATCTATCTTTATGTTGTGATTGTGTCCTGCATTCGGATTTCGAGACGTGACAATGTACTTAGTTTTCTCAACATTTACTTCTAGACCAATCTCCTTACTAGCAATCGCTAAATCTTCTGCATTTTTCTTTATGCTATGTACGCTTCCGCCCAATATATTAACATCATCAGCATAAACCAGAAGCTGATGTGTACCATTCAATTTCAAGCCCTCCTGGTTTGCCTGAACCCTCCTAATGGCATATTCTAAAGCAAAGTTGAAAAGCAATGGCGACAGAGCATCTCCTTGTTTCAAGCCATTCTTAATAGGAAACGTGTCAAACAGATGTTTGCCTACCCGAACTCTGCTATACGTTTCACTTAGACACATTTTTATTAACCTTACTAGTTTCATGGGGATAACAAAATCAATGAGAATATTACACAAGACCTCCCTCCTAACTGAATCATAGGTTTTCTTCAAGTCTATAAATAGCTGATGCACTGCCTCATTGTATTCCCATTTTTTCTCAAGTATTTGACGAATGTTGAATATATGGTCAGTAGTTGACCTGTTACGTCGAAAAACACACTGATGATCCCCAATAATTTCCTCTGCATATGGAGTTAACCTTGACAAAAGGATGTTGGATAGAATTTTGTACGTAGTTGACAAAAGTGATATGCCTCGATAGTTACTGCAATCTGTTTTATCACCCTTCTTATAAATAAGCACAATGACTGACTCCTTCCATTCCTCAGGCAATTCATCCTTATTCAAAATAGCAAAAATAAGTTCATGGATCTCAGACCGAATTATCCTACCCCCTGCTTTAATCAATTCTGCTGGAATCTGATCAATACCTGGTGATTTGTGTCTTTTTAGCCTTTAAATAGCCATCTCAAACTCACGGGGCTCAGGCACTAGTGGCTCTGCCATATGTAATTCAGTCTGCCTAAAATCATTGACCCCGTGTATATTCAACAGCTGGGAGAAATGATTCCTCCACCTAGCCAAAATACTGTGGGAGTCTGCAACCAGGTCACCTCTCTCATCCTTTACAACATTAGTTCTAGGCTGGCACCCCTTCTTAAACCCATTGATACCCCTGAACAAGTCTCTAATATTCTTGTTCTTACTGTTTGTTTCAAGTTCATTTATTTTAGCTTTCAGATATTCCTTCCTTTTTTCCTGAAATGTCTACTAGCTTCACGCCCTACGTTGTGCAGATTACCTTCATTATTTTGGTTTGGATTCTGTAACCACTGAATTTTAGCCTGCTTCCTTTTATTTAAATTCTGCACGTTCTGCATCAAATTATGGTTTATGCTGCTTCTGTTCATGCACACCCAGACTCTCTTGAGCTGAGATTTTGATATTCTCTTTAATGTTTTGCCAAGTCCTATTTATGTCCTCACTAACATTTAAGTTTTCCAAAGCTGCAAACCTGTTTCAGATCTTAAGCTGATAATGTTTCCTAACCTCTAGTTCACTTAGCTTCTTGAGATTAAATCTCTCTGCATGAAACTCCTGTGCTGCTTGTTTACTTACTGCCAGTCTTTCCCTAACTTTTGCAACCATCAGACAGTGATCAGTATCACAGTCAGCTCCCCTGAAAGATCGCACATCGAGTATACTGGAATGCCGTCTCCTATCTATCAATAAGTGATCGATCTGATTGTGGGTCTTCCTATCAGGAGAGGTCCAGGTGTATTTATGAACGTTTCGGTGCGGGAACATCGTGCTCTTAACAACTAGATTCTTTGATGTGGCAAAGTTTACTACTCTAACACCATTATCATTACTATCCTGATGTAAACTCTCATTCCCAATAGTCGGTTTGAAAGTATCCTCTCTCACCACTTTTGCGTTAAAATCTCGTAAAAGAATTTTCATATGGTACTTAAGAAAATGATAAAAAACCCCTTCTAATTCCTCTTAGAAACTGTCCTTTGAATCATCACCTTTCTCTACTTTTGGTAGATGCGCATTCAGAACAATGATATTATACCAGCGGCCTCTCAGCACTATGTATGAAATCCTATCACTAAAAAACTCCACTCTCTTGATTGCTGATACTATTCTCTGGTGTACAAAAAAACCTGTTCCCCATTGATGATTTTCCTGCCCTTTGCCATAGAAAAAAGTGTACTCCCCGGCTCTTACAGTCCCTTCTTTGTCCCACCTAACTTCCTGTACACCCACTAAATCTAACTTATACTTAGCTAATTTCCTGGCCACTGTCATAAGTGACCCTGACCTATGCATGCTCCTCACATTCCGTGTTCCAAAACTCTTGTCCCTTTTCGTAGCTGGGGTCGTATCAAAGAATCGGTCCAGGTCCGAGGCTTCTTTGTCTGATTCGTAACATAATAATTTTTAAGGTGAGGCGTTGTTAGCACCTCGCCCAACCCCCAAGCTGGATGACCACCTCTCGTCGGCTGTCCGCGACGGCTTATTCAATGTATTCGCAGCTACCCTCCATAACTGGAGGCCATTCCTCCATCCGCAACCTGAGGACGCGCCATGCCGTGGAGACAGGGACCCACTTAACACGGGTCCATTCATTCTTAACCTCGGCAACTGATTGAGATGTGTAGTCAGCTCCACGCACTGATCACTTTATTCCCAAGGAAAGAAATCCGTCACCCATCAACGGCAGGCTGGGTGGACCCTACAGCCGGCGTCAAATCCAACAAAAACTGTAGTCGTCACTAACAACGCTACTAAAATCGCAAATAACACGGTTTCATTTCATGTCATTTCCACCGTTTTGGAATAGAAAGCGCTCAAAATTTTTTCTGCGAATTTAAATGTACTGTTTAAGTGAACACTGCAGATAGCAGCAGGCCTCGACGTTGAATGTCAGGATTGATAAATACAAAACAGAAGCTGTCAAAATATATCACTGAGTGACGTCACTTTTATAACTTATTTATTATATTCGCCAACACTGTCCACTGCGTCCATTTAGCCGTCTGTCCAGATTTCTCCCATGTGACATGGAGTGACATGCAAAATGGCTGCCGTGTACAGAAGTCAACGAGTGTGCGAGGGAACGTTAGACATTACCGTAGCAGCCTTTAAACTACAGCTCTCACAGTAAGCCTATATGCCTACTGCCGTAACACACAAAAACTTGGCAACCTGCCCACATAGTGTGCGTAAGTGTTCCGTAGGATTGTCACAATTAGCAGATTTAACCAATGCCTTTTCGTAACTTAAACCCCACATTTTCAGTGCAGTAGGAACTGAATTTTATACGTTGTTTCGACAAAATTGATGCCTCACACAGGCGCTTCCCCCATTCTCCTGATATTGCGCACAGCACTCTCAGCGCAGTCAAAATCTGTCCTTCGTACTTTATATATAAGTACTGATGATGATGATGATGATCATCATCATCATCATCACAGGTTGAGCATCCCTTATCCGAAAGGTCTGGGACTGGATGCGTCTCGGATTTCGGATTTTTTCGGATTTTGGACTACTTGCATATTATAATGAGATAGCTTAGGGGTGGGAACCAAATCTAAATGCGAAATCCACTTACGTTTCACATACAGCTTGTGAATATATAGGTTTTATTTAGGGTATAAAAACAAACTGAGCATTGAATTTAATTACGTCAAACTGAGCATTGAATTTAATTACGTCAAACTGAGCATTGAATTTATCTGTACAGCACTGTGTTCATGCCGGCGCGCAAAAGGTTTCGGAGTTTGGAGGTTTTTGGATTTCGGAATCTCGGATAATAGTACTCAACCTGTGTTATTATAAAACTTCAAGGGCTTCAAGCCTTCACTTCCAACGCACTGGTCTATAAGAAATATGACATTGTCTGACAGGACTCTGCAACGACCTTCAACACACAGTTTTAGCCGGATGAGTTGAAAGAGTCGAGAGACAGGGAAGATGCAGTATATACATCTTTATATTTAATTATCTAGAAAACTGTGTGGCATGTAACGCGAGTTATTTGCAGTAGAAAGTACATGTTTCAGTTTCATCTACGTAAAACACAAGTCTGAAACATTCTTCACTGTGACAAACATCTAGCATAGGCTGGCTAGTTCAGTTCGTACAGGGACCAGGCTACTGGCTGGGCGGTCTGTAGTTCAAATCCCGGTAGTTTGAAGAGAATTTCATCTTCTCCAAAACGTCCAGACCGGCCATTCAGTGGGTACTGGGGTTCTTTTCCAGGGGTAAAGCGGTTGGAGCGTGATTTTGAATACTCAACTCAACCTAGTCTGGAGGTTAGAAATGATAGGAGCGGTACCTCTGCTCCTCCTACTTGCATTCATGGTGTAGACCGGGACAACTTTCATATATACTAGTATGCTGGTGACCTGCGACCCGGGCAGTATAGGGATACACATTTAAGTATTTACCGTGGAATCCCAGCAACCCGTGGGGGCAAGGCACACTTCATGTACGCACTTGCTGTGGAAAACCCACGGCCCGAGCAGGAAAGACACACCCATTTACTTAGTTACATTTGAAACCTCGCGACTCGTGGGGGCAAGGAACACTTCATGTACGCAGTTACTGTGGAAATCCCGCGCTCCGGGCAGGCAAGCCACGCACATTTAAGTAGTTACCGTGGAAACCTGAAGAACGTATATGCCTGTGTGTTATAATTTCGTAGTGGTGCCTGCAGTTATGGTGAAAACCCGAATAATGTGTACGTATGTATATTACACTGTCGTATTAGTGCCCGGCGAACCTTTACGTAGTTAAAGTGGCAACCCCAATTAGTCGTGTCTGTTACATACCATCCGCGTCCGTCGAACTAAATTCTATGTCTTGTCTTTTCCTGCCATTTGGTGGCAGTCCATGAAACTTCAATGTGGGAGTGTGACAGAGACTGACAGCGTTACGGTGTATATCAGATGGGCTTACTGCTTGCTGAGGGCAAAACGTTGAAGCATGTGAAGGAAAAGCCACAACATAAAACCCCATACCGTGATTTCAGTTTTTTGTGGAGAAGAACTCCGCAGCAGACGCTACGGACGCAACGCAACCTTCAGGCTTCTTGTGCAACCGCATGATGAAGCTTACTATTATTATTACTGTCATTTTCCTGGTAATTGAGCACTGATGGAATGAAATTGACCGGGGAAGCCAGAAAGACTCGGGGAAACCCTGTCCCAGTGCCACTTTGTCCACCACAAATCCCACGTAGACTGACCCGGGATCGAACACGTGCCTCCGCCTTAGGAGGCGGGCGACTAACTGCCTGAGCAATGACACGACCTTAAATCATAAGTTACACCAAAGAGAACATTGTTTACGAATATTTCTTTGCTATCTTATATCTTTGTGATCAACCATTTAAAGACTGAGATTATGATGAATTATATAGTACAGGCTAAGGTCGTACCGCGCAGTAAACACTATCCGTCTCGGTTTTAAAAATCGATCAGTTAATGCTGCATAGGAGAGTAGTCGTTTTTTGTTCCCAAGTCCGTAAAAAACACGCAAATAAAGCTGAATTATGTTACAGGCTCAGTCCGTACCGCGCAGTAAACACACCCCGACAGGGTTTTAAATTGACTCATTTAATGCTGTATGGGGAAGGAATCGCGGTTTATTCTGAGATACATACAAAACATGTAAATAAAGCTGAATCATATTACAGGCTAAGATCGTACCGCGCAGAAAACACAGATCTCTGTATTTACGTCTCCTGACATCTAGTGGCGGTCTGTGAAACTCGAACATTCTCATAGTTGTCCTGCCATGTGGCAGCGGCCCATGGAACTCCAAGCGTTACATACCTTTGCATTACTGAATTTTTATATAGATAGCATGAGAGCATTAGGCATGTTATATTAGAATGAGTATATCAATTGCTGCAGTATTTTCACACTGAAATGCTATAGTATGTGCAGTTATATAGCATGAGAGCATTAGGCATGCTATAATAGAATGAGTGCATCAATTGCTGCAGTATAGTGGCACTGAAATGCTATAGTGTTATGTTACGTGCAGCTGTATATGAATCACAGCATATAACTGCTGTTGCATTCCAATATTACTACATTTAAAACACTGGAATTTCGTGGTGGTGTTGTATTACCTTCATTGACGCTTGATTCCATATGCATATCATTTACCGTAACAGCATAAATATCGTAAGAGCATAAATGTCCACTGGTACCACATTCAAAGTTTGTGATTAAACTCGACAGCGTTTTCATGGGCCTGTTTATTTGCGTCTCCTGACATCTAGTGGACATCTATGGAACTCCGTTCTCATAGTTCTGTCTCCTGCCATCTGGTGGCGATCCATGGAACTCCCACGCAAGATGAAGGAAACGTTATTCAAATTTATTATAGATTTGACGAGTTAACCCCGATATTGACGAAGACATGTCACAGCTCATACAGGCATGTCGCAAACTTTCCTTACGAACACACCAAAGCTCGGCGCACCAGCTAACTTGTGGCGCTAGAGCAACTAAGCACAATTACTTACCGCACTTGCCGTTGAACCTGACGGTGACCTCCCGATTGGCGGCACACGCCGCTCGTCTCAGCTCGCACTGGTCCTTGTAGTCTGTCCCGTCGCTCCCACACACAGGACGGGAACCAGCATGGTCACCGTAGGCCGGACACTGCTTCGGACATTCGCAGGTGGCGGAGCGTCCGTCCATCGAGGCGACACACCGGGCCCCGTACGGACACTTCTTATCGCGGCATGGGTCCGTCATCTCTGCGGGGAAGATGTAGCAACATGTGCACAGTTCGCATAGTAATACCACAAGAGCGACTCCACGATTCATTTCGACAGTATTTCGTTCGAGTCTCGTTGTGTTATTATAGAAACACATCTAGCCACGTGTCTGGCATTATGGCTTCATGTCTACCATCACGGTCGTTAGATTACGTCACGACATCCCTTAGAACACCGATAAGAAGTACTAAACTGTCACCACAGACGTAAGAAAAGTATATCTACTTCACATTTTCACTGTTCTCCTAAATATTTCACCATCGATACGAGGGAACAACTTTTAAACAAGATCTCAGTTCAGAAGTTTGAACACCTGATTTTTTAAACCAAAAATCACTCACACAAAAGTCACAAGAATATGTCGATGATAACTTGCTTCCTCTTTAATACACACACATGCAGGGCGTAGTCACATACTTTTGTTTCTGTGGTCAGAACGATAAACAATCACACGTTGATTTTACAATATACCAGAACGTCATAAATTCGAAGGCCTGATACACGTTACGAGTTGCATGAATAATCACTTGTTTACCGTTTATTGTTGCGTCAAGAGCGCAACTTCGTTAAGCACTGCCTGGTATAATACAACTGGCACTTGCAACTTTGCACGGTAATGACTAAACAGAACAATACAGAGTTGTCAGCTAGAACAACGGGAAGTTAAACAAAATTTACTTCTTACCACAACTGTCTTTATTAAGAGAGCTTTGTTTGCATTCATTCATTTCACGCAAAACACAGCAGACTCCAAACTCCACATGCAGGCATTTGTCTTCATCTCTTCAGTAAATACATAAGAATACGAGGGTGTGTGTTAAGAATCACTCAGCATGTAAGTCTGTAGAATTACAATCTATCCTTAGTTCGTCCTATACGCTTACGGCTCTCAGAAAGCGGATACTTGCTCAAAGGACAGCGAAGATAAACAAAATTGTTTTGAACTCGTAACGCAGCAAGCTACGTAATGCAAAGCACGCAAGCATTCTGGGTGGTTTGCTCCCTTCAGTCAAATTTCATCGAAAGGAACAAAAGCGTAGATGTGAACAAAACATGCCACATCAGCACACCCAGATATTTTTTAATTATGTCTACGTTTATACAGCCACACGTAGCCCTACACGTTCCAGCGACAGGCAATGTGGTTTGGTTATTATCGACAATACTTCGATAAACTTCATCAGTGTTCGGAAAATAACTGCTGATTGTTGGATACACAAGTTCCGAAAGTGCAGGGTGACCTTAAAGTTCTAAATGTTCATTGCCTCAGGTTTAATTGCGTCGAAAGTCATAAGGCGTATCGAAAAGAGCACTGGATATAGATACGTCAGCGTCATTTCTCCGGATATAATTGATTCTAAACATTTTCACTGTGACAAACATGTAGAAAGGAACGCACCAAAATTCGTCCAGAAACTCATGTAGGTCTTCATGTAAAGCGGTCGTTAAAACAGCGCGATTTAAGAACGGTTTCTGTATCTTCAAACTTTTTCGTAAACTTCTCTAATATCAGATTTCGTCACAATCGATTTGCCCATCCTTGAGTGATTCATGCACACGGACAGCCCATGTGCAATAGCAATATTGTCAGTAGCTAAGACTGTACAGCGACCATGACAGACGAATGAATGAATGCATAAGAAGCATTAGTGGAATGATTATGCCGAGTGACAATCGAAGTTCCACTTTGTCCACCATAAATGCCACATAAGACTGACCCGGGATTCAACCTGAGCGTGGTGAGAAGCATACGGACAGACAGACGGTACCATTTTAATAGGCGCTCCGCAGAGATCCTTTTAATGGCTGTGACTTCAGTACATACTGGCAAAAATGCGCTAGTAAATCTCGTGTCTCCGAATATTTTCTATTAGGTCCGCGGTACTAAACAGGAAACATGTCAGTTATATTTTTAAATACTATATGAGACAAAGTAGATCAGAAATACCTTGAAAGTTTCGAAATGTCGTGCTTAAAAGGGATGCAGGAAATCAGTTGGACCGATCGTAAGAAAAATGAAAAAATACTACGACAAATCAAGAAAGAAAGAAACATCCTACAAACGGCAAAATGAGTGAGGGCTAACTGGGTTGGTCTCATCTTGCGTAGGAACTGTCTTCTAAAACGTGTTATTGAGGAAAGACACAGGGAAGAATATAAGTGACGGGAAGACGAAGAAGACACCGTAAACAGCTACTGCATGACCTTAAGGAAACGAGCAGATGCTAGAAACTGAAAGAGGAAGCACTAGATCACACTCTGTGGAGAACTCGCTTTGGAAGAGGCTGTGGACCTGTCGTATGACAGACTACGTGATGATGATGATGATGATGACGACGACGATGTCGACAATACTGGACAACAGTACATTACATAAATAGGACTTACGTCTTTTGACCAGCAGGCAGTCCCGTACCCAAAGAACTATTTCCATTTCTTCTTTCTCTACGTACCTTTGGACGGAAACCGAGGAAATTTCATTTCCGTTTATCGCATCACATATACATTTTGCTTCATAGAAATACGCGTAAAAATACACATTTTTGGCTACCTGACAGAGAAGACAACGTGTATTCCAAAACACTAACCCCTCCTCCTAGACACACGTATGTAGACGCATACTTCACACTTTCAAACATCATATATCTACAGAGAAATCCAATTTGGCAGTTTATTTTATGGACAAATATTGGTAAAATGCAAGGCGCCTCGGCGGCGTGCAAAGCGAGAATAATAATATTTTATATCGGTACAGAAGCTGTATGAATTCAGAAGCTGAATTATCGGGCTCCACACGCTTCTCAGAACAGCCCACTGAGTGGCTGTGGACACACATCTCAGCCACAGAGTGCCACAAATGGGTACACTCACAGTACACAGGCTACACCTTTATACGTTACTTGCAATGACAGCACTAGGACGCCATTTTACCATCTCTGATTTATCAAAAATCCGTAACAATTTTAAATTGCCTTTGATATAAAGAACCCACGTACGATGTGCTGAGAAAGTTCAGTCACTATACCGACTACGCTATGGGCTAGATGACGGAAGAACTAAGCTTCGATTCCCGGGAGGGGTACAGACATTCTCTTCTCTAAAGCATCCAGACCGATTCTGCAGCCTTTCCATTCTCATGTAACAAGGGCTCTTTCCTTGTTAGTAGATGGACGGGGCTTAAAGCTGACCACCCACCTCCATCTAGTGTGTGGTTAAGAATGTGTGGAGTTATGAATCCACTCTCACAGCTTAATGTTGTGATGCTGAATGAAGTACAAGCACAATTTTATGTTCACATTACATAAGCTGTGTACAGCAGACCGCCAGATAGTGGGTTGCTGCAGTTCGCTGGTCAGCTCACATTTTGCGATACATAAACTGAAACCAGGACCTCGACCACTGAGACAAAGCTGCTGATGTCACCTCATTCAAGTCGTCGGTTTCTCAGTCACGTAGAAATGAATGCAGCCATAAATTCCCAATGCACTCCTTTCCGATCCAGACATTATTGCCGTCTACGTGGTAGACTGGCTAAATATCCTCCTGGGTAAATTGCCCTTTCCTTAACTATCATGCACCACGCCATGGACAAGTACCGATGTTTCGGAACAGCTCTGTTCTTTCTCAGCTTTCGGCAGCTGTCATGGCGAAGGCTCGAGCTGGATACCAGGCCAGTCCATGTGGGAATGGCGGTGGACAAAGTGGCACTGAGACAGTTTCTTTCCCCAGTACTTCTGTTTTCGCCGTCATCATTCCACCAATGCCTAGTCGCCTATCACACCGACGTTACATAACATCAGTAATTGACAGCGTTGTTAAACAACGCACTTAAGAACGCTCAACCTTCGACACTAGATGGAGGTAAGTGCTGAGCTTCATGTGTCTGCCGCTCTATTCCAGCGCCAGAGCTTTCGGTGCCCTCAAGATACGCGCCCGTTTGGACGCGGTAGCAAATACAAAAATTGTGCTGCCGTCGAGAATTGACCTCCGATTTTCCGGTCTCCAGGCCACAGTCTAGTCACTGTACTGACGGAGCTATCCCAATGCCGTGTAGATTTCTTCGCTATATTGAGGCGAGTGCTGAAACAATCCTTCAAGCATGGCCATAATATATCCTTCCTAATCCTTACAAGTTCACCATCCATGATCAACGTGTTGGGCGCAACGTAACTTTACAGATCGAAACAGTGGCGTTACACCCGGATTAAAGCAGCCCCATTACAGGCCTGAGCAGGCCCACAGGGTTCCAGGAGGTCGAGGCTCCCAGATTTTGTCAGCCATACGCACCGGCCGCGTTTACCCCCCAGGAAATATTCCTGGTACTCATTTCTGTTAGAGGCTGAGTCGACCCCAGGGCCATAGTGCGACCGACAGGATTATGCCAATGAAAAAATCCAATAGCACCATCGGGAATTGAACCCGCGACCTGCCGGTTTGTAGCGCAGTGCCTCAACCAACTGCGCCACCGCGTGCCCCCGTTACACCCAGATTACCAATAATTTCTCAATTTATATGCCTGAACCACAAAAGCAGTTACATGCACCGACCACATCCACATTTTCCTCCACCTGTTAAGCCTGTCCCCCCTCCAACGTACTGTCCCATATCCCCTCCATTCCCCCAGCCATTATGCCCACACACATGTTGGTAATGATAACACTCGTTACCGACAACCGCTTTGGGCTGGTTCACACAGCTTAACTGTGGTAGGCTCGAGACGAATATAACAGGCTGGGAGTACGATAACCAGAACGCCATCATCCCCACCATCCATGGGGCTTTCTTCCATGACCTCAGTACAGCAGACAACAAAATCTACCGCATCGCAACGCGTAGCGGACGTAACCAAGAGCATCGGATGACTCCATTTAGCACGAGCAGCAGCCGTTACAACAAGCCGCGTGACGTGGAGCTTGTCAGAGTTGCTCATCTGGAAACCCGATATTTCGGAGAAGTAATTGACACGCTGGGATTCTGCGGTTACAAATATACGACTCCATTAGAGCAGCACGGGGAAGGAACATAAGCGAGTGTGGCACTCACTTTGCGATTCAGATATCACAAACATGGCAAAGGAGTAATAATTTTGTACACACTTATGAAATGCGTCTTTTGTGAATTTGTGTGCCACAATTCTGTCGTGTTGGTACTCAATTGCAAAGTTAGCCTATATAATATTGATACAAACTAAGTAAAATATTCACTCTACAACAGGCAATGAAGGCCCAGAGGGGGAGTGGAATTATAATTTTACTCTTTCTTTAACCTCGGCCCTAGATATGGATGGATAATCAACGCCACGCCTCGGCCGCTTTAACCCTGGGGAAGAGACCCGGTAACCATTACACAGGAGGCTGGGTGGGCCCCAGGGCCTGCCTGAAAGGGTACAGAAAATTTCGCCCCTACCACGGGATTCGATTCCAGGACCGCCCAGCCCATAGCCAGTCGCTACGCCGAATACGCTACCCCGAGTTTCGATATAAACTTACCTACTGTTGTGGTACGAGAATCTAAACGGTTCCACTGTGAAGCCGTCTGTGGAGATCTAGTGAACCAACAGGTGAAGCAATACACTGCGCCGACTGTGACTTAACGAGTCGTAACATTTGTACTGCTGTTGATAAGTAGTTCGAAAAGCACAGAAATTTGGAAGCCTCCCGTTATGACAACGACCAAAGGTGGCAGTCAGGTACTTAGCACTCTTTCTTTGTACTCGCAGGGCTGCGTTTTCAAACCGGGACACCTAATATAACGAGATTCCTTGTGGCTTTCCTCAGGAACCGCAGACTCGAACACAGCTTCCTTCCACATTCCTTACTATTCTAGACGCTGTATAGTGTAAGACACTGACAGTTGCTAAAGGATCCACAAAAAACAAATACATCTAGGACGGACAGACGTACAAAGGTCGCTAAAAGTGTTCGAAGGATTCCAAAGAAAATAGCAAAATACTCAGCCCAACAAAATGTACTCTTATTACTTGCAGATATTCTGTATTACAATATCTGTAAACCAATCCAACATATTTCGATCCCTCATGGCATCACCATCAGGGATTCTTATAAAAGCAAGATTGCACAAACAGAACTAACAATATTTGTACATATTACAAAGATATGAAATTTATAAAAGATGAACAACTAAACTGTCGGAGATTTCGTACCAGGGACCCTCTACGAAATCGCCTACAGTTTATTTGACCATCTGTTTGCATTTTATATCTTTCTAACATGTACACATACTGTTAGCTCAGTTTGTGCCATCTTGTTTTTATAAGAATCTCCGATGATGATCCCATGAGGCATCGAAACATGTTGGATTGATTTACAGATATTGTAATACAGAATATCTGCACATAATAAGAGTGTATTTTGTTGGGCTGAGTATTGTGCGATTGATAAGCGACAATGCACGGTATGAAAATTATAAAATTCCAAAGCAGTATGCGTTTTCATAATTCAGACGAAGCTCCAAAGAGTCTCAAAAGTGACGGCTCCCATTCGTCATTCGCATTGTAATCTAGAACAAAAGACGCCACTGCGTTCCTTTGTTTCAGAGCAGAGCGGCGATATGATACATCCGCGACAGCCTGATCAATGATCGCAATCAACGCGTCTGCTCGAGTGTTCAGGCTGCATACGTAATTCTTTTGAGGACGCATGAAAAGTACAATCTGCAGAGCGGGCTGCTAGTTATTTAGGCTGATGTCGGAAAGAGGAAAATGATTATGTGGTAACGAACATCACGCTGAAGAAGTTCTAAATAAACAGGTCGAACTTTAAAAATCTGTAGCAAACAACGTGACTGTAGAAGCTTTCACATCCCGTCTTCTGGTAGTGCCAGATTAAAATTGCGACCAGGATAACGCTTATCATAAATGAGGCTTTCCATGGTCTTTCTCAGTCCCTACAAGCAAATTTCAGACTGGTAGCGCAAATCACGCCACAACATAAAAATATATTTATTTCCAACTAATTGCACATCCGTTAGTTAACGTGTATATTATTACTTCTCCGAGACGTTTCGGCTATAATAACAGCCATCCTCAGGGAGACTGATGACACAAAAGAGCATTTGATGCTAAAACATACCCTCGTCGATTGTACTCGGTAAAGAACACATTATAAAATTCAATGGTTAAAATATAAATATTTGATATTGACCTTTATTCTGCTAATGTGGAATATATGGTGAGTTAATAATATTGCCAGCACCACTAATGTGTAATATTTGGTGACCTACATTTGGCAACGCTGAAAGGAGCCTCTTTGCCTCTCTCTCTCTCTCTCTCTCTCTCTCTGTGCACATATGACATAGGATGTCTTTCACGATTGATTCAGTATTGAGACATTGTGCAGAGAGAGAGGAGAGAGAGAGACAAAGAGGATCCTTTCAGCGTTGCCAAATGTAGGTCACCAAATATTACACATTACTGGCGCTGGCATTATTAGCAGCTCACAATATATTCCACATTAGCAGGATAAAGGTTAAACAATAACTACACCTATTTTCAAATTGTAAAATATTTGTGTTGGTGTCTACTTGTAGGCCTATTTGTTTGCATCCAATAATTCAAAAGCACATAGTCTCTTCGATCGTAGTTGGATCATAAATCCAGTACAGTACAAACGATGTACACTTGACGACAGAACGCTATGTCAGTATCCTCCCTAAGTATGGTTATTACTAGATGAAGCATGCCTGATAAGTCGTACTATACATGTATACCAACAGATGTGCAACTACGGTCGGACCCGGTTATAACGACATCGGTTTCTGTGACACCTAGTATACTTGTATAACGCCAGATATTCTGTGGTACCAATTAATTTCTCACTGTGAACCATAACATTACACTCCTCGTTTATAACAACACTCATTTATAACGACACAAAATATTCATTCCCTTTCATGACGTCATATCCGAGTTCGACTCTAGCTAGAAATACACATATCCTGATGTAGGCCTGTATCTGTTGCACAGATGTATAATATCAAATACATCGTTAAGTTCACTTCGACACCCTAATTCATTATTCGCTATTGTTAGACAAAACACAAACAAATAACGCATACAAAAGATTCAACAAGCTCAGTGTTCATCACTATCCCGAAAACAACAACACTTAGAATAATTATATTGCGTACGTGTGAGTCATGTAGGCTATCTCATTATCAGCTGACTCATCAGGTTAGTTCAGCACTGTAGCCAAACACTGCTAAGGCTACAGACCTATACGATAAATTGGTAAGTTTGCACACGAAATTCGTTTTGCGATTTTAATGGACGACAAAACCAGTGTCTTTTGGCGACGTCTCTCAGGCAGGCAGTTATGAACTGTGACAGAATAAGTTCTCGCGTTTAAAAACGAAACTTGTACCATTTGTTTTACTTATCTGATGCTACGTCATAATTCTCACACCCCAGAATTCGCTCCAGTGTGCCGGTCCTCTGATGGCAGATGGGAGCAAACAGTTCGAGTCAACTTAAGAGAAGTATTTAGATAAGAGTTCACGTTCCTGTCCAGAATTTAATTCGTCTTCTTCAAACAATTTTTTTTTTGCAGGAAAATCACGGCAAGCCATCATTTGGAAGCCTGAAGCCCGTCTAAAGATATAAAAATTCAGTTTATACCTCACAGTAAACAAACTGCTGCTAGGGAAAATCCTTTTTGTTTGTTCTGAAGATCACACAGAGGACGGAATTATATCGCGCGGTAAAGGCCAAGTTTCTTAGTGTTAAAGAAGGCCGTATGAAGGGTAAATGTTGCAGGCGTCAGTCCGTTCCTTTAATACACTATGTCGCAACGGCTTTTACGTGTACTTCTGCTTCGCACTCCGGAGGTACTGAGTTTAATCCCACCGGGAGAATCGGGTGCCCAGTGTGAGTTTCTTAGTGACTTACTTCTGTTCCTCTGGGCAAATGACGTCATAGTACCTTAACCTTTTAAAGCCTAGCGGGTACTTTACGTAGCACCTGTTTTAAAGTTGAACAAATTATACATTGCACTGATAGTGCCTTTACGTGTTTTGTATGGATTTCAGATCAAAGAGCAACGTTTACCTTATACATCATTAACTAATTGGTTTTTATAACTGAGGTGCAGAGTGTTTACAGAGCGGTACGAGCTGAGTCCTTCTATAAAAACAGATTACCTTTCGTCCTCAAAGGGTTAAATTAAGACAAGGCCACTTGCCGTCATAGTATCTTAAATTAATCCAAGGGCACTGGACGTCATAGTATCTTAAATTCAGCCAAGACCACTTCCCGTCACAGTACTTTAAATTAATCCAATGGCACTGGACGTCATAGTATCTTAAATTCAGCCAAGACCACTTCCCGTCACAGTACCTTAAATTAATCCAAGGGCACTGGACGTCATAGTATCTTAAATTCAGCCACGGCCACTTCCTTCTCCATTCTTTAAAATTCATTATGTTCTACTCCCACGATTCAAAAACCCACAAATAAATAAATAAATAAATAAGATTAAATCTGAACCTGTACAGCTACTCTAAACTAACCCCGCAAGGTAAGAAGTGTTTCACCCACCAGCAGGTTTCTTTTTATCAGTTCCACCTGACACCGAATAATTTAACAAACCTCGCACTTGTAATATGATATGGACCTAGGAATCTAGAAACCTATGAATTGTTATATTACAGTTACAAGTTTTGATTTTGCTCTTCAAGTGTTTCGTTACAGACATGATCGAGTCATCCCCGAAGACTTGTTATAGCCCTATAGTCACCAACAGCGCCATGAGCACTTCAATGTCTTACAGACTGTGCACCACAGTACTGTGCTCTGGTAGCGCTGGGACACAACACATCAGACAGATTACATCGAAAGGCCCAGGTTCAACCACACAAAACGTTATACAGCTCAGAGCTCTTCGCCTAACGGGTTCTAAACGAATACGTACGAACAGGAAAATCAACTGCAGATTTTAAATTCAAATTAACATCCCATTCGCGAGCATTTAATATGTGAAATATAATTATACGCAACTATATGACACATAATTTATGTGAGCAACGTCTTCTTTGAGTAAAAGAAGAGAAAATATAGCCGTAGTACGCTAATATAATGAGAATATGGTCAAAATGTAATGGGACTAATGAATATAAAGAAAAGGTGACTTGCTAGAAGACTCAGACACTACTACTATAATAAGACCATGCAAATCAGTCTCATAAATGGTGGAAATGACGGGGTTCGAGGCTTCTCGCCCTCTGCTTCTTTGTTTGTTAAGTAACCATGCCGTAATATGTGAGACTCTACGGCACAGAATGGTTGAATCACAGAAAATAACAAACCGACAGCACGTGCCAAGAAGCGGCCGTGATTTCATTTACAGTAGCCTACTACTGAGACAGAGACGAAAGCCCAAGTCAACCGGCCGAAAGAGATTGTTAATAGAGAATGTAGTCGAGGACTGTGGCGGCAGAAAATCCACGGGACTTCCCAGTGCAGCTTCAGTATAATAAACAGGTAAGCAATACAGCGCCCGCTATAATTTGTAGGCGGCAGTGGTCCGTGAACCACTAGTTGACATAAAACGCAAAATCAAAATACAGCATTTGATGCTGAACGTTTTACTGGGCTAAACCTAAACAAAGCCGATCCCGGTGGCAGCGCGGTCTAAGGCGTGGGCCTTCGGCTGAGCGCTTGCTGGGATTGTGGGTTCGAATCCTACCAGGGTCATGGATATTTGTCTCTTGTGAGTGTTTGTCTGTCGTCAGGTACAGGTCTCTGCGACGGACTGATCACTCGAACAGAGGAGTCCTGCCGAGCGTGGTGTGCCTGACTGTGATCTAGAAACCTCCAAGCAGAGGCGGCCTAGGCCCGATTTGGGCTGTTGGGGCCACAGGAAAGAAAGAAACGTAAATAAATATCGTTACTACAACTGAAGCTGCGCGCTGTGTTAAGAGAACAAGACAGCCGATGTACATATAACGTAACATTGAGGCGCGTTCGCGTAACCATTGTAGCAGTGGAAAAGCAGTAAGTGTTACATATTCTGCGCGTGTCTGTATTCTTGCCTTAGTTGTCCAGCATGCAAATCGCATCTTCTCTGCGTCGTATTATATTGCGATCTGTGACTTGTCTGGCTGTCCCACATCTTGACACATTATGTCACAAACGGCATGATTTTCGGGAAAATATACTAAACATAAAATGTGTTTCGATTTTCTCTACAACTTTTTGTCTGAAACATTTCTCATTCTAAGAAGAATTCAGCGAGGTACTCTCATAAATGTACATAGGTCTTCACGTAAAGTACCCGTTATTCTTGTCAGATTGTCGTCTAACTTCAAATTTCTCGACAGATTTGCGAAAGATTCTCAAATCTCAAATTTAATTAAAATCCGGTTATTGGAAGCCGAGTTGTTCCATGCGGACAGACAGGCGGACAGATAGGCATTACGAAGCTAATAGATGTTTTTCGAAAGCGCCTAAAAAAAACAAATTTAGACAGAGTCTAGACGCGCGACGTGTCCAGCCTCCTATTCAATGGGTGCCGGCGTTCTTTTCAGGGGTTAAGCGACGGGGGCGTGATAGTGACCACTCACACCCATCCAGCGCCGAGGTTAAGACTGAATGGCGCTGTATCTCCAGTCTCCCTCTATGTCTTCATGGAGAGGACAGGGTCAATTTTATCTTTTTACCAGGCATGACGTGTACTTCACTGTCGATGGAGTGAAGATTAGTAGGAGAGCTGACAGTAAACAGTCTTATTCTGTGTAATCATTTGTTGCTTACCTACCAGAATATACGGTGTCACATCCCAAAATATCGTAATCTCGACATTAAGAAACGCTCACATGCATAACGGAACACTGGAATGAATTTTAACTCATTTACATCGATATAATCGATTTATGTAAACGAGTGTTTGCTGGAGGCGGCGGTAATAGCCTATATTCGCAATAACAGTCAATTTATTTGGAGCCAGAATAGCAGATAGGAGAAGGGCTTACAAACCACTCCATACGCAAGGCCGATTAGGCAGCACAGAAGAACAATTACAATGGTTGATAAGCGTCGAAAGAGCAGGAGACGGCTTGAATATGAAGAAATGTGAAGGGGGTTTTGATTGATAACACTGGATTAATCTGGGATGACAGCTACTTCACGGATTCAATTAAGCCGGTCTCCGAACACTAGCGTGAAGAAGTTTTAATCATCAAACCAAAATCTGGCAGAAATACTCCATACTTCACCGCATTTTAAAAAAAGGGACTAGGTTAGACAAGGACATAGACGACTTTAATAGAACAGTTGAAAATGCAGACTGAATGATACACATGTGTATCATTCTTGCCTATGATGTTTATATTAACCCTTTAAAGCCTAGTGGTTAGTATATATACCACTAGGTTTTACACTGAAACTATTCATTTTGTTCACGCAGTATATATATATATATATGTGTCCTGTATGATTGTCACAATAAGCAACCATTACTTCTCTATAAGCATTAACCAACTGGTATTTGTAAAAAGTGGAGACAAACCGTGCTATCTGTGACGTATGAACTGACGCTGTGTATAATGCTGATTAACTTCAATCTCCAGAGCGTTAATTGATTGTGCAAAAATACATAACCGAGATTCCTTTAAGCGCTAGTTAGGGGCCTGGTTAGAAATTTACAAAGTAAAAGAATGAAAACCTGTATGTTTGTGTCTCGTCAACAGAATACACAACAGAATCTGATACAGACAACATATCCCTCGAAAACGTGGCTGAGGACGGGGAATATTGGGGTTCCTTTGTGTCTGTCTGACGATTGAGCAACAGCAAGTCTCTTGGTTTTCTTGGCATTAATTAATGATAATAAGAAGAAAATGCTACAAAGCGGCATTGTCATAAATTTAGGCTAGAAACGTGATTTAAGGCAGGCAATAAATTCATCATACAGGAATAATTTAACCTGAATTTTCAAACATCAATGAACTGAAGCCTCAGTTAAGGGCACGCTATGAAAATAGATCCTCAGAGGAGAAACACTTTGACAAACATTCCTGCACTAAGAAGATTACAGCGCTCTCTGATGTGACACTGTTTGATCTGGTAGACGAGTATCCAAGTTTAGAAGGAACCCTGCGTGTACCCATAAAGGCATAAGACTAAGCAGTTACGTTTTCTTGCATTTAATGAAACACACTTTATCGAAAAATGTTTCAGATATTAAAGACATAGATTTTAACGACATCTTGTCTGAAGTGAGACAACCCGTTTAAAACGTTTCTGCACGTAATTTTGCTGAGCGGAACATGGTGGTCCCATACATAAAAGCAAAAAGGCGTATACGGGGTCATTGAGAGGAAAAAAGGACAGGCGAAAGAAAAAAGTAGAAACGAGGTTTCAACAAAAGAAAAACAAACAATTAATAGCAAAGAACACTCCCTGAAACACTGTAATCCTTTCGTAATTGTCAGCTTAACATGGTTGAAATTTAATGAGAGTTTTATGAGAGTTTCAGAAAGTTGCACTTTGTACACTAAGTAAAATTTTACTCTCCGTAGTTCCGATGACACACCGTGTATGTCAAAATTTTCGTCTTACGTTAAACACTAAAAAAATTATTACTTTTGAAAACGCCGTTCCTCAATCTGACATGCGCACTCCGTAACGGATAAGAAGAAGCGAAATGAATATGTCTCTGGACCTACGATTGCTTTACTATCACTGATAACTGCACTTTAAGACCGGCCTTCTGGTACAAAACATTACAGAAAGCTAAGTTAATTTGCTGGTTGTAATTCCACCCGGTCCTCCACCAGCTAATTACAGTAAGTGCATTACCACCTCCGAACGACCTTTACCATTACTAGACAGTGAGCAGCCAGTTAGCTTCTGCTTGCAAGAACAAAGCTTATAGTCAGAAAGACAGAACAGCTCTGTGGGTTAATGTGTAATTACAGTAGGGGAAGGGGGGTGAAGTGATCAAGCCAGAGCGAACGACGAATGTACCATTACGCAATAATTGCAGTAATTAAAGATACGAACTAGAAAGGAAGGCGTGGAAGGGATAAAACTGAGTACAGAACTGTACATTTGCTTCCCTGCGCAGAGTGTGCCGAGGTTTTTATATGATGCACGCACCGCATTGCAGAACTGTACTGCAACATGTGACAGCAACCAGCGACTAAGGGAGTGGCCGAGACGGAAGACAGAGAATCAGCGGAGAAGAAGTAAGAATTGAGGATTAAAAAGGAAACAAAGGAAAAAATAAAGCAAAAACTGAAATCACACAAGTTTAAGCGGTACAACGCAGGATTAGAAAACAGCTTTCAGAGCTTAATATTATTTTCAACGTACCATATGAATTTTAGTTGCCACAACAAAAGCACTGGAAACCGAGTGAAATAAATTATGCACCACTGTATTCTTCGAACAAAAGAAATAAAGAAGAACAAAGGGTGGGACGGAATCAAAGCGAGACCAGTGTCATTCAGTGTTTCGCAATGCATCAAAAGTCTCAACACAAAACTTAGAACACTTACACAGGAAACCTATCTATAAAGTTGGCAAAAAGGATCTGTACACTTTCTGTTCAAGACAGGTTAACTCATTTAACCAAAAAATTAGTGTAAATAATATATATAAATGAACTGAAGCAACGCAAATGAAAACGTGTGTGTTAGCCGGAAGTACAGGTGACAGGACAAAGGCAGGAAAGGGAAGCAGGCAAACAGATGGGACAGAATAAATGGAAGAAAATTAAATTTCACTAAGATTAAAGTTCTCATACTCGGGAGGGCCTGAGTTACGATCTCGATCAGAAGATCCGCTACGTTCTCTCTCATTAGCTGCACAATCCGCTACACAAACACTCGCCGCGCATAATTTCAAGATCAGCAGATGCGTGTATAAAGTAACAGATGCAGTCAATTTGTACTGTTTGTTACATTCTGGGGCGAACAATATTGATAATTACTTGAAATAAAGGTTTGAGAAAAATGTGTCGTCACAAACGAATTGAATTAGGTGCAAACTTGGAGAAATTTCGCTTGTACTAGACACTACAAAATTCAGACGGATATTCTTATAGAAATGAGACGTATGGCACGCTGATTTCCATTTGTAGCTGGAATAAGAGAAACAACAAATACGTAGATACGTTTATGGCGATACATCTCAGAAAGCGGCGATTCTCAGAACAGAGAGGGAAATCCGAAAATAAAATAAAATGGTTCCTTCATTCTGCAGTTACTCTCACAACAGGGCCACATTCTCTTCCAAAGCGATTTTTCCATAGAGTGCGATCTACTGCCGCCTTTTTCAACTTCCAGCAACCTCTCTCTCCTTAATGGCATCCAGTAGCTGTTTACGTCTTCTCACTCGTCGTCCCCTCCTTCCATCCTTTCTTCTACCTTCCCTTCAATAACGTCTTTAGAAGGCAGTTCCTACGCAAGATGTGACCAATCCAGTTAGCCTCACTTCGTTTTGTTGTGCGAAAGACATTCCTTTTCTCTTGACTCTATGTAATACTTCGTTTTCACACGATCGGTCAAACTAATCTTTTCCATCCTTCTACAGCAGCACATTTAAAAACTTGCCAGGTATTTCTGACCTACTCTCCGATGTGTCTAATTTTCAGCACCATAAAAAGCTGTGCTCCAAATGTAGCACTTTCCTAGATTCTTCCTTAAATTTAAGTTAGATTTGCCAGTGAAAAAAGTTTACATAACCTTATTGTGTGTCGCGTATAATAGCGGGATCATGTTATTAAAATTACGGACACGCAGACTGTGACACCATAACTTTATGTAAATATACGAAACCGGAATGCGAAATGTTAAGAAAAATCTATGGTGACAGCACTGTGATTAAGCATTGATAGAGAGACGAAACAATGGCTGTTAGACTGAGTAGCGGATCGGGTGGGAAATGAAGTCATCATTCAGCACAAAATGAAATACATCAAAACACGCACATGCGCAAAAAGGTAACAGACTGCCTTTGCCTGACTGCTGAACTTTTATCTTCCTTTTTAATTAACGTCCACCAGGCACGAACGGATATTACAGAATATGATGTTAGCATCAACAAAACGTGAACATTTAAATGCGTCACGTATCAATGGTGTTGTTTCTACCTCCAGCACAGCGTTAACCAATTTAAGCCTTCATTAGTATTCCAGTGACACGTTCTTTTACATTGCGCTACATTGTGACCGCAGTCGCTAGGCTGACCAGGATTCAAGTCGTAATCAAACAGCGTACAGCTGAGTCAAAGCAGCATGTTACGGCCTATGTTACTTGCAAAATTCTTGCTATATCAGCAGTATCGGTTGAAAATTTAAAGGAATATGGATTTTATTCCTGTTACAGAATCATGACAATATTTAATTAAATAACGTAATCACGCAGTTGGTTAGTTTTCTGTCTTTTCAGACTGAGAATTAAAGTATATGATAATCCGTTTCACAAATAAAATACTGTATTTATATTGAATTACTGTACGACGGAAAAAGAACTCTCCTATTTCACGTACAAATGTTGGTAAGACTTCTAAAAAACAAAACATGCAAGCCTATATGTTTAAACTACAAGTATTATTGAATCATTCTGTTCGTAGTATTACACTGTCAGAACGGCAGTTATCGAATGTGTAATGTGATTCGACTTATCGTGTTTCCGTTTGGTTCAAATAAAATGGAATTAAATCTTGACAACAATTTTGTGAAGATCTGTTTTCTAACTGACATTTCCTATTACAAAAAACGTGCACTACAGGAATGCTTTATGAAAAACGGAAAATATTTCGACTGATTTGAATTTCGGTAGGAACCCTACACCACAGACTGCAAATTTATACGGAAACATAAACACAAATTCTGATTTGTTACGATAAATTTTGGTAGGGCGTGAAATATTTCATATTTAAGCCGCAGCTAGTAGGCCTACAGACGCTAATACTTTATTCCATACTTGATAGTGTTAATATGAGTCAGGGAGTTATAGAGTGGAAGTGTAGGGAACGGATTAACATGAATCAGTATAAGGTCCTGTCATGGACACTTGTGAAGAGGGTAATTAAGGTACGGGTTTCACAACAGGCAGGACGTTCCTTGACTAGCTCACCGACACTTAGCTTTACAAAAAGAACTCCACCCTGTGAAGTTAGTTAGTTAGTTAGTTAGTTAGTTAGTTGAGTTGGTTAGTTACTTAGGTTAACGCAGTGTTTCTGGATTTCTTTTCTCTTCGTGGCCCTTCTTTGGGTTTGATTTAGCTGTGTTCCCCCCCCCCCCCCCCCAACATTCATAGACCTTGTTACATATGAAAAAGAATTACCTTATTTCCACACTGTTCGTTTAGAGATTACAATACATTTGCATTACTTTTATTTAGAGTATTATATTGATTTTAGATATGTTGTCTAGTTATGACACAGTTTACTTATACGAATAAAAATGTTCTCTTAATGACTGGCATTGTATTCAGTGCGTTCCTTGCGACTCATGAACAACTGCTATTTTTTGAACGTCCAGTTGCAGTGCGGTTGATTCAATTTGAAATTTGAAATATTTTCTTCAGTTAGTGAAGTTTCGGTGGCCCACTCAGAAGTTACTAAGGCCCTCTAATTTTCCGCCACTCTCCTGTGAGGCCCCTTACAAACTTGGCGTGGCCCCATTGGGCTAACCCGTTTATTTAATGATAATCCGCACCAAAATTTGTTACGCGAATTCTGTTCCCATACAGGTACACAAATGCGCACATGTTCTCCTAAATCTGTACAGAAAGCATAATTACGTCACCGACTTGCCACGAGTCGGAAGCTCCTTCTGTTGTTGTTGTTGTTGTTGTTGTTGTTGTAATTCTTACATTTCCTCGACTTTCTAAATTCATTAAAAACATTCAAGGAACAGTAAAAAGGAAATAATTACATTTACTTGTCCTGTGATGAGAAACAGCAGGCCTGCCTATTTGCACTTAACGAGAAGAGTTTCAAAACAAGACTTTTAGTCGTATAAAATATTAAGCTCCATCTGTTGCTGCCAATTTAAATAACTTTTGATTCCCGAGATACATGTTCTGTCTCATTTCCTTCATGTAGGATAAGCTTATGCAGTAATTCAAAACTCAATTTAAACTCATTACAGTATTTCACTTTCAGCGCGATTAGGGGCAAACACAAGGAGAACAGATTTCTGTACGGTCTTCAAAGTGAAGCAACTGGAGCCACAAAGCACTACTTACCGCCTGAATCGCATGAATGTCTCGCCCATTTAAAGCCTGAAATGCATCTAACTAGGCCCAATGTTCACGTTCCAACACCACAGAATACACAACGCGTTTGCTTTATAAAGACAAATGTTCTTTAAAGAAATGATCACTGCTTAGTCTAAAAGCAGACGAAAGACATAAATGACCCTCGGCGGGTTATACCTTTTACGCGCGTTCGCAAAGAGTGCCCATTAGCTTCGTCATGTTCGTCTCTCCGCATGACTGTACGTCCGCAAGAATCAGTGTGGCTCGCACCCGACGGATTTCCGTGAAATTTGATAATGGAGGCTTTTACGAAGATCTACCGAAGAACTCCAAATATGGTCAGAAACGGACAAAAGTATCGTACACATTACACAAAGCTCTGAGTACTTTTATTGTTGCCAGCGACATAAATTCGCCATAAAACCTTTTCGTGCAAAACTCAATATTTTTATATTACTCACAGTGACATGTACCTTAACAGTACACACAGAGAATGCAAGGTTGCGTTTCCATTGCAAAAATGGTTACGCGAACGCACCGCATGTACATCGCCTATCTCTTTAGCCTCAACGCAAGTGGTACATATATTAACTTTTTAAAGCCTAGCGGTAACTTTACGTACTATCAGGAGTAACATTCAACAGTTCTACCTGGATTTATGTGTTTTGTATGAATGTAAGAACAAACAGCAACTTTTGCCTTATAAAACATTAAGAGACTCGTTTTTATAACCGAAGTGAAGAGTGTTTACAGCGCGGTACGCACTGAGCCCTTATATAAAACAGATACGCTTCGTCTTTAAAGGGTTAATCATTGTGCTTGACTGGGATCAAGCAGAAGGTTACGTTTCACAGGAACAGGAAAGTTACAGCGTATAGAAATGAAGCTCGTTTCATATTACAGTTCTTCTAGATATGCAGAAAATATCGGTAAATCTGTTTGCTGTCTTCACTCAGCTCCAATTATGCCAGCACAACCCGAAGGTACAACATCGCTGATACCAAAGCCCTTCCAGACATCACAAACTACGTACGTATATCCTGAACATTAGTTTTAACGCTATATTTCTCGAAAAGTAGCTGCTTTGTAAGAATTTTACAGCACATTGTTACCGTGTACACAAGGCTAGCTTATTATGCTTTGTAAGATGTTTTCCTACCAAAATTAACGTTTTAACCACTTTCTTTTAAAAAATCCTTCTATGACACAATTGGCACTTAAGCGTCGTAAAAATTAAGGAAGAGTAAATAGTTACGAAGCGTATAAAGCAATAATTATTTCAAAACTCAGTAAGGCAGTCAAACACATGTCGATTTTCTTATGACAGGAAAAGCAGCTACAAACGAAACAAGCCGCAGAATAATATTTGATTTCACAGGTCTGAAGAAAATTAGCCATTGACAGGAAAGGTACGTGAGAGGGATAGCTCATCAAACAGCCAGTTGAGGTCAGATAAACAGTTAGGTCCGTCTCTAGTGCAATTAGCCTCTCCCTCAGTGATCACATCCTCAGAAAGCCAGGCAGCCCTACATCCCTACACTCCCCCCCCCACCAATCTCTCACACACACACACACACACACACACACACACACACACACACACACACACACACACACACACACACACACACACACACACACACACACACACAAGTGTACGGACTCCTTTGTCACGTTGTGCAGCTTCTCTCAGATCGCCAAGTAAGCGCTACGTCCACACATTTATGAAATTACTGGTCTACGATGTGGAACAGCATAAACCATGGTTTGGTGACGAATGCTCAAAATTATTGGATTAAAGGAAGGAGGCTGAATTAAAATTGCTTAAGAACCCAAACCACTTAGACGGAGCGAGGCTAATCCGATACCCAAAGGTACAGAAACAGTAGATATATTGCTTTCGCTAATGAAAAAGACAAAAACGGACCAATGAGGCGGCCGATCGGATCAGGTTCTCGATTTGAAAGGTCTGTCGTCCGCCTTGGAAAACCAGCTGCAGTAACTACATGTTACATTTAAGAAATTCCCAAGTGTAGTTCGACAGTTACTGTAGACTTCGAGTAATCAAGCAGAATACCTGTATTCTACCTTTGAGATTAGCTGTCCTTATCACCGACTTCTTCATTGGGGTAACGAAAATAATCGGGTGGAGGGAGGCACGGAAGAAAAATGAAGTGTTTGAAACACTGTGCTATTCTGGACAATGAAAACTGTTAATCGCACAATGCAAATAATTAAAGTTAAGTAAATAATGAGCAATAAAATTACATAAATAAATAAGTTAAATTAAATTTACTGAGTAACGTGTGAGCCTCTCTGACATGGGTAATAAGCAAGTAGCGTCTTCAATAAACCGTCATGAATTTTAAATACGCCGCCGTCATTTACAATTTGGCGGCCAGCGAGTCAACTACGACGGGCATTATATTTACTCTCAGCATTTAGGCCTCACGTTCCAATTCTTCCCCGTTCCATTGTTCAGTCAGAAGTTGTTTCCATGGCGCAACAACCCCTACTGCGCCTACGCCTCCACATTGTCGAGGCTTCACCATCACACTCCGTGCGACTCCTCTGGACGACAAAGTACCTGACGAAAGACTACATCCTGTATGCGGTCTCATACGTTTTAGCGTCAAACAACGGCAACCAGAAGATGTTGGTCAACATCGCTGGCTTAATGCCTGTATAAGTCGAATGCCTGGTTTAAATGTTTTGGTGTCGGCAAATCGTGCTGCAGTCAATTTTCTGTGCTCGAAGCTAACCTCATGCGTTTAATGTTGGTTCTCATAATTTGATGATTTTTCTCTGACCCCAAATTCATTCTGCTTCAGAAAAATTTCCAGATATTCAGGCTGCATTATAGGAATATGAGTATAATTTTCTCTTTTGTGTAGGATTGGCTTATGTGAACTCAGAGACAAAACACGTCTATTTAACATAGGTTTCCGCGTCACTGTGGATGATTTTGAAGCACAACGTCGCTAATGGGACGCCCTCTGTTGCCATAACACACCTTGCAGTATGGCCAGCAGAGCAGTTTTACGGGCTTCAGCAACCGTATTAATTAACAGCAACAGACTTCGTCTCTGTAATTAAAGTGCCCCTGTCGTCTCATGTGTAGAGAGTGTAAATTCGAACAAACAGGGCGCTGCCGTCTTTAGGACCCCTTAATGAGCAGAAGACTAGATCTTTTACGGCACAACAGTAATGCTGTTATGTAGCTAGATACTTCAAACAATCGGGCTGTTATATGACTTTCAAGAGAAAGTCACAGTGTCTGATGCAGTTCGGTTACCACTGGCCATCTAGTAATAACTGAAACACCGAACTTCGCGGTAGTATCGGAAGCCATCTTGCACAGAATCCTGGTATTGCCGAATTCAAGAATCTGTTTAGAGTCCAGTTGCAGTGGCTGAGGTTTGTAGTATTTTCCTCAGTCCCTCCACATGCCACGATTAGGCCACGGTCGCCTTTTCGATACGCCTTACAGCTTTTTACTCACAAACGGTGCCACCATTCGACACCATCCAGCGGGGGTTGCTGAGAGCATCTTTAAATACAATATAAATAGGCACAGTTGCATAGTATTCTGGTGAAGGTGTGTCACACTTGGAATTATCAATTTTACGGCCTTTGCCCACGGTCCCGTTTTAAAAATAGTAAAAGAAATACAAAATATTGGGTTTCGGGGAAAGGATCGGTCCCTGTCCTCAGGTTAAAGGTAAGGTTATCGGCCGAACTAACAGCTTTAGCGTACTTTTAGCCTGAGGCATGGAACTCATTCTGTACCCGAAACATAGTGAGTCGTTTTCTTAGTGTTATTATTTTTAAGATGGATATTAAAGAAGCCGATTGGGAGGGCAAGGTCTTGATCTATCTGGCTGGGGATTGGGAGTGGCGGGCTGTTGTGGATGCGGTAATGAACTTTCGGGTTTCATAAAATTCGGGGAACTTCTTGATTAGCTGAGAAACTGCAGGCATCTCAAGAAGGACTGTGCTCCATGGAGTTCGGCTTTTAACATGAGAGAAGGGACAAGCCCCAAAAGTAAATAATTCCAAGTGCAAACAGATAACTTCGATTACATGCGGTACAAACGAGGAAATTAAAAGGAAGAAAGACTGGAAGGTGGAAAAACAAGGTACAATATAAAGAAAGACGAAAAAACAAGACAACAGGTATAAAGAGAAGAAAAGACTAAAGACGCTGGCATGACGCTTTCGTGACTTGTGCAAAGTAGCCTACTACCCTTACATTATGCTGGAAGGACCGAAAGCAAAGGTCAGCACAGCCAGGGTAACCTAAGTGTCATCTGTTGCTACCTGCCAAACAGAAGCGAAAAGCCGTCGACCAGAAAGTGAGTAGCAACCGTATGGTCACTGTATTTGACAGGTAATGCGGCATCAGTGGGTAAACAGTTACATTCTGGTAGGTTTATTAATTACTGGGACTGTACTGTCACATTAAATCACTGTCCTGTTTGTAACTGCTGGTATAAAGAGACGTCAAACATGCGGCATGGAGCATTTTACAGAAACAAATTACTACTAATTACCTCGAAAATACAATAAATTAAATGCGTTAAATAGCAAAATGCAATTTTATAAGTTTTCATGCCTAAAGGCCAGTAGAGATTAGACGATAGTCTGTTTAGCACTGCAGGTAGACAGGGACGTTTTGCAGAATTCAGGGTAACAGAATTGTGCCAGGTAAACGCTGAACTCATTACGGATAGGAATCGGGTCGACTGTGTATGTTAGTTGCAAAGAGTGTTGCGAGTTGGAAACACGGTAACAAGTGGTGGCAGACGTTGGTCCAGACCAATAAGAAAAGGGCGCGATTCCGTTGCCCTGAATATGGAAGTAGCATGTTTCTCCGAAACACATCAACGTACGATACTCTATGGTTCAAAAATCTACGGTGTCATGATTTGACTAGCACATTTTTGCCTGCATTACGTTGTTTCAGGCTGTTCGGCGAGATAATTTAACAGGGAGACGAGGAAATGTAAACAGACTTAAATCATCCATTGATAATTAAGTAAATAAAAGATTTATTTGTAATTAAAGCCCCGGACTTATTACTGGCGAAAATTAAAGTATTAATATCAAGCACCGACTTTATAATGAGACAGGACTGCCGACCGAGGTATCGTGGCTCGATTTCCCACAGGGCCAGAGGTTTTCCTTTTCTCCAAATAGCCCAGATCGGCTTTCGGACCAGTTAAATGAGTACCGCGGGCTCTTTCTCAGGAGGTCAAGCAGCCAGGGCGTGACCATCTAACCACTCACTTCCATTTAGTGTCGAGGTTCAGAATCAGTGGAGCTACAACCCACTCCCGGATATGTTTCTATGGCTTACATGGGGACAACTTTAAGGTTACTCACGCTTACTATCGACATTTCTGTATGCTGTGGGTTAAGTTTGCCTGAAGCAGATTCAGTTTCCTCTTGTAGCAAGACTGCGGTGTTCTCCACCACTCTGCCTGTTCACAGTGAAAGGATATGCCAGGTGCTGCTTCTCACCTGATCCTTTGTTGTGCTGGTGTGAACTTATAGTTAGGGTTGTTTGTTGGGCTGTTCAATTGTAACACAGGCACAAGAACAGCGCTGTGCTGTACTGCACACTGAGTACAGAGCAGAGGGGGAAAGAGCGGAACACTGCAGCAAGCAGTGGCGGTTTCTTAAAAAGGGCCGGACCGCATTCAATAGTACTACCAACTTAGGGCACTAAATGCTTTTGTACTAAACAGGGTTTATTAAATTATGTATGTGTATATATATATATATATATATATATATACGCTTAAATGAAACAGGAGAAATTTGTTAAGGTAAATTAATTCAAACGATCTATATACATATATATATACACACACACACACACACACACACACACACACACACACACACACACACACATATATATATATATATATAATAAAAAGGTTGTGAATTGGTTGGAGCAACACCTCCGCCTTCCGTCTGTGCCTGCACAGGCATCACATGGTGTGAACTTTGATTTTAGTTCTTAGAACATCTGTGTACTCAATTTAGCCAGCATCTCTCACATCAGAAGCAATTTCCTACATACAAAAAGACAGTCTGAATGCAATTCTAAGGCTTGTGAAACTTACAAAGAAGCAGTGGCTGCCAATGGCATGGTATTGGTATCTAGCATAATAAATCGGTCTATAGCGGACAAATACCATAGACAGGAATGTGTTTTAAGATGCACATACTATGTGTAGATATGTCTACATCAGAATGCGCACACTAACACAGCAGCACACTTTGAAATCCTACATTACCATCAGTTTGGATACAGCAATCAGACCTTAAGGTGGCGCATTAGTAACCTAGCAACGATAGGCAGTATACCGCGAACTGCGACGGAGCAGTCGGCTAAACAAGAGGCTGCCACTGCGGGTCAAAAATTGTTCACGTTCTGGAATGTCGTGTCAGGCCAACGTGACCTCTAAACAAGCAAACTATCATGAGACAAAGGCTGATTCGCAAGGTGAAGGTTCTCGGTTCAGAAACCGGCAAAGATGTATTATCTTGGCAGAAGGTTTTCGTGGTTTTGCGAAGTCCCTTCAGGCAACGCGGGGGCTAATATAATGTTGTATAACCTGTTCCTCCCTCATCAATACCACCAACCACACAATCGACACTACTTAACCACGCACAGCTTTCAGGACTTTTAACCCTCTGAAGTCTACATTATTATCGTGAATTCCAATAGTATGGTCCACGATCTTCCCTCTTTTTTTACTTTACGCAGCGTAGATTGGTATTTTGTTACCGACGTTTTAGGATAACCTATCGGCCCCATCTTTAAGGGTCAGCCCTCCTGAATACGCAACACTTCGAGTCATTTTAGTAAAAATGACTGGGCTATGTGCTGGACGACCCGGGGTTCTGATTTCTCCAGGGGTAAGAGATTTTTACCTTCCCCAGACGTCCATACCGACTCTGGGGACCACAAAACCTCGTACGCAATGGGTGCCGGGGGCCGCTTCCCTGAGGTAAAGCTGTCGAGGTATGCATTTGACCACCTCTATCTAGTGCCGAGGTTAGGATGGAGTGGAGATACGCCTCCACAACCCTACATGCCTTCACAGCATGGACAAGAATAAACTTACGCTTTACCTTTTATAATATTTTAGTGAGTTCCATCTGAAGTTTCTCTGAGGATATGCGACAGAAACTCGCTATATTAACACCTATTTTCTTAGCGTCCGAGAAACATTTGATATACTAGTACTACCTACGCGACGTCTGCCCCTAGTCTCGCCTTCTGATTGGTTGTTGTTACAATCACAGTTTTAATAAGTTTTATTCTGTGATTAATGACAACAGTTAGAATAAAGACAGGCCGCATCGGTGGTCCAGTGTTTGGTGTACGAGTGCAGTGTCCTGTGTTTATCCTCAACCGCAGTAAATAACCTCAGCAAACAATGGTAAATATTTCAATACACACACAATTAATTATGCAGGATGTAACTGAAATGTCTGGATAATATTCAGGTGTGCGTTGCCCGTACCAAAAAAAAAGGAAAATTTTCATAAAAAATATGCCGCAAGCATTTAGTTTTCGAGGTACAGCCCCCAAGTTCACCCGAACTCAATCAATTGGGTTTTTGTTTGTGGGGTCACTTAAAACCCCTAATGCATTCAGCGCCAATTGAAAATGAAGAAACACTTAACCAGCGCATTCTTATGCCTGTCAAACCAGCCGTAATCTCCCCGAGGCCTTTGAAAGGCTGCGACAGTCCATGCTTATACATATCCATACGTGAATTGATACGGGTAGAGGGTATTTTGAGCATCTGTTGTGAAATTTAACTTAAGAAAAAATAAGAACTCAACATTTATTAATTAGGAACGTGTATTGTAAATGCACCACGATATTTGTAAATAAAATATTATACGGTTAAGGTATTTGTTTTTGAATGTAATCTTTAAATTAAACTTAAAAACCAGTCATTTTAGGATATATGTTTATACGAACTTTTTCCTGTTTTGATGTGAGAAACTCATTCTTGAAGTTTTCCAAGTATTTTAGATACACCCTGCATATCGGTAGAAGTAACGTGACATAATGCAGACAGTTCACATCACGTGATCTCTGTATCATATTTGATACAGAGATCATATTTGATATCGGTCAATTTATATCAATACAATCTGCGTACCTAAACTTTCTCTCTTTAAACCCCATACCACTAAGACATGACAAAGCTCATGGAGTTCTTCTCCATGCGACATGACCCCTTAGAAGGGGGAGCAGGGAACCTCAAGTCTCTGCTACTTCAAGAGACCACAGGGAGACACAGAAACCTGACAGCATCGAAAATGATGCGAACGCGCGTTCTGTGTATGCTGGTGGTCTGTGTTACAGGCGTAGTACACAAGCCTGCTTAACCTTTTAAAGCCTAGCGGTAACTTTACGTACCACCAGGTTTAACATTAAAAAATGCTACTTGGTGCCCACATTGCGTTTATGTGTTTTGTACGGATCTCAGAACAAACAGCAACTTTTGCCTTATAAAACATTAAGAGACTGGTTTTTATAACCGAAGTAGAGAGTGTTTACAGCGCGGTACGCACTGAGTCCTTATATAAAACAGATACGCTTCGTATTTAAAGGGTTAAATTGATAAGTCACAGCTCATGTATGGCTGCTCCCAAAATTACATGTGCAGCCGTGTTAATTGTAAGACTGTGTTGATAATATTACGTAATGCATGGTTAGCCTACATGTCAATCAAGTTTGAACAGCTGAAGCAGCGTAGATTTTGTCGATGATTCCGCAGTAGGTGGTGGCTGAAGACTGATTTGTTTTGAAAAAGTCTATCGCTGTATGTGCACTGTGAAAATTCGCAGCTGTATGACACTGTAGTTTGTTTTAAATATTTATACAAATATATCTATTTCAAACGTGCGATATATCGTAAATATGACGCTATTTTTCAAACCCGTATCACTTTTTTCCTAGTTTCCGATAAACCATCAGAAGACATAGCGGAAAAGACGTGTGACTTCTAACGTAATATTACTTCAGTTTCCTCTTCACGACACAATATTTGAAGGAAGATTCAGATTAGATGCGAAACTCCTTTTGACGACGTTTCTTCCTCTAAGTTGTCACCAACACCACAATACACTCGGTATTCACAAGCACACTACCGTTTTCAATTCGAACACGCGACCGCCATAACGAACCGTGCTGAAGAATGCAAGGTTGCATTTGTCAAGGGGGCTGCGACGAAGCCCAACTGAAAGTCTGAACCGCCGTGTATAGGCACACCAGACTACATGATACATGCTCCCATTTCGTCCCTCCTTGTCTTGTAGCCTCTCTCTAAATTTGCCTTTCTCTCTCGTAGTACACCGAGCACGCGCCATATTGATTCGGCTTTTGTTAGTAGAGGGGGCGGTCTTGGTGGATGGGGCTGAATACACCGCAAGGGGGTGGAGAGGGAGTTTCTGTACCTACAGCAACTATAACACTCATCCCCTCCCACTCCCAAAAATATTAGCAAGTTTGTGTTTTAATGGGGCTTGGAGCGGAATTCGTAATGTGGAAACCTGGAATGCGTCATCATTTTTGTGGCGGGGGCTGTACCTCCTGAAATAACTGAGACGTGAGAGCGAAGTGCAGCGAGTTTAAAGTAGCATAAAGCGAACAGCCCTTAGAAGCGGTTTACATGTACCACGCAGACCTATATACGTTACTAGACTTCAGTTTTGTAAAGTACGGAAAAGCGTAGACACTGCATATAAACCATTCTGGCGCAGATGATATAAATACAGTCGAACCCTTTTATAACGACATCGGTTGAAGCGACACCTCGCATATAACGTCACATGTTCTATGGTACGAATTAATTCCTCACTATTAGCCATAACACTATACTCCGCGTTTAGAACGACATTCGCTTATAATGACACAAAATATTCAGTCCCTTTTGTGACCTTATAACCGAGACCGACTGTAGAGGTAGTTTTATGCAGTCACATGTAACGAAATTAGGCATCCAACGTCACAACTTTTTAAAATTGTTGAACATTTCGAATCGTATTCAAAATTTCCTGCAACTATCCAGAGTCCAAGAATAGGCTTTGGAAAATGAAGTAAATCAATTGCGAAAAAGCCTAAGTTCATAAAAAAGTGACCTGTGGGGGTTCGAATTATAGGATTTGTCTCTCTATTGAAGCACATTTCAAAAATGCTACTGATGCGAGATGTAGAAGTCTCTTAGCAGAAGAAGAGACATTGGAAGAAAAAAAAATAAAAGAAAATACTAGAAATGTGAGCAACCATGCTGAGCTAACAGGATGGTATGTTGCGCCGACTATTTCGATTTCACCCTCCGTCGCCGTAAGTTGAAGACTGTCGCGTATTAATTTACCGACGTTTACCTTCCGCGATGATGTGGGTACAACAGTTAACTTAACTGTTTGAAGTCTAAAACTCATATAAATATTAATCAAAAAATTCCGTGCCAATCTCACGCAATCCCCACACGTCTCCACTATCAGACCAACCTGTGAATGCTGTTCAGGAAGCAATCATTTTAATGAGCATTATAAAAGGCAATGCTGTTAGCACATCATGCAGGCTCGTAGCTTGGTACATGCGTGCAAGCATTTAAGACGACGGGGCTGCTTGAATTGTTGTAGATGAAGCCCACTGTTGTTACTATGATTACCATGACTACCGAATTTCGACATCACAGTTGATGTAGTGACTAGGCTACGCTGGAAGACCGACGACTTCCTGATAGATTTCCGACGCGGGGCACGAAGTCTTCTCAAAAACGCCCAGACTTGCTCAGCGGCGCACCCAGTATTCTATTAAACATATACTGGGGGCGCTTTTCCCCTTTTTCCGCTTTTATAACTGCTGCGGGCGTGAAGCTGACAACAAACTCCCATCTGATGGTAACTTTAAGAATAAGTGGAGCTATACCCCTACTGACCTAGATGCCTTCATGGCATGCACTTATCTTTACTTGTACCGAATTTCTACTCACGTACTAGTGTCGTATCATTTAGGAAGTTACTGCTTCCGTCGCGTTACTTTAAACAATGTACCAAAAAATTAAAAACTACACGCTGGTTTTGGAGTGGTCTCTATAGTCTAATATTCGGGCCTCTGTCAAATACCGTCACGATCTATGAGGTGGAGTTGGACTTGAAATATACTGAAGGGCAGGCAGATGGGCGGGCATGGTCACCTACTGCTCCACGTGCAAGGAACGCATAACAACCTTCAAAGAGGCATAGATGAGCGCATATTATTTATGTATTTATGAGATGGAATGACACATGGCTTTACACAGCAACATGAACTACGGTACGAAAACACAGCTCTCTCTCTCTCTCTCTCTCACACACACACACACACACGCACACACGCGCACGGTTGAGCAACGCTAATGCAGACCAAGAAATAATAGTCACTTGTTCACTTCCAAATCCCTCTCTGATGAATATTAAGAAAAATCAGTCTGTGCTTGAAACAGCGCCATTAAATAACGTACGAACAGCGTAGCTGTATGTAAGTTGCACAGTACGTACATGCGGTGTAAATCCCACACACCGTTTGCGCGTTGAATGCACTGTTTAAGTTGCACATCGCGTAGGCTCTTTAAATAGGGGAAGTTACACATTGCGTATGCTGTTTAAATAGGGGAAGTTACACATTGCGTATGCTGTTTAAATAGGGGAAGTTACACATTGTGTATGCTGTTTAAATAGGGGAAGTTACACATTGCGTACGCTGTTTAAATCGAGTCCAAACATTCGAGAGAGAAGACAGCAGTATTGCAACAATGACGTCATTCGACTCTGATGAAAAATTCACACCAAGCTGTCAGCAAATGGCAACTCGGTCCTAAATTAAATTTAACTCCCTGTTCAATATTTAAGCACTGAGTAGGTTCCCAGATTCCAGAGTGATACTCAGAATACTCGGGGACAAGAACAGACTGCCCACTAGTGTCGCTTCACTTTCTGTTGTAGAGAAAGTTAGGTAACTTGCCCCACTGAGGTAAACTTCTTGACAAACCTGGTCGTGTGTGCATGACAAAAACTCATGAAGATGACACCTCAATGGAGGATATAAAAAGTGCACACAATGCCGGATACTAATTCATATAACCACAGCACAAGCACGAATATACTAGTCTATCAACAGTTCACTCCGACCGCAGCACGACCAACTTTATCAAACCCTGTTCATCCCTCTCAAATGTACGATGGACTTTACTAGCTGCTGTGCATCCCACACCAAAGTGCGATCGACGTCACCATTACAAGCCTCCAGTGGACGATCGGACGGCAGTTCTAATTGATCATGCTATTTCCGTAGCTGCTCATGTGGATGAGAATGTAATGCAGTTGACTTTCTCGTTGCGGTATCAGCAAAGTTTCCATAGTTCCATTCGATAAATCAGTTTCAAGCTTAAACTGACTACTGTAACAATCGGTGATACCGAATTTGCGAACGTTTTTGCTTTTTGTGGTTTTCACTCAGGTTAAGTAATTTCTAGTTAAAATTTCACACGAACTAATTATGGGCGAAGATTAAATTAGCATACGACTGGAAGAATTAATGAAATACGAATACTTAGGAAAATCACTAGTCACACACAGAAGTGTTTTTTTAACGACCCTGTTAGTTGCTAAAATTACATAGTGTCGGTGCTAGAATAATAAATATGGAACATTAGTGGAACGATACTGACAAAGGAACACTGATGTTTTCCGACAAAAACATCTACCATTGCCACTCAGTCGAACAAAAACCCAACATAAACTGGTGGGGGTTGAAACCTTGGCCTTCGCGACGACAGGGCGGCGACTAACTGCCAAAGCGATGGCATGTCTAAGGAACATTAGAGGAAGGAGACAGATACCGTGAGAGCTGAAGATGAGGTGCAGAATGGCCACGATAGGGAATGAGAAAAACAAAGGCATTGAAGTGATTTGAACGGGTAGAGTGGACAGTGCAAATTATTAGTTGTTGCAGGTAGTTCCAAAAAAGGAAGTGGGCGCAAGTTAGACGTGTCAGAACTGGCGCGCACAATTTAGTTGTTTATGCCGGGTGCGAAACGTCTTGCACACTCTGCAGTTTTCTTGAATATTTCGGCCTTTTCTTTATCGATGACAGTCTTATCATGACGACATATATAGATATTGATATCCAGAAAGTCTGAGAGAGCTTTCAAAGTTTCAGGAATGTGGGAGCACGTAGGGTACAGGCAAAGGGACAGCAGGACTTTTTGCGACTGATGAACATTACCAACATGCAAAGTGCCCGGATTTTTAATGATACATACTGCACACCGTAGTCACATAGTTGCTGTTTAATTAACATCATTAATTAATCCTTAGACTAAAAGTGTAGAAAAGTACGAAATTTAGTTCTGTTTTTGTAGGCATTTTATTGTTCGATCTAAGAAATTATTAAATGTCAAACACCGCAAATCTCTACCAGCGCCCCTGGATACAGTTGTATCTGGCATTCACTGCTTGCAGATGTATTCACAGTCGAGTTAAAGCACTGCAGTTAATTCGACATTAAAAGCACAAGTAAACAACGGCACATACCTGCAATTACTAATAATGAATAACTACCAACAAATACAAGAGGAGGAAATAAAACTAGTACGTCCACTTAGGCCAATCCCAGTGGCCGCGCGGTCTAAGACGTAGGCCTGCAGCCGAGCGCTTGCTGGGATTGTGGGTTCAAATCCCACCTGGGGCATGGATGTTTGTCTCTTGTACAGTGCTTGTCTTGTCACGTAGAGGTCTCTGCGACGGGCCGATCCCTCGGCCAGAGGAGTCCTACTGACTGTAATGTGCGTTTGGGTGTGATCAAATGAAAATAAAAAACCCTCTACACCTACTGTGATCAAGTAGGTAGAAGAGGGAAGGACTACGAAACGAAACGTCCACTTAGCTGGTATTACGTTGCTTCGGGCAACCGATCATCATCAAACTGACCTGCAGTTGGGTGCGCTTTAAGTACGAGCTTATTCGACCTACGCTCTGTAGCCACACCGAAACAACCGTGTGAACTGAAGCGCGCACTCAAGGGGACAGAAATAACGGAAACACCTGGATTTCAAACCCATAGCTCCCAGAAGAGTAATAATACTAATCATACAACTTCCACATCAACCACAAATTAACTGGCTTAGGATCGGCGTGGTCCCCATCCAGTAAACAGTACTAAAAAGGAGGAAGCATAAATTTGTGAGGTGAAAGCAGCAGGCGTGGTTGCACCACTTAAATACTACTCTAGAAGGATGTATGGTAAAACCATTGACGAAGAGGCAACTTTTGTTTAGGTAACAATTTTACACAAAGAACAAATACATATGGGCCTAAACTGTCGATCACAACATAAATGTTGTCAGTTATATGACGACAAGTTACTGCACGTTTTGGCCCAAATAAAGTCATAATCAGGTACGAAAATATAAACTATTTTGAGAAAATTAAGTACACCAAACCGCCTAATAAAATGACATGTCGTTCTTCACATTGAAAGTAAAAATTTTATACAATTTCATGTTGATGCCTGATGCAATACGTATCGAAAACATACAGACAATTACGTCACGCATGAATATGGAATTATATAAAATTCTTACTTACAACAAATAATATTTATGTTGTGATTAGCGGTTTGCATATGACTTCCATAAATACATGTCACAAGAACACAAACGAAGCAACATGAAATATACGTGGTATATGCTAATTAGCATACATAGAGCGGTGATAACTAGAGATTTGCTAGTGCTGGCAATTTGGAATTGAGTATTGAGATGGACAGTAAACATACATATTCACTCTGCATGATGTACTGTGTGCAGGGTAAGACAGAAGTACGTGCCATAGAGCCACGTGTGCGAATGTATCACAAGATGTGCGACAGATTTAACATAGATGAAATATGCAGGTATTTAAGATTAATTCCTTCCAATAATATAGAGAAGAGAGTGTTTCTAACACGTCGGGAAATAGAATATACGCAAAGCATAACAGTTACGGCGTACCATCTCTGCTATTGCACTTCTAAACCCTGAATGCAAGGCTGTTCACCGATTTCACAAAAACCCGTCACTTGTCCGTATCTTGAGCCAAATTAGTCCAAACCAGGCCTTCCCATCCTACTTCTCCAACATTAATACAATAAAATTTATGTTGACGGTATTTATTTCCTTTACAGATTAATTTTAATATCGTCCTCCCATCCACGTCTATTCTTCCAAGACGCCTGCTCCCTTCAGGCTTCCCTACCAAACCCCCGTACATCTTTCTCTTCTCCCCCATACGTGCCACATGCCCCGCCCATCTAATTATCCTTCATTTGATTACCTCAGCAGCACCTGGTGACATAAGGTAATAGCATTTCCAACCTTATTTATGTGTATTTGTTCAAATCACATGTCATTGTTTTCAGGTGCTAAAATTTATCACTAATCACTGATGATACACTGGAACAACAATGCACATGGAGTCACAGTCGCACACAAAGCAGCAGAGCAGCAGCCTCTGAGGAATGTGTGTAAACACGCGAAGCTCTGCAACATGTGACAATCGAATTCCAGCGCTATTGCAAGCATGAGGTCCACATTAATGGGTTGGCTTTAGCAACAGCAACGCTCAGTGCGCGCATCATTATTGATATGACTGAATCAAGTGGGGATGTCACACGTCGATTTAGGTAAGAGTGTTTTTCAGTCTGTTTGCATCTGTCGCTGCGGGCACTGTGAATGGCTTTACGAATGAAGGAGAGTGTGTCGGTTTTTATAGATGTGTTTGAAGCATTCTAACAGACAGCCTGTGTTCCTGTGTGTGAAATAAGCAACAACATTGGCACTTTCTTTCATCACCAGTTTACCGAGCCCATCGGAATACTGACTGATTAGTGATGCCTGTCGGCTGCATTACCTGTACTGTGCCACAGTAACATACACTTGCTTGACCACTTGCAGTAAAATCTGCGATATTCCGTATTGGATTATCTGGAAATCTCTATTAACCGGCAAATTGACAAAGCGCCCCATTATATTTAAATATATAGTTAAATATTGGTGTTCTACTTTTTTACATTATGTGTGCACCTTGTTACGTAAGCAGTGGTGAGAAGGAGTAGAAAGTGCTGCATGGAAAAGAGGACAGGATATCAAGTGACAAGTTAAACAGTTAGGTCTGTCCATGCGGTTGCTAGGTACACTAAGATACATATTAAGGATAATATGCTGATATCTGGAAAATTGCGATATCCGGCAAACCTTTGGTCCCGGAGATGCCGGATATCGCAGATTTTACTCTATAAATGACCAGACGTTAAATGTCTTAAAACGTACGGCTCTTTACAACAATGTCGCCGGGAAGGACCAAAAAGCACGAGGGACAGTGGCGGTGTGCTACAGATAGGCCGAGCCGGCGTAGCGTAGTCAGGGAGAAGGGATTTTTCCTTCTCCAAATTTTCAAACCGGCTTTGCAGGCCCACCCAGCCTACTATTCATGGGGTACCGGGGTTCCTTCCCGGGCGTAAAGCCGTGGGGGCGTGAATTTGACCACTCACCTCCACTTAATACCGAGGTTTAAGAACGAGTGGAGCCATAGCTCTACTCCCCCCCGTGTCTTCATGGCGTGGACAGGGACAGCTTTACATTAGAGGCTACTGACAGGCGATTTATACGCTACCTGCAACCTGAAATTCGAGTATTAGTAGTACAGGCACTAGATAACAGGCAAACAGGCCGCACACTGACTCATCACGCATAATAGAACTGTCGTTCTCATTCACCTCTATACAGGCCACACCAGATTTATGTGGCTGACAATGGAATATGATCAGCCACTGCCCATCCAAAGCACAGTGTCTACCATGTGGGCAGGTAAAGTTGTCCCCTGTCCATGCCACGAAGGCACGTACGGAGAGTAGAGGTAAAGCTCCACCCATTCTTAAGTTCGGCACTAGACGGAGGAGAGTGGTCAACTTGACGCGTAGGCCGTTTTGAACCTGGGAAAGAACCCATGTATCAGCTCAACAGGAGGCGGTCCCGACTTTTGGAAAAGACAAAAACCTCTTGCGCACGACCGGAATTTGGACTCCGGAGTGTCTAGCCCGTAGCGAGCCGTTATACCAGCTACGGTATCTGGACTCCTCGTTACAATTTGTACAAGTTCCTTTAGTATTATTTTACCCTGACTTTTGTGCAAATAGCACCAGACGTGTCTTTTAAGATGGTGGGAATAAAGAAACATCAAGATTTTAACATTTACTAACCGGTAAGTCTTTGCAATGCAGAAGCAATGTGTTTACTATAAGGCGGGATTTAATTTTATTATATTATTGGGTGAACTTAGGCTTCACAGTCATGAACATTAAACTAAACAAAAATGGATATTCTAAAGGCCTTCCTTTCCTTAATATTATTTGAACCTCTCACCTGTTCACTTTATTTATAATGCACGCAACACGCACAGTGTGTATGTGTTTTCTCGCCAAGGACCTATTTGAAATTTGACGTCCGGTCGCATCAGACCGCGGGCCGTGTTTTGCCACTCCTCCAGTACACTTACTGCTGGAGTTGATGGATCACCGGAGTTCTGCAGTTCTTTATCGATAAATGGCCCTGGAAGTGACTTACTGTTTCCAAATTGATGTCTGATGGCTCTTTTCCCCAACATGCCTGTTGAGTTGAAGCCAGTTAAGAACTGGCAGCCTTCAAAATGGCGTTGTTGTTACGTCAACAGACAGTAAACTTCACACGTCACTTCTAGTTGCTTCTCGGCAGAAGAAAGGCGCAGGGAGAAGGTTTCTGACGCCTTAACTGCACTGGAACAGTGTTCGGAACCCTAAGAAGACCGTTCATAAATACATAACCTCACATGTCTCTTACAGTCGTGTCGCATAATTCGTTATAATGTCTCGTTGTTACATAGTTCATGAGGCATTACCAACACACTGAAGCGTAAACGTCGTACAGTTAATAGTTACAAACGGAGTTCTTACAGCACAGGGCACATACTGGGTCTCAGTCACAGGTATCAACCAGGTAATGCCGTGTTGGTAAAAGGAAAAGCTTTACTATTGTAATGGTAAAGCAAACGAAGACACTCTGTGGGGAAAATGCGGTGATATTTTGTGTGGCAGTTCAAGGCGTCTCCTTATGAGAGGAAAGACCAGCGACTGCATATATCCTAACTCAGGGGCTATGGGAAACAGAAATTTTTGGAAATTTACAAAGCGGATGACAAGAAGTTACATGAAGAAGGGCTTCATCATTCAGCCTTTCGCTAAAGTAAAATTAATTTGTTAAACTAAGGTTGCGCTCCTTTGGGATTTTACACAGCGTAGAATGGTGTTTCTTACCGATGCTTCGGGACAATCTATCACTCCCATCTTCAAGGGTCAAGCAGTCCAAGAAGACTGCTTGACCTTGAAGATGGGACCAACCGGTTGTCCCGAAACGTCGGTAACAAACACCACTCAACGCTGCGTAATATCCAGAAAGAGCGCAAATCTCATTTACACCGCGGCCGAAACCTGAAATCACGCATTTCAGAAAAGGATCTTAGAAGGTGTAAAAACGCATGGGAACCTACACGGCAAAGTGCTGCTTCTGTTACAGTGCTCAACACATTATGGCGATGCATAGAAGGAGTGAAGGTAATGGCGAACGGATTCTGTACATCGGACCTAGACGGAGGCGGTTCTTCAGTTTCCCTCGCCCGTAGTTGTACCCTACTAAAGGGGCCCCAGGATCCACTGGATAGGAGGATGCTACGTGGGCCCCCAGCCCGTATGGAGGCTGCGGGGTGGAGGAATATACGTATATATACCGAGAATTCAACCCCTGTCTTCCTGTCGACTAGCCCCTAGCCTAGTCAGTCACCATACCCACTGAGATATTACGGCGCTAAACAGGCAAGGAAGAGTAGGCCGACTTTAGAACGTACTGTGTTGGGTACCGCGGACTGTATTCAGACAGTTACAGTAATGAGTTCCTCCGTTACATGTGTTTAATCATCTTGTTCTAATCTCGGCCATTTGATCACCTGGTAATGTGTCTGAAAGCCCCACTGAAGTAAAGCCACATCCGAGACCTGTCGTTCCTAAAAGCGTCGACGTCTTACTTCACGTCACAGAGAACGACTGACTGTCCGGATACAAATGTTGCAGCACATCTCCTTCCCCTGCCCGTCCGATGCTCGTAGAGGGCTGCTCCGTAAACTCACTCGCACGTTATGTCTTTGTTTTGGACTTCCGAAATTCGATTGCTCAGTTACTCGTGTCTTGACAGCCGCCAACAACACTAAGAACAATTTGATAAATCGTAAAATTGAGATTTCAATTCAAAAGTTAACACAAATGTACACATTTCCTTTTATGTATTTTATACTACTGGCCTGATGATGGCCCTCTGTGGTCGAAACACGTTGCCATATTAAAGATATAACACACACTAGTTTGTTGACGGCAATTTATTTCTCTTGTTATTAGGCCTATATCTAAGGTAACGGGGTGACAGACGTAAAAAAGGAACTACCTTTATCGACTGGTGCGTTGTTATTTAGTTTAAATTATTAGGCTTTTGAAATATAAACATAAAAATTATATGTTATAAATAAAATCTTGGTAAGATGTAAAGCTGCATGACGAGTGCCTAATATGCTGTCTGATACTTTTAGCGCACACAAATTATTGGTAAAACTGCTTCCAACCGATGATGGCCACGTCGAGTGTCCAAACGTGATATAACATTGCTCTGTTCTACATATTTAATGAATATTATGATCAAAACATTCTCTACATGCTACCATCCACGATGGAGTTGTGGCCCACACGTTACTGGACTTTTCATTATTCTGTCACTGTGACGTATTTTTGGCAAGTTTGCTAGCTGGCTGGCACTGTATGACCGTAACACAATTCTCCTTTTCTGTCATGGTTAATACATCAATTATTAACTCATCGAACTCCGCGCTCTCGCTCTCCAATTTCTCTTCCATTCTCCTCTGAAACTCTCGCCAAACTTCAGTACTAATTACAGTCCCTACGCTTTCAGGCAGTCATCTGTTTTTTCCTCATGATCGCCCTTTTTACCCCTCATCCGTCTACAAGCTAAACTTCTATTCAAAATGGCCGACAAGACACAAAAACCAGCATCGAGCGCTATTACGCGAACTCTGATCAACTACACAATCCCGTGACGTCAAATTCAAAATGAAAGAGGCCCTTAACGTCATGTCGTCATATTTATTCCTTAAAAATGGGCCGTTGGCACAGAAGCCACACAAAGAGGTGACTGATCATAAAGCACAGAAACTTCACAAAGGTCTTGTCAGGTAATGAGAGGTGGGAGACCCACTCTGCTGGGCTCAGTTCATATTAATCAGCAGCACAGAAGTCATTCAACGGAAACTCGCCACCAGCAAGCTAATTATTCATAAACAAATAAATAAATAAATATACACACAATGCACAGTGTGTCCTTTCATTCGTCTGTCTGCCATGCTTTGTGTTTGAGAAACTAACAGATCCAATCATACCACAAAATTTCACATAAGAACACTTCTTTTTGACAAGAACCCCCGAAAAATCTGTTAATTTTCCTGTGATAAGCATGGGTTCAAGTCTAAATCAGTTAGTTCACCCTTTACACTTTGCAATTCCTGTCACGCACAGGGAAACCAACGCTCGAGGACCACTCGTGTAAGCAATTCCAATCACGCTTGGGTAAAACCCAAAGCTCAATTCTTGGGCGTTGCTTGAATATGGGGAAAACAACAAACTACCCAGCGTAGCTTTTTCTGCCCTCGCATGCTGGTACTTTGGCTTATTGGATCAATTTTTGGGGAGAAATACCTTAACCGTTACAATGATTGAGCTACGGGCTGGACAAAAAAGAAATCCTGGTTCGTTTCACGAAAAGGGCAAGTGGTTTATCTCGAAAGGGTTGCAAATAACAGCCCTTCGCGTATTTAATGGACAGGGAGGGCTATCACTGCGACAACCTGGAGTTAATCGGAAGGTAGTTCCAAGAACAGATGGACTGAGCTAAATAATAATAATAATAATAATAATAATAATAATAATTCATTTCTTATTATGAAAGTGCTAGCTTAATAGCGCAAAGGCCAACCACAAAACAAGCACAAATTAATCACAACATAAATTGCACAGTTAAATGTGCAGAATATTCCCGGCCAAAGCACAGAACTCGCTACTCCATCCACCGTTGAGGTTAGAAATTAGTACAGCTATACCTCCAACCCCCATGCGCCTTCAAGGCACTTTACTGGAATGACCTATCCTTTTTAGGAAGAAGATATGAAATTGTGTCATATTGCTGTCTTGCTATCCGCTGAGAGTTTCATATAGAAAATAAATTAATTATTAATTATAATGAGTCTTCTTTAAAGAAGACAGACTTCTAAAAACAAAGAGTGTGAAGTGTGATTGAACTGTCTTGCACCTTCACTCACCTCAGCATTCTGATATCCGACTCCATGGCAAGATAATATGTACGTACTTCTGCAGTTCCTATGGTAAAGCGACATACAGACACGTAAGCCAAATGTCTGGACAGCTCCGGACAGTCTGACTGATGGACACGCATATTAATAGCATTAAAGGAAACCCAAATGTGGTTAAAATATCAGCTCTCATAATGTGGAGATCAAAATTTCAGCGTATTTCAGGTCCTCACAGCAGTGTCAGGCGAAGAGTCAAGTCTTCTAGGATGTTACGTCGTGTCGACTGGCAAACAGTTACCGACGTTTCGGAGAAGCGTAGAACCTCCATTTTCAGGGTCAAGAAGTCCCAGTTAAAAAAATTATTTCTTGATAAATGGTTTGTCAGAAACCCGTATCAGACTCACTAGCATTAAGTACATCAAAATTTCAATACGAAACTCTAAAGCAAACTTGTTGAAAAATGCCTAACAGTCCTCCGCTAAACCCATCGTGTTCCTGTTCTGTGGTAAAGAAAGGAAGCTTCTGCCACTTCAGCTACCTCTGCATTAGGATAGCACACATTATGGAATAATAATGTGAATGAACACATCTGGTACCATGACGCATGAAAGGGGTTAGCACTGTCATAATGCACAGGAAGGAGTTTCCTGAAGTGTACAGATTGCAAAGTGCGGTGAGAATACAGTTGAGAGGTTACGACGAGCTGGGATACCGTAGTCGGTACAGCGACTCGATACGGGCTAGAGGGTCCGGTGACCGAACGCCGTTCGTGGGCGATAGTTTCCGGACCCGTGCAGACCGGCCCTACATCCCACCAAGCCCCCTCTATAATGGGTACCGTGTCTATTGCCCGGCGGTAAAGCGACCGGGCCGCGGCGTTGACCATCCACCCCCACCTAGCGGTGAGGTTAAAGAAAGAGTAGAATTATACCTCTATTCCTCCTCTGGGCCTTCATGGCCTGTTCTAGTGTCAACTTTTGTGTACACTGAATTTGCATAGTCCCAGCTTTGGTGTACACAACTGCTTTTAAAATGAAAACGAGTGCATGTGGAAGAAAGATATCACTGCCTAATTTGAACTAACATTCCGACATCTGCCTATACTTCTACGTCCCTCCTACGCCAACGCAAGTGTGACAGCAGTGGGGTTTTGAGATACTTTTTCACTGACGTAAAGTGAGTCCCTTCCGTTGCAATCTAAGAGCGCCCTATACTATCTTCGTATACGCGGTGATGACAGACTCTTTTAGTTGGACCCAACATCAATATAGCCTGCCTGTAAACATCAACCCTGCACTGAGCTGGGGGCAACAGAAAATAGAGGCGGTTTCTTCAGACGTTATCAAAGACTCCAGATACTCACAGGGAGAACAGAAAACGAGAGTTCGGCGACTTGTATTCAGCAATGCACTTCTCACAGAAAACAGAACTTTGTTCAGGCATCAACGTCATGCAGCATCCGGTATCTTTTAAGACTAGCCTCCACAGATAAGGCCTTAGCACGGTTTAAAGTTTTAAACCTCAATACACAGTCGAAATCGGTTATAAGGTCATGAAAAGGGCTGAGGATTCTATGTCGTTATAAACGAGTGCTGTTCTAAACGAGGAATACAATTTTATGGTTAACAGAGAAGAATTAATTGGTACTAGACAATATCTGACGTTATAGACGTGGTGTCGCATAAACCGATATCGTTATAACCGGGTTCGAGTCTAGTTTATGCCACGGTTTGAGGATATATACAATGTCAGCTTCTCACAGCAGTCATGATTTATATTTTAGTTTTCTGGGTTACGAAACAATGTAAGCTGGTAGATGGATACCAAAGTTTCGGAGGGGCACACTGCCTCCATTTTCATGGCAGAAGTGAAGATAGGTAGACGTTAAGACAGAGGCAACATGTTCCTCACAAACTCTGATATCCACCTACCAGCCTACAGGGGGCGCACTATGAGATTTGAGGATATATACGCCTCACCGCCACGTCAAATATCACATATTTATTACTACATGGGTCAGATCAAATAATGACCCTATACTACTGCTACTACTATCGACACTACTACTACTACTACTACTACTACTACTACTACTAAAGCTACGAAGAATAACAAACATTTTAACATATATCCTATTTATAAACATAAACAAATACAAATTCTAATTAGGACTCCAGCCTAAGACGAACTGCGAATTAGTTCTGCACACTAAGCTAAACTCCACTTTCTTCTTGGATTAGAGCATTACATTACAAACATATGGCAACGGCAATATGAATTTATAGGAATGGAAACCTGTGACATAACAAATCACATAAATTTTAAAGCCCTGACAGCGGAAATATAGATTACCGTCCTCTGGGATACGACGCCGCGTAGTCTGCTACCTACTTACCTGACTATATGGCATGACATGACACAAGACAGTAATCTTCAAAAGGAAAACTGGTTTCTGGAATTACATTTTTACATATATACATAGTACGGGGACTGGAGCAACATGCTGGACAGGGGACTATTTTAACGACTAGGGCACAGATGAGATTCTAAACTTTATCAGAGTAGAAGCTGCAACCGACAGATGGCAGGCGCCATTAGTTGCCGTGCATAAAATCGATTCAGACCATTATACGCAGGTCTAATGTATCATTCAACAAAGGTAATGTACTGATATCCTTGGTTCAAACGTTCCTGCGTAGATGATGGATGAATTTTCAATTAATATGTTGGTTACGGCGTAATATTGCTAATAAAAATCCTATGAAACATTAACAAAGTTTATACTGGCACTAATGCGATATTCCTGAACATTAGGGTTGGTTTAGTCCCTGCCCGATATCAATTCCTGAAATGAGTGTGGAGGGGGCGTATTTTGGTATATTTATTAGCTAGTCAGAGCAGTGAAAGCGACAGGAACAGACATTTGTGGAGTGGCCAGACAAACAAATAATGTGGATTGTGTCTGGAACTGCAAAGGACTGTGAACGAAGCCATGGAACTGAAACATGTGAGAATGAAATATCGAACTAGTGATAAAGTGAATAAATGTGACGCTCATGTCTGAGAAGGAAACCCGCACACATGCAACATACCCCTTCTGCAGACAGGCCATTTCCATGTTTCCACGGTATCTTATAATTTGTGCCATTGGAGAGGCACGTATCCACAGCTGAACGTAACTCAATCAGATGTGCTAATTACACAAAAACCAGTAAGCGTTCGTCGCACATAAAAAGTATATTTGATGGTTTCAACTAAGCCACCACGTGGCTGACCAAGATTTACAAGACGGAATAATATACAACAGTGCAAGTAATATGATTCAAGGTCGAGCTCTCAAAATTGTCACATTTAGTATCATAAAAAACGTAAAGAAATATTATCCTGTAAATCTTGTACAGCCTGGAGATGGCTTAGTTAAAAGCCGAAACACGTAGCTGTTGGTTCTCTCTAACAAATATATGTTACGTTCGAAGGGCGCTTACTGGTTGCCGCGAATTGTCAGCTTTAAATGCTGAGAGATAAAAAAGACGGTTCTTTCAATTATATCATTCACCAGTTTTAACAACATTAAATATGGTGCTTCGAAAGGAGATAGTTTGCGTACAGCACGGAAGGTATCAATCAGTTCTGAAGACGTGAATTCGTTGGAACTATTAACGTGGTAGCTGGATACCAGTCCTTCAGGATCTGAAGGTGGAGGCAGTGTGTTACTGCAAAACGTTGTCGCTCACTTACTAGGCTAGGATAAGTTTATAAGACAGATAGCAACAGTATGAATCGTCATTCTCGTGAACATTTTCAGCCTTACTGACGAAAATATTTCACAGTCGCCTCCGAATACAGGCATGCTAACGGCGTTGGGTTATGTCAGAAGAGAACAGGTTACTTACCGCTCAGCCAGGTACTTCTTTTGGGCTTAGTGGTAAAGTTATGTACCACCAGTTTTAACACTAAAAAATTCTACGTTTTGCCCACACAGTGTACGTATATGTTCTGTAAAGATCTCACAACAAACAGCAATTATATCCCTATACAGCCTTAACTGATTGGTTTTCATAACCGAGAGGGACTGTGTTTACTGCGCGGTACGAAATGAATCTTTAAACGTATTTCGAACTGAGTTTAGTCTTTAAGGGTTAAATGAATAAGATCATGTAGAAAAAATTAAGTTCTCTTACAGACCTCCAGCAAATCTTCACTTCGCTACAAATGTCTGCTCAGAAGCGCTGAACCTGAGCTGCCGGTATTCACAAAGCTGGTGCCAATCGTTAGTCTCGTGTCAGAGTTTCTGTGAAGTGTATAAGGTAGCCTGTGTTCCCGTTTAATAGGATACCGAACAAGAAATTACTGGCTCCGCAATGTACATATAAAACGAATATTACCACTGAGGCTGACACAAATTTACGCTAACCAACGAGTGATTGGTTACTTCATCGCGGTGAAAATGAATACAGCCATCAATTTCATTACCAATCATTTTCAATTTTCACACCGAACAAAACTGACATCATTAATCCCTCATCAGATTACCACAGCATTTGAAAACAAATATCACTTGTTTGTACTCGATCACAGGACTGAGGCAGATTGGAGGATAGACGGATAATTATTGGTAGCTGCCCAAAACAGTCGGCTTTAGCACATTTATCTGTATCTGCTCTGCACTGTCAGCTTCGCTTTTGTCTCTTGCAGTTATGCTACGCCATGTCCCAAGACCAATTGTCAAGTTCGCCTGGGAAACCGCTTTTATTGCAGATTTAATGCCAATAGAACATATTCGGTATTTTTTGCTATGAATTAATCTGTTTCTGCTTTCATATGTACAAGTTTGTCATCACGTAAATGAATCTGCATGCTACGCATAACAAACAAGTTGATAAAAAGCCGCATAATTACCATTCTGAGTACTCGCAGCAAATCCCGGGGCCGCATACTCATCTCTTTTGTTGAACAGTGAAGGCCTCTCGCGCATGTACGCCACTATCTCACCTGAATCCTCTCACATCGATATATCGATAAATATTTTACAATGCAGATCTCTTAAGATAAGTGATATTATGAGTGAAAGAAGTTACGTACACAGTTGCCCACTGATAGTCAGAAAAATAACCTCACCACGACGAGAGGAAAATGGACGCCTTCGTACGTTCACTGTTAAAGAAAACGCGAAATTAAACTACGAATTAATGTTGCAACATTGTGCGGTTATAAAATGTTTGAATATGTATGTGTCCAAACGCGTTAACATAGCTACGTATTTTAAACCGTAAACATGTCGCATACATTTTACCACATAGAAATAATTCTGTTTAGTACTCTCTGTAGAGCTACAGCAGCTCATGGTGCATATATTTTGTGACAGCCGCTAATATTTTGGTCTGCGATGCGTGTTAGCATGCATCATCACACTCGGATCGGTTTAAAAAGAATTGGACGATTTTATTCAAAACAGGTCCCCAGAAAATAAAGACACAGACAAGTTCATTAGATGTGTGCGTAACGGTCTAATATGAAATACAAGAGCTGTCATTTATTACACATTTCCAAAACCACTAAATCAGAACACGATGGGTCAAAACAGCTGAAGATTTTGCAAGAACCAGTAACTCCACTAAACAATAAGCACGCACCAACGTCACTGATGTCTGAAATTGCTTTAGTTCAAGTGTTGATGAAGATAATAAGCTATAAGAGCGAATTCAGTCGGTTTATGCCGCCTGTCAATTGCAACAGCTTGCAGAAACTATATGACATGAGTAATTCGAGATTGTGTCAGAAATTTTTTATAATATGATTTAATTTTACCGGACGATGATTGGTAAACTCAAGAATAGTAGGAAGGCGGTCGATATTTGAGATCCAATTTGATATCGATCTGTCGATATTATTGGTGTTTAGAACAATACTATCTGTCGCACTGATCCACAAAGAAGCAAATATTTAAACATAAACACAGAGAAGAGGAGCAATAATACCTATTCTTCATAGGATTATGGTCGACTTCATCGTCTTCACATAAAGAAGAAATAACACTGAAATTAACAAACAAAATATAGTCATATACTTGAACAGTGTGTTAGCAACGATGATTTGAATGGCATCCAGTAACTGTACCGCAACTGCACATCGCTCTAACAACCATGGTTACTGTACCTACTGAAAAGAGGATGGCTTAAACTGAGTGATATTTTGGTTGGTCTGTTATACCCGATATTAAAGCGTGCCACGTCCAGGCTCGAAAAGTAATAATAATAATAATAATAATAATAATAATAATAATAATACGAATAAGAATAATCATAACAATAATAACAACATATATTTCCACTCTGTGTTATACAAATTACTTGGACAAATTTAACATTCACATCGCCAGTGTCATAGCTGGATACCATGCCGCTTCCAGGGTGTTCCTCACAACCGCTGATAACCACCTACCAAACCACACGGTGTCACGATTCAAATCTTTAATATATTTATAACTAAAACTCCCGTACAGGTTTTAATATTCATCGAATAAAGTTCGCACATTAGGATCTCATGTATTTAGAAATCTGATCTCATTTACCTGAAAAAGAGTCTTAGAATACGACTTAAAAAATAAACGAGCGGCTCTCCTTGTTCCTTTATGCATAAACAAACATCTATATTTAAAGCTCTTCCCACGAATAAAGATCGGTACACTTTTTCATGCAAATAGGTGTTTCAGATGATCACGTGATCCGGCCCTCACAGCTATGCTGTAATATCGCTATCCTGTGCTTTTTAGCGAGGCCACACAAAACAAGCAACACCATGTTCTCTAGCAACAAGGGGTTCTTTTGAACTTAAAGTGAAATCTCATCTACTCCGCATCACCTCGGGATACTAATACTGAAGGTAATGGACGATATGTTGCGAGACAAAGTAGAATGAAGGATAGAGAAAGGAAATTAGAGGCAGAAAGAGAACACAGTGTGAGGGAAGGCTGCGTAGCAGAACAGAAGAGCCTAACAAGTGTAATTAATTAATATTATGTGGTGGTTGTTCTGTTTACCGGAATAGGAAGGGTTGCGAGGTGGGGGTGGGGGGGAGTTCCGGTGCAGTCCAAGAACCGAAGATTGCTTGTGCCGTTTCGGTTTCATGTGTGTCAGACTAACAACATAAGATATTACAAAGGCAAAGTTTTCACGTCACACGCCATAAAGGCATAAAGGCGGAGCAGAGGTACAGCTCCACCCATTTTTAACTTCGGCACTAGATGGAGATGAGTGGTCAAAATAATGCCCCAGCCACTTTAGCCCTTGGGGAACGAACCTCCAGTGCCAATTCAATAAGGAGCTGGGTGGCCTTACATCCAGTCTAGACGACTTCGCGAACAGGAAAATCTCTTTCCCTGCCACTATCACTACATAGCTGTTAGGGTCTTTTAATGCTGTGCATTGATAGCTCTTTATGAAATACAAACTTTTTTGTTAAGGTAATTAGTTTCCGTAGTTTTTTTAAAAAATACTGCAGCCATGCGAAATCTAGAGGAGACGTATGGCCCAGTGTGGCGATGGAAACCACAACAAATTGTTACTGTAGTCAGGAATGTTGGGTTTTTAAGAGGTTATTTAATAAATATGCGTGTCAACTATGGGTCAGACACCTTGATACGATAACAATAAAAATACTGCAATAATGCAGACTAAGGAATTATGTGGGCAAAGTTTAAGTAAATAGAAATCATGTCCAAACAACGATCAACAAATTGTAGGCCCCATATTTGCCAGTTCTTGTTGAACTCATCACTATATCTGCGTCACCAGTTCTTCCCAGAACTTCTGTTTACACAGTTTTTACTCTGTACTTGTCTAAGCTGCTTTTATATTTCATTTTTAAAACTATCAATCTCCTCAACAAGCATCCGAGTGGATACCACCATGAAGAAGAAAGAACTGTTAGATGAAAAAGGAAATCTCTCACGAAATGGCACAAAATTTGAAGAAGTTCGGGTGGATGGAGAAGAATGAATATGGGGAATCGGCAGGCGACAATGGCATTAATAACATAAAGGAATAGGGATCTGAGAGGAGTCGCATATTTTCGTGGCTCAAAGGGAAGGCTTCTAACTGCACAAGGTGGTGACCAAGGGATTTGCCTTCCAGTCACTTGGTGTTCCTTCTTCAAATATAGAGTCCATAAAACCGTGTCCACTGAAGAACTGGCTGGAAGCACAAACTCAATGTAACTACGAAATACTGAGCTTAATGAAGTTCATTATTTAATCACTGCGTTCGGTCCACAGTCCATTGTTTGTCACCTGATTTCTATAAAACTAAGTTTCGTGTTCCACAAAACAGCGGGTACTCCTCTAAATAGCAGTACGCGAGGGGTACAGCATAACTCCAATTATCCGGACGCTGGTTATCCGGATCGCCAGTTATCCGGATCGGCTTGGCCTTTCAGGTAACTTTGTCGAGAATTCTAGTAAACTAATTTGCCTTCAAATTGCCGGTTATCGGATCGATAGATCCTTGACTTCATCAAGTAAATCCGTGAGTCGAACCTTTTCTTACTGTAATTGTACTGCACCTTTTTCATGGCTTAAATTTTCCCCCCAGTTGTCAAATACACCTAAAGAATTATATATTAATGCTTTATTGTATATAAACGAACACGTAGCCTAAAAATAGCCGTTTGAAGAATTTTTTTCCCCCCCATTTTAAACTGCCAATGTAGCCTACTTTCAAGAAAAATCCAGTTATCCGGATTTTCTACGATTCCGGATGGCTCGCGGTCCCAATTAACCCGGACAACTGTAGTTATACTGATATTGTAATGGAGATGCAGTATGTTTTCTGTACGTAAGAAATGGGCGTTTACTTTCGTTTTACATGAACCACAGGCTTCAAAGAAATTGAACACTTCTTACGAGCAAGTTACTAACAGCGCTACGTTTCCCTGTGCTGACATCTGCCTGTAAAATATGTAGGTCTGTCGCACTGCAGCCTACGTGCGTTAATTTACTGCGACTCCAGAGTCGGCAGAATGAAGCCTGTCGAGTCCATTTCTGTAGCCACATTTTCCAGTCTCTTGAACCTTCCATTATTCCTGTCACCATCTTATATTATCCTGTCTTCTTCCCTGTAGTTCTTTTCAACGGGGTCGCTTTTTTTTAACAGCTCTCTGTAGCACTGTATTTCTTCAGGAGATAATAGCTCCTCAGCCAGTCAAGACGCTTCCACAATTTTACACAACCCAAAAGGTTCATTACCATCTTCACAACAGCGCACCAATACACCCTACTCCGAGCCAAATGAATCCAGTACACATCCTCCCACCCCATTTCTTTTAAACCCTTTTTAATAGCACTCTCCTGTCTAAGCCTAGGTCTACAAACAAAACTCTCTCCTTCCTACAGGTTTCCTAACAAAACCGTGTATTCAATTATAATTTCTTCTATGTGTGTCACATGCCCCTCCCATCTACTTCCCACTGATTTGACCACTGTAAACGTGTTTGATGAGGAGTATAAAATTTATACTTTAATTGCAAATTGGACTTATGATATGCTATCTAAGACGAGGCTTGTCATTACGCCGTGCCCTCCAGCCAGCTGTAACAAAAAGCTAAAGAAAAATGCGTAATAAGGAGTTTCATTTTAGGCAGTATAACATTTCGGCAGTCATTAAATCGCAGCCAACTGGGGGAGGCCTATGTACATGTCTTGCAGATTAGCCAAACAAGGGGGAGGGGTTCTGGAAGATGAGGTTATAACAACCAATAGGTACTGTCCCGTATTCAATCAATATAGGGGGAAGCGGCTGCGGCTTGAAGTTGAGCACTTATCTCCATCTAATGACAAGGTTAAAAATCAATGAAGCTGTACCTCCACTCCCGCAGACGCTTTCATACCGTGCAATCACCCTCACCCAGTGACTGCTATACAACAAATATAACTTCCGTTTCTCGTATCCTTCACTGAAAACTACATTATAAATTAAAAAAAAAAAATCGGACAAATCAAAATCAGTAGGTCTGTGTAATTCAATAATACCAAACTAATCTCCATATGAGATACACTAACCTAAAAGACCAATTACCTGGTTTTTGGACAACAGCTAAGTACCTGCAAAACAGACCATGGACAAAAGCTCAGTGCGATGTCACTGTATTAGATTATCTGCCAGAATATCCAGCTCCAAGATGTGATTGAATCCTCACAGCCACGACAATGGGTAAATTCTTCCACCAAATCGATACTAGAGAGAAGGCTCACCTTGCTTCTTTCATTAAGATAAGGAAGTTCTTTATTAACTGTACTGACGTTACAGTAACTGGCAGACGAAATATAAAAACTTATAATAAAGAATACTAAAAACTTACATTTATAAAAAATACGGCATTATTCGTTACTACAAAACTGTATTTGTTAAATAATACTATAGTATAGGGTTTTAAAATTAAAAAAGAAATCACAGCAGTGAAGAGAGTAGACAAGAAACTCAGTAATTTATTCTGCTCGATTTGTACGCTTTGTGCGTGTGTGCGTGTGCGTGTGCGTGTGCGTGTGTGTGTGTGTGTGTGTGTGTGGACAATCGGAGCGGTTGATTCAGCGAAGCTAATTGGCTCACACGCATCACAGGGCAATGAAAACTCACAGTTGCGCGCTAGCAACGCAGGGAATATAAACGCCACTTTGTCAAATCAATAATAGATAGGCACGCACTGCATTATTTTAACGTTCCGAACCAAGAAAAGGGATATCCAGGAACACGGTACCCTTCAGTTCAGTCCGTCCTTGTGTTAGCAGACAGAGCGACAACAAACCTTCCTGCCACCTCTCTATCCGTCAACCCAACGTCAATTACAAACATGACCGAGGTTCGATTTATGGGTATCGATTTGTCACTTCGCCATCGCGTCCACACTGTGCCTAAGGCTCGACTGTCCTACTAAATGGTTGCTGGGCACTGCGTGAAGCTGGCTTCTCGGCTGCATCTAATACAGAGGTTAAGAATTAAGGATGTCTGATCTCCACCCTCCCATATTTTTTAAGGGCGTGGTGTTCAGGTACGGGGGCACAATTACCTTCACGTGCAAGCTCAGTGGAGCAATTGGCTATGTTACTGGAGATCAAAGTTTATTTAAAAAGGGAAGAATTTATTGCTTCTGTGCAGATGGGCCTTGGGGCCTACAGTGTCAGGGAGTTCTCTGGAGATACAGCGGTCGGATTCTGAAGCTCCGGGGCCCACAGATTATGAGGTTTCTGGAGGTACAGAAGCTGGATCCTGAAGCTCTGGGGTTCAGAGATTGTGAGGCTCTTCTGGAGATACAGCTGCCGGATCTTGAAGCTCGCCGCTCAAGCCCTTGTAATGCCGACAGAACTTCGCGGTAAAGTGCATGGTTCTCCTGCTTCTTACACCGGACAGCCTGTTTCAAATCTCTGTCGGCAAGAGAGGTGTCCTGCAGAATTTTTGTGATTTTCCGAAATAGCTATAAACAAATTCTGCCCCCCCCAAACTAATCCACGATCACTTCGATCTATGTTTTTCGACCTCTGCTTGCACCAATTAGCGTACAGTTTGAAATATTTGGCTAGTGACAGCGTCGTTAAATACGCCATAAATACTTTCTCTACGTGTTCTAGTGTCGAGATTTCGGATGCTTGGATTGTTACTTCTAACGTCCCTTCCAGGTTTCATGGCACACGGCGCTTCTTAATGCAAAATCGCCATGCTGAATGTACCGCCCGCTTCAACACGGAACGCCCTGCACTGTACTGACTTACCGTATTTACGCATTGCTTATGCTCGCATCGATTGCTTACAAAAACAGCATTAACAGATCGGTTTTTGTAATGCAGATGAAGTGTGTTTTCTGTGCAACAGGAACTAGGATATAGAGCTGAAGCCGGTTATAAAGACATCGCTTTATATGCCATCTCGAATATAACGTCAGATATTCTGTGGTACCAACTAATTCCTCGCTGTTAGCATAAATTTTTACTCGTCGCGGTTACAACAACACTCATTTACAACGACACAAAATATTCAGTCTCTTTCATGACGTTCGACTGTATTTTAAGTTCACAGTGTATTTCCTCGGTCATACAGCAACTCGTGATTCGTATCCTAACTCAGCGTTGTCCTACACGCTTTTAATACAGGCCTCCGAAATTTAATAACTATACCAATTTCGCCGTAATGTATTCGTCCCATTGTTTATGTAAAAAATTCAGCCATAATAGAGTAACTACGCCCTTCAACTTCTTTCTTCCGTTGCATACTCAGAACCATAAACCGCCCTTCACTCTTAACACCTTCACTTACCCAAAGTTTTGCCTTGTTTCTATCCTGCCATTACCAGAAGGACGAGCGGGCACTACCTGTGAATTTTCAGAGCCGTAAAATTCTCGATACCTTTCTGTCTAACGAATGTAGCGTTTCTCACAACCCCCCCCCCCCCGTACCATTTTCATCAACGTCTCTTCCTTTTCATTCTCTTTCTCCTTTCAAGGTTCAAACGCCTAAAAGAAGGGAAGAGTCAAGGATATCTGTTTCGTGGGCTGAGTCTGTTTATTAAGAATCTGTCGCGAACTGCAAGCGAAAGTTTCCTTCTGCACGACTGGCCCTAATTCATGTTCCGTCACCGGAAACAAGAGACAAATTACAAAATAATGTTATTTAATTCAAGTCACCAAAATAAAAGGAAAGCCATCTGCAGGAAACTTTTATCAAAATCACTTCCACGTCGGTAACCTTGTGACAACAAACCACACGAGAATTGTAACTTGTTCCGGTGCCTCGAGAAACAGCATGTTGCGAAGGAAGCATGTCTGTGCCTGGCAATCGTCCAACTTAATCTGAGCAACAATTAGCAAGAAACACGACCTGTAGGCAATTTCTTGTTAACGTGACTGTTTTTCGGCCATGAATCTACTAAAGCTACAGGACGAAATGGAAGCGGGAAAAAAATTTTTCTTAAGAGTTAGTGCTTGGCACCAGTTTGTTTTTCCACACGAACAGGGAGAAACAAGTTTAGGTTCAAAATGATTAATTTACTGGAAGACGAGAAAACGGGAGGCCAAAATTATTTACCAGTACTATGTTATTTGAATGAGTAATAGTTACGTTGTTACTAAACACCACGGTTTTAGCTTACGAGATCCTGTAGCCTTGAATAGACTACAAGAGATGCTCCTGAATGGTGAGAATTAGCACGCACGCACACTCTTACACGCACATACACTAGGCGGTATTCGGTCGGTATAGCATCGAGTCACTTATTGCGCAGACGCTTAAGGTAGCAGTGGCAATTGCGCTAGTCTAGTTTCGTCGCGTCTTTATTTTTCCGCCACTCTCGATCTTGCACTTGCGACTCCATACTATACTCTTCTTAGCAACGTATTCCGCCTGTCTTCATTTGTAGCGACTCACGCCCGATAAGGAAGACGACCATCCGCAATGTTCAACTTTTTCTTCTTCCTCCGCGCCTATGTTACAGAGAAAACACGCGCGGCCAGGGTATTCACGTGCCACTTCACGGACGCTTTAAGCGATACCTCAGCCCGTACTTTACAGGGGAGAGAGAGCAACAAAGTATCCTAGCAACGGCTCTAGTTTAGACTGTCCCTAAGCAACTGTTTTTTTCTAGATGGGATTTTTCCGCACCTTCGCAACAACTGTGGCCATGGCAAAAGAGAAAAGAAACAAAGACCGAATGAACGAAAGAAGGAAGGAAAAGGAAAGCAATTGACCAAAATCATATACGTATATCTAACATGCTTTAATCTTTCGAAAATCATACAGTGTTTCCGTGATGAACACGTGAACCAGCCATGACAACTCATCTCTGCAGCCTTAGAAACAGTTTCCACGTGAATTTATATGCACAGTCACAACGTAAATTGCGAACCGAAACTCAATATCAAAGTCATCAAAGTTTGGTGACGGCTCAAGAGACAACTACCCGCATGTTTCTCGCCACCCATCCTACCGTGGTTCGCGAGGGGGTGAGTTAAGCTTCACAATAAACTGCAAACTCTCAGCGACAATAGGATATCATTTGCAGCGGACCTAGAATAAATAAATGTAAGCACCTCTCAGCTCTCAAATAATTTGGTTGCCAAGTGTCTGAGCGGTTAATGCAACGACTGCTGTGGTTATCAGGAATCACTGGATACTCGGTAAAATGGCGATAACTTAGACGCATCACTGATGCTTCTTATTGTAGGAATTCATTCTTCGAATCTTCACCCCGAGTGAGGTTTCTCGTTGTTTTTCTCACTAACCTGGAGGTACGTTCTTCGCACATTACACCAAATTCATCACCCGCATTTCGATACAACCACATGAAGTTGAAAATAGTCGCTATATAAATAAAAAATACAACAATCGACGCTCGACGTCAAACAAATATAATCGACTGACCGACCGACCGACCGACCGACCGACCAACCAACCAACCAACCAACCAACCAACCAACCAACCAACCAACCNCCGACCGACCGACCAACCAACCAACCAACCAACCAACCAACCAACCAACCAACCAACCAACCAACCAACCAACCAACCAACCAACCAACCAACTAACTAACTAACTAACTAACTAACTAACTAACTAACTACGTGGAGCACAGCCTTCCTGAAAAGTTAGTCAAAAAATTCCCCGCATTTTATGGAACCCGAAGGCCAATCTCGGCTTAGGTATTCAAAGTCGTCTCTTTCCATCAGATCTCTCCCTCAAAACCCTGCCTGCACCTCTCCTGTCTCCCATACATGCCACATAACCCACCCATCTCATTCTTCCTGATTTGATCACCCGAATACTCTTTTGTGAGGAGCACAGATCATAAAGTTCCTCGTTATGTAGTCTTCTCCATTCCCCCGTCACCTCGTCGTTCTCAGGCCCAAATATCTTCCTAAGCACCCTACTCTCGATCATCCTCAGCCTGTTTTCCTCCCTCAATGTTACAGACCACGTTTCACACCCAGACAAAAGCGGGCAACAAATTAATATAACTTAAATAATCGCTCCGCCACCGGATTAACACTTGTCAACACCAGTGAAATACCTGTTGAAACCGTGATTTCAGGCTTCCGTCTCGGTGTTGACAAGATCTGCGCTCTTCTGGGATGTTACGTGGCGTCGTGTGGTAATTGTGTATCGACCCTCGAAGATGCGACCGATACCTTGAACCGAAACGTCGATAAACAACCACCACGCGACACGGCGTAATATCCCGGAAGAGTGCACATGTCATCTCTTGCAATATTTTTAAATATAAGGTATGAATACATCTGACACTGCAAATGATACCGCCGTCGAGAATGCGTGCAGTTCTGCCTCCATGCCCACTGAGAGGTTTGCTGGCATAACAGGCGCTGCTCTTAAGAAATGCATTCACGTTGACCGAGACAGTCGCTTAATGTCGACTAAATGAAAAATTGCACGTAAAAATTTTATACATTTCCACTCTATGTCATACAGAGACTAATCCTTTAAAGATCGTTTAGGGCAATTCGCTGTTTATTATGAGACTTTTTTCTTAAAAAAGACTTTCCATGTTTCACACAAAAAACAGCAGTTATAGAATTCGAAACGTACAATAAGAACAAAGCAAATTCTGTTAGGTACTGTACATATTTCTAAAATACGCCTTTAGCGAGATATTTATTCCCATGTAACATTTCAAAGCATGTGTCTTTAAAATGCGCGTATTTGCTCTAAAAGTCCTTGACATGGTAAAGACAAATGTTTTAAAACGGCGCTTTCCACCAGAATTTTTGAACACATTCTCAAATATGAATAAGTCTACGTCCCTGTACTGCAACAGACAGATGCCGACATCACAAAGCTAATACAGTAGCCAGTAGAGCAGTTTGCTGATCATCCGTCAGAGTGCGCACTGTGCATTATCTTCTGCTGAAGTAATGTCTCTCTGTGAAGGATTAGACTACACTAGCGCTCCAAAACCAAACACGGGATGAGGCTAAACCTCAAGGCTTTAGAACCATACAAAATGAGATTAATTTCGGAAAATCTAAAGCTCAAGGGACGGAAGAAGCAGTGCAACAGAAAAGGATGGAATGAGACAGGAAGATGATGAGAAAGTAAAGAGAGAGTTCAAATACATGGGAGATTGCAAAAAGGGAAAACAGAGAACTGGGGATGAGGAGAAGCAACCCAGGGGTGGTCACATAAAATTGTATCAAAGCTCTTAAACAATTTAATCGGTTCAGTTCTCCATATTAGACTTGGCACCTCTTTGCAGAATAACAAGCTAATATGAAGGCACTGTTTCCTTTACAGTTTTTACCCAGCTATAGGCAGTATCAGACTGCGTTAGCTACATTATCAGTGCTAGGTTACGGCAGTCGACAGATTTAATGAAACATACAGACAATGCACGAAAGAATTCACACCTTTCGCGCGGTACCGCTGGCTGCAGGGTGCATTAACACGGCACGAGCTAGGCAAGGTAAAGCTATCCCTGTAGAGGCCTGGAGAGGACCCTAGGGCTCCAGGAGGTTGAGGCTTCTAGATTTCAAGAAAATCGACACATGAAGGTGGTAAGGTTGTCAGCCCTACGCACCGGCAGCCTTTACGCGCGGCCGGGCCCTCCCCCAAACTAGTCATGGCACTCATTTCTGTTAGAGGGTGAGCCGTCCGCAGGGCCCTAGTGTGGCTGGAAGGATTAAGTCAATGAAAAATTCCAGTGACACCACAGCGAATCGAAACTGCGGCCTTCCATCTTGTAGCGCAGTGCCTCAATCACCTGCGCAACCACGTGTCCCCAACATAGCATGAAGCCCCTTGAAATGTCACCTGGAAATTCTTATGGTTATCAACATCATAACTGGCCACACGCCAGCTTGTTTACTGTACTGTGACCCAAACTTCACAGCCCAAGCGGGATATTTTGGAATCACTACTTTCTCAACATGCAAGCAGTAAATGTATAAAGTTCTGGAAAAACAGTTACATTGGTAATAAGATACTAAATTTCACAGGAATCGGTACGGAGGACCGGGTAATCGACGTTCGATTCCATGCAGTGCAGAAACTTCTACCATCTCAGAATCTGAATGATTTCTTTTCCCGGGTCTTGTAACAGGACCAAAGGACAGTCGGAAATGTGAGGCAGAAAACTCGAATACACTGAACTAAAATGGGCGGACCCCCACTCAAGGCTGGTTGGAATAGTGTCAAAGGTTACGCGCTATCTGCCGTCAAGCGAAACTGTCTGAGTAAGCAGATAGGCGAGGTCTCAGACTCAATAATGTGCCTGTGTTATTAAGACGCAGTCCATGCTACAAATGGTTATGAACACTGACATCCTTTCGTAGGCAAATAAACAGCACAAGAAATGGCAGTAGGTCAGAGGAACAGGACAGAGAGGAGTAAATAAAACAGAAACGCAAATAAAGATAGCAATGTCAGCAAACAAGAGAAGAGAGACGATCTCTCAGAAAAGTGTTACTCTGGCATCATCTTGGGCTGGCACACAGGTCTGTGAGTTGTGTCCTTGCTTTCGATTGCATCACAGTATCACGTCCTTACAGCAATTTCTGAAATAGGAACTAAAATTAATGTGCAACAATATTCAGACTGTAGAGTGCTACATACTTTTACATTTACACCTGGCGTGCATAGCCGGATGGTGCTTCATTAGGCACACAGACAACTTTATCATTTACTTTTTTAACGTACGGACTGGGGAGGAACAGAAGGGAAGATAAATGGTAGACAGACGATAAATAAAAGGGTCAGTGAAAGGCTACGGGAGAAAGAGGGAAATGAGACAGAGCTACGAAAATTTGTACAACAGACGAAGGAACTTCTCTATGAATTTTAAAAGGTAATTAGGGTTAGTTCGTGCAGGCAGTGTGTTATTTCCCTGATGGGCGATGAAAGCCAAGAGACTGTAGGCCTGCATTGCTATATCCCGACATTCGATGGTCTAGGATTAAAGCAGGTCCTGCGCGGTGAGAAATTGGCGACTGACTGCCTGATGCTTGGTATGGTCTGTTTTTATGATGATGTAGGGACAGGGCACATATATTTACGGTGACAGACCGTGGTATTTGATAAAGGCTACTGTTAAATAAAATACGAGAGATGGTGAAAATTCATAAGTAATAAAGTAAGATGCTCACAGCTTTTAGAAAATATGTTCTGCATGGAAAAGTGCGTTAGGGGTGGGTCAGACAAAGTTGCAAAGCTCGAGTGGTTAGGGGTGGATTAAAATCAACATGGGGTAATGATAAGCCAGACCAGTGAGCAGGATAAGGCGCAGGGTACAATCAACATTCTCCAGGCTGCAGAACTGAGAACAAATATTGTTACAAACGGGGAGAGCGACGAAGGGGCAAGCAAGCAAGCAAATAATTCGTATCGTACACTCAAGAGAGTTCTGGGACGGGACAAGGAGGAGCCAGACGAAACAGGGCCCACGGGAATTATATGCAGCGGACAGGAAGATGGTGGAGATGAATAACGCGAGAGTCGTGCGCAGTTTAAAGACTCTATATCGACTGTAGATACCATGGGTCTTCGAACGAAAGGTGGGACTGATTGTAATGGACAGTGCAGGCAGAAAGCAAGGCCTGTACCACTGTGCTCTTACTAAATCGGACTGAAGGAGTGGGCTGAACCACCTGTTTCTCTTTCAGCCTCTGTGGCTAGCGAAGTACATGCGTCACACTGAAGGGTGAGTCTACAAACACGGGAGGAGTAAATGTCAGGTGTAGTGGAGCTCAAGAATTTAATGGGAATTTATGGCACACACGGTAGTTTGATAACTGTAGTAGTATAGTGGAAAGGCGAAGAGGAAAGAGTAAAGGCAAATATGATGTCTGAGCCTTTATAAAGTGTTCAAAATTATTCAATTTTCCATTTAAAATGTCTTCATCCTCTCTCTCCCTCTCTTTTTCTGTTACCCGCGTTTGCTTACACTGGCGTCTTGTAATTCGTTTAGTCACCACCGTCGCTCTTAAATTTCCGGATACGGAAGGCAAAACGGAGACAAACTGTCTGTACTGCATGTGAAAGGAGAACGAAAAGATTAAAGTGTCGTAAAAGAACATAATTGACATGAAGGAGAGACAGAAAAGCAACGACAATGGTCAAGCAGGAGACAGAAAGCATTATGATGATAATTCAAGTCTTCTGGGGTGTTATACTGTACTACTGAGTCACAGATTTCCGACGTTTCGAAAGACCGTATCGCCTTCACCTTCAGGGGTTGAAGATGAAGGTGGCAGGTTATCTCGGAACTTCGTGGACCTAAAACAAGTAGCACAGCAAATTTTATGCTGTCCATGCCGTGCACCTTCTTACAATAGCCACATCAGGTAATTGTGTGTAATATTAAATGAATCAACAAACAGACAAAAAGTAAATAAATAAAAGCAAGTAAAAATCGTACGTGAACAAATAAAATAATAAACCAGGAAATGAAGGCGTGTACAGGCAGATAATAATTGAACAAAAAATGAGTGACTTAAATCAATACAACAAATATTTTCTGACATCCGGAAGTGCGTATTTAGGATTCAGAAGTGTTACTGCGAAACGTAACCTTTAAATTGCCGGATGGTACTTAAATTTTAACGTATGGTTTATAACAACGTGAGTACTGTTTGAAAAAAAAAAGATAAAATTGTGAAACAAACGGCATTTTGTGGAAAACAAAACAGAGATTATGCAGCATGTCTTAAAAATGCGGTAAATGTCCTTAATGCCTGAATATATCAAATCAAATTGTAGGGGTGTTTTTTACGTGTGCTCACATATGCCACCGCAGGCCCTTCAAGTTTAACGAAGTATCACTTATTTCTCGAAGGATTTTCCCATGAACAATACTTCCCAAATGTAAGGTATGACTTCGCAAGACTCACGCTTCATAATATCAACACATTCTGTCAAAAAGTTAATGTTTCCTAAGTACAAGATATTCTTTCCCAACATTCATGTTCAAAACCAGTGCTTCGATATTTTATAACCCTGAGATCAATAAACTAGCTACTTCAAGGTCACCGCAGTGCGTTGGACAAACAGTCTGACATGAAGCTTTCTGTAAAAACTTTGTCTCCTTATCCCTCTGACTTTGTATGTGTGACGAGATCATCATCCAAATGCAGTAACTTCATAGTAACCTTGCACTGTCATAAAAATGGTTTCCACTTTAAATTGTGTCTAAAGCAATTAACTTGTCAGCCAACCAGACGACATGACAAATTTACGTTAAAAATGACAATAAAGTAAATTTGAGATCATGTCGCTCGAAGTCTTAAAAGCAAAACATTTTACACTTTCAATTCAGCGAACACTGCGTAATACCAATTTACTCACGGTGGGCAAATAATGACATAAATATATGTCAGGAAGTGATCATCTGCGGAAGTTGGATTGTCTGACACTCCTGCAGGACACTCGCTATGTAAATGGCGACGTGTCGATGCCGTGTTACAATGCCGTGGCTGTGTAGGACACCAGCAGCGATTTATCGTACAGTGAATCTTACCGCTTTACTCCGACTTTTCTCTCTCTTGAGATTTTTTTATTTCCTTTCACATCTAGTTGTGTCTCTATTTTATTTAATCTTCTGTCGTTCCTAAGTTACTTCTCCGTCTTCTACCGCCTCCAAAACCCACACGACAGATCACATGTCAGTGTAAAATCGATGCAAGTTCAAGTTTTGAGATCCTGAATTCACTTTGCAATAAACGCCAATTTACACTGTGCTACTAACGACGCTGTTAGTTGCTAAAGCTACACACCGTCTGTCATATACGAATGAATGAGTATGGAGCATTGATTATACTGGCACAGGAGAACAGAAGTACTTGGAGACTGCCACACTGTCCATCACAATGCCGACATGGACTGGCCTGGAATCGAAACCGGGTCCCAGCGGTGAAGCCTGCGACTAACCGCCTGAGGCATGGCAAGCTACAATAAATGCTGTTTCTGTTTACAAGCGATAGGTTAACATGAAGTAGTGTATGAAGTACGTAGTCAGCTTGAAGTTCTGACCGCTTTAAAGTCTGGGAAAGATTCACCGAAAGCCATTGGACAGAAAGGTGGGTGTTTTACACGCTTTTGTTGTTTCTGAACAGCTGGCAAATATATGACTACTGGTCAATGATTTTAGTGATACGGATTGGTAAGGATGAGGATCATACTGACGTAGTATGAACTACAGAAGTAGACACAGAAATTGCCAGGCACTGGAAAACGCATTAAAAATGTAGAACTAGACTATGTTGCACCAGAGGTGGAAAGCGTGCTGAATTATGAAAAAATGCGAGAGAGTAAGAAATGTCTATGATTAGAGTTTCAAGAATAATTTTTGGGCAGACGAGGAACGTGCTGAAGATTGCGCAAAGCATCAGTTAATAATATGCAGGAAGGAGAACAGAGACAGGTGGTCCAGATGGAGTCGTTTGTACGCTGTCTGAAGCACCAAACCACGCGAAAATAGCCTTCAAAATAAATTGTGAAATTTCTGTAACGCAAGAAATTGCACAGGTACAAGTTTATCAGTAAAACCGATCTTAGAGGATAGAACGTAACGTATACCGACACACGTACTGTGGCGACACGTGCGATAATGTGGACAGAGGTAACAGATGAGCTTTTACACGAACAAAATAAATACAGACGTGATACATGCAAAACCATGACAGTGCACAATGCGATTACAGACGACATCAAAGACATACCAATGGACGTAACATCACTAAATACTGAAAGCAATCTCCAGCATTTTTTGTGTCTATCCGAAAGAATGGGGGTAGAGCGCATGGCAGACTATAGGAAGAAAAGTATCAGATTGATACAAAAAAGTAAACCTCACGCATGGAAATGATAAAGAGATTATTTACAAATATCATCCAGAGGGTTGAATTGTACGGCACAAATAGATACCCTGGGAATTTCAGACAAAACAGAAATATAGGGAAATGGGGATGGAGCAGTTTCAAATTCGTTAACCATACCAGCTTACAGAAATGGTGAAGTATTGTATGGAGTCAAGCAGGAAAGGAAATCCCTGCATACAATAAAAAGAAGGAAGGCTAACTGGATTGGTCACGCCTTACGTAGGAACTGCCTTAAAAATAAAATACGTTGTTGAAGGAAAGATAGAAGGGAAGGGAAGATGAGGAAGAAGATGTAAACAGCTACCGATCTTAAGGAAATGACAAGGTACTGGAAATTGAAGAAGGAAGCAGCAGATCGCACTGTGTGGAGAACTCGCTTTGGAAGAGGCTATGGACCTGTCGTAGGACAGAAACAGAATGAATGAACCAAACAACATGCCCCATGCCCCCAATTTTACATACATGATGGGAGTAAAATTATCGAAGTAAGGAAAACAAACGTAGATAAAAAGGATACACACATAACAGAATAAAGAAGACAATACAGAGCCATAATAAGCCTTAAAATGAAGGGGGACCATTAACTAGGTGTTGCCAATAATGAATTTAATGTGGATTTAGTTTTTCGAAGGTAACTTGGCTTATGATGAAGCAAGCAGAGTACAAACACGAGACTCGTTGAGGATTCAAGACTTCTGTGACATGTCATTGTGGTCCTTTCTTCATCAAGAGCCAAGCAGTCCGACCGTAACATCTGAAGGGAAAATACGCCTTGGAAGACCTAAGAGTAGACGGGAGGGTAATATTTATACTTACACTAAATACGTTCGGGGCTATGGATTGGATTCATCTGGCTCAGAATCAGTACCCTCTCTAGTACACACTTTCATTAATTTTTATTTTATACACAAGGCGGGAAATGACTGCCTGTTACTAACTTCACCTGAACCAGCCTTGCAGTTGCAAAAAAATACACGAGATTTTAAGTTCCCATAGCGATGCCCGTCGGCACTACCGTCTTACGGGATGGAATACCGTACAGTTTTTTAGGCAGGTACCAAGGGTTCGGAGAAACCTACCGCCTCCATCTTCCGTGTCGAGGAGTAAGTCGTGTGAAAAACTATACATTTATGTGAGATTTGAGGTTCTCCTGCAGTGTCGATGAAAATTAAAATCTTCTGGAATGTTACGTCATGTTAATTGCGCGACGAGTCAACGCAGCGCAACATCGCGGGAGTCATGAATCTTCAGAGCACACGTATATTGCTGTGCACCTACTAAGTTCTTGATAAAATGTAGAAAAACAAGAACAACAGTAACAATAATGGCGACATTTCAATGATTCTTAAGTAACTGCATATACCGTAGCCACCGTGTGGAATCTTGTTTCAGACCGGTACTAGCAACACAAAGTCGTAGACAGAAAGATTGACTACTACTACTACTACTACTACTACTACTACTACTACTACTACTACTACTACTGATGATGATGATGATAATAATAATAATAATAATCTCAGCCACGGGAATAATTCGCAAAGTCTAAAGAGACTTAACCTGCACCCAAACACATATATACAAATGCAAAAAGTGGTAATACTTGGCACATGTTCAATTGTAAGAAGTTTCCTAAATTACACTTAAGACCACCGAGTCTAATCCTGTTGATGGAATATCCCAGGATAGGAGAATATTTCCCAGCTAAAGCTGAGAAGTGAGAAATTCGGACGACGACGACAACAACAACGACGACAACAACAACAACAACAACAACAACATAGGTTATAATATAAACCTACGACACAGAAAAGTAGACTTCATGCCCTATGCTCTACGCTGCTTGTTGCAATAGCCTAACAATTCTAAACTTCGCGGCACAGTCGGCTGAGCTGATAAAGTGCTTTAGACCGATTTTGTTCTGTCCCAGGTGGACTGACAAACGGCAGTTTTATGGGGTGACATCTAAACATCCGGACAGTGGGTTCCGGTAGGTTCCCTACTTCCGTTTCCTTCCCCTCCCCCAGCCACACAGCCTCCTGTGTAAGAAAGGGTCGAGGGTCTGAGAATTCATAACTAATTCCTTTCCTTCGTACGCTGTAGATTTATCGAGTTATCCAAACGCGATGCCCTCTCTCTACCAATATTCAAGCTGTACTAGGTTTATGTTGCATGACTATAAAATACCGCCAGCCCAACCCCTTGTAACACAGACATGAAAAATTAACTATTTTTATTGACGTATAAAAAAAGAACATAAAGTTTGAATGTACGAAGAGAAATTAAATAACGGTAATTGTTGTATTAGCCAAAGGAAATCACACAAGAGACATCACTTACATCTCTAAACTGAACACAGTGGCCAATTCCATGTACGATACGTCTGTCCCTTTTCACCACGGCATTCATAATTCAAATTATATGCTAGAACAACGGTACTATTGTAACAATTGTTTTCACTGTGCCCCAATCTTACAAATGAATATAAATTATGTATATACAATTAACGTGATCCTCTCTGTGTGCTACATATACAAAAGAAGTATAAGGATCTGTCAAACACAACATACATTTGATGTAGCGCACTTAAAACAGCTACATGTTTCGGCTTATAATTAAGCCGTAATCATGCTGTACAAAACTTTATAAGAAGGCGTAATGTATAAAAATTCCAGTAATATTTATTAGTATGAATTTATGGCTTGATTGAAAGAAGAACGCGTGACTGTTTTTAGGTTCTCTGTATCAAATATATGCTGAGTTCGACGGATACTTAGTTGTTCTTTATACGTACCCAGAATGTCAGTCTCTGCCTCACAAGGAACACTGTCTGCCTCCAATCAGTGAATCCTACGTTTTTAGGGAAACGCGCTGTTTGACATGGGAATCGTAAGAAATAATTGACCAGCCCGCAGACCGTGGACAAATTTCAGAAATCAATACGTTACAAAGTGACAAATAAAATTGCCACTAGGCCTTATTTAATTGTTAACTGAAACAGACGAACTGATAATCAACTACCCAATGCAAATACATACACAGGGAAAGAAAAATGCACGGCCAAACCTACAGAAGGTAAATTTACATCATAACAAAAGACAAAAATAGTCTACGAAATTTGGCCTTCTAAAGCATGGTTTCAGAATTGCAGCTTTCTGAAGATTAAAGAACACACTCAAAGCGCCCACCTTGACATTCACCTTCTCTGAACATAAGGGCCTGACTCCCTGGAAAATTCCCAGCGTCCTAAGAATCGCCTGAGATCCATTCTGTATTCGTTGTTGCAAGTCCTGGACTTTACTGACTTCTGTGTCATAAACAGTAGACTTTAGATGTCTGCCGGGAGCTAAAACCTCGAAAGGGCAAGCCATGATGTTGGTCCAACCAGTCCTATCCATTCGGCCGGAAACACATGTGCAAGAATTCCCGAACTGCAAGACGGAGATGTGGTAGAGCACCATCATGCATGAACCATAAACGAACCCTAGTCTGGAGAGCCACATCTTGCAAAAAGTACAGAATCGATTTGAGATGATTTTTACGACACCTGGAATTTTCCAGTGAGTCAGGCAATCAGTGTTCAGATGCACAACGTCCTGCGTTCGATCTCAAGGTGGACACTTTGGGTGTGTTCTGTAATCTTCAGGAGGCCGTAACTTGGAAACTCCTCTTCAGAAGGCGTATGTTCATATGACATTTTTTCTTGTATTTTGGTGTACAGTCACATTCCGTAGATTTGGCCGTGCGTTTTCCGTTCACCCCGTGTACGCCGAGTACAACTCGAATCAAATCAGAACTGTAAGCTACCTGGTCGTCACAAAACGCCTCAGCACTTTACCAGTTCTAAAGCAGCTCCATACAGATGAAGTGGTCGCCATGCCGTATCGTAGATAAGGCAACTGTTGCCCTAGCGGCCTTAAGGCGGGGGGGGGGGGGGGGTGCGTGGGTAGGGACCGAAACATACAGAAGACTGGAATTTGTTGTGGGTTATTTCGGACTGGATGCTGTTCTTCTGACAGAGGGCAGTATTCTGGATTCCTCTTAGGGGATCTGACAGAACTTCGGTAATGATTATAGGAGGAAGGAGTGAGGCCTATTGTCGAGGCGCAAGGGGTTTGCCGACTGTTTATTTATGCCACTGCTTGAAACCAATTTCCTTAACACTAATTTATGATGCTACCATGGTGATCCCAGTCGTTTCGTAGTGTTTTCCACATACATACGTCTCTAAACAGGCCGCAGTTCTGTTTTATTGATGACCGCGACATCTGTAACTCATCTAATATGTACTAACAACTACAGTTGAAGACAGCAACTAATATTTCAAGGCAGTGATTTGTTCAATATAAATTCCGCCAAAGTCAAAGAACGTTACAAGTTGTCTCCCTGGTTATAAACTTAAACATTCTCTGACATCTATCTTCACATGATTGGAACTGTCACATGTTATGAACTTATAAAAAAGTCAGAAGGCGCATAACAGGCAAATGTGCACATCAAAACAGACATTTTCTTTGTAATGAAAAATCTGTGTTTAAAAGTTTGGACAACGAAAGCAGTGAACTAAAGCGGACAGCTGTCCAGCTCATAAAGTAGCCACTGCAGGGCCGTTGGTTGTCATGGTGACTCCACGGAAGTGCAAAGTCATGCAAGACAGATATGCTGTAACATTCCTTCTACAGGATGATCTATTTAAAGCAGCTGCAGTATTCGGACAGAAACCTTTCACTTCTTCCACCATGAATTTTACATGACCTGGGATCGAAGCCGCGTATCCTCTGTGAGAGATGAGGCCACAAGTTACATCTGAACTGGAAACATTTTCCAAAATAAATGTCAGCTCACAGCGTAAAAAACTGAGCTAGCGGTTTGCAGTCAAACGACCTTAATAATAAACCTTAGATACAATAAAATTGTCGTTTACTTAACCAAATAAAGTTACTCAACTCAATCAGCGACTCTATTTTGCCTTTCTTTAGTTTTCAGTAACAGCTTCGTAACTGATGAAAATATATCCATGTTACACGTTTATTTAGGTTACTGTAACCTGCATAACGATGCCCTCAGAAGCTCAGTATATAGGCCTACAGCATTCGAGGATCACGTAAGGCAACATTTTTCACTCAAAACAAACCTAAACTTAATCTCATACAGACTGCTCTCTTCTGGGGTGTGACACCGTATAACCTGTTATACGTGTAAACTGGTATCTGATGAAGACAGAAGGATCGTCTGTTGCCTCGGTACATTTATGCCAAATTACACCGCGTCACATCCCAGAAGACAACAATAACCATAGTCAACACCACGATAAACTCAACTGTCACTTAATACTCTCCTGAAACCGGCATTCCGTACAGCAGAGTAGCACAGAACATAAGGTCACACACAGCAGAGCATTAGCGAGATTAGCCAGAAAAGAGAACACTACAGGTCCTCAGGCGAGGTAGGTTGCAAGTCGTTGAGTAGCCTGTTGTAGAGGCTCTCAGTTCCTAATGTCGACAGAGGTGACTGCCCCTTCCGTTTATGGCGCCGCACCCGTTAGTCTTCTGCCAAAGTTGACCACTGATGTTCCTGTCGTCAGGGGATTTCATTATACAAAGAGAGGAAATACAGCTGTAGAATATTATAGTGGGATTAGAACCGAAGAAATAAATTTTCCAAAATTACTAAACGCGTAATAGATCAAAAGAGAAGCGAAGATATGAGAAAGGAATTATATTCATATCACTGAGAATCTTTCAGATTAAGGCAATACTTGGTACGAACACGGCACGAAGAAAAGAACAACCGTAAAGGGGAAAACTGCGTCGTCAAGGAAGATGACGAGACGGGTTCACCAAAAGAGACTTGGATGGGCCTAATCCTTGTACATTAATTTAAAACATATCAGTTGTGTTCCTTCACTGTAAGTCTTTTCTTGCTTTGCCTTAGTACCAACCGCAAGTTTGCACAATTTCACTGTCCCTGTCTACTTCCGAGTTTCGGCTTTATAAAGCTCCCCTCAGCGCTCCGCTTTTAATAATTTGCTATTTCTCATATCACTTACAGTTACACAAGTTTTTTACGTAAACAGCCATAAGCTAGGTTTCGTTTCGTTTCCTTTCCTTTCCTTTCGTAGTCCTGACCTCTTCTACCTACTCACAATAGATGTCGAGGTTGTTTTTACTTCCACTTGATCACACTCAGGCACACACACCAGTCGGTAGGACTCCTCTGGATGAGGGATCGGCCCGTCGCAGAGACCTCCACCTGACAACCCAAACACTCACAAGAGACGAACGTCCATGCCCCCGGTGGGATTCGAACCCACGATCCCAGCAAGCGCTCGGCCGCAGACCTACGCCTTAGAGCGCGCGGCCACTGGGATCGGCCGTAAGTTAGGTAACAAGTAAAATGTTTGTCTTGCTTACATACCTACGTCTTTATATTTTTCAAAACAACATACCAATAAAACTTGCCTTTACATTAAGCAGGCAATATACACAACGCTAAAAGCGCCCGATCAGCAGCCACGTTTTCCATGAAATAAATTCCACAAAAATAATTAAAATTCTTCTTTGATATGTGTTACAAACGCATTAAAATACAGAGAAGTGAACTTTTCCTGTTGTTATATAAGAACATATGCATGTGGACCTGATATATTACATTAACGGAAGAATATATGATGAGGGTATTTAAAAACGGGGTTTTGAGGAAGATGTTTGGGTCTGAGGGTGAGAAAGTAGCAAAGGCCAAAGAAAACTGCACATAACGATGGACATAATTCCGAAATAAAGAACATGACGGTCAGAATGCATTTGGAAATCACGTGTACTCCACTGAAGTTCGTCTCATTCATCTTGTTAGAGCTATTTTTGGAACGTTATAACGTTTTAAAACACGCTGCCACATCAAACCTGAAATTACATGGTTCACATTTTCACGGCATAGGAGGAGCCTAAAATCAATACTGTGAGTCTCTCCGGTGTTAGAAAATATTCATGAGACCACTGCAGATAGTGCGGAAGGACTGGACACTCCCGCCCCCCCCCCCTCCCCCAAGTCTAGGTCAATATTGGACTGCCTACTGTGTAGCAATTCATTTATCGGGCCTTCTAAGTCATGCGCGCGAAGGTGGTGTCAAAAGATTACAAACAGAAAGCTGAGTCGTCTACTGATTAGCAAGGATGCTGTAGAAACACGGCTCGTTGCAGAAAAAGACGTGGTCTTAAAGAATGAAACGCCATGAAGCCTGTTAGGTGGTTAACAACCCTTCGCAGGAACCCCCTGATTCCATCTTCAGAACAGAACAGCTTCGTAATAATCGCTGTAGTAAGAACTTCCAGTCTAATTATTTTGTCTTCACGGATGAAACAACCGAAACGTCGGGACCACCGTCAACTTGCCGTTACCACAGTCCCCTTCATATTGCAGCCCTCCGGCTTGTCACCCAGTGCAGCCACGTACATAGGTGAGTGCGGAGGAAGCTAAGGGTCGCAGAGAGCAAGGAGTTAATTTGGCCGATTGACATTGCTGGGCAAAACGGTGGGGGTCACTCAGGTTCAGGAGGACAGGAAATAGAGCCCTGTCCGAGAAATGGGATCTGCTCCCATCCGCCACCCCACTTGCGTTGGAGGAAACACTCCATGGAACACAGTCCTTGAGAAACTAACATTTCCTCAGATAGACAAGCGCCTTACATTTTATGGAAGCCAAAAATTCATTACCACGCTCAGGGCAGCCTGCCATTTGCCCCTGTCCCGGGCTAGATGAATCCAGTCGACGTCCTAACATAACATGCTTAGGATCACTTTCTTTAGGCTTAGGAAGCTTCTAACTAACTATCTATCTAACTAACTTCGTGGAGCACAGTCCTTCCTGAGATGCCAACAGGTCCTCAGTCAAGAAATTCCCCGCATTTTATGGAACCCGAAGGTTCATTACCTCATTCACAAGAACCTGCCACCTGTCTCTATTCTGAGCCAGTTCAATCCACTCCATGCCTCTCCATCCCAAGTTTTGAAGATCCATTTTTAGTATTACCCTCCAATCTAAGTCCGAGGTTTTCAAAGTGGATCTCTTTCTCTCAGGTCTCCCCACCAAAACCCTGCATACACCTCTCCTGTCTCCCATACGTGCTACATTCTCTGCCCATTTCATTCTTCTTTATTTGACCACCCGAATGATATTTGTTGTGGAGTACAGATCATAAAGCTTTCTCGTATAGCATTTTCCGTTCCGCTGTTACCTGGTTCACCTCAAGCCCAAATATCTTGGCTTAGGAATCGTTGGTATGTATCGAGTTTATTCGGAATGATTCGTGAAGATACGAGATACAAAATTTATGTATCATACGGAACTCTGGGACTTTCATTCACTTTTATTTGATGAGGATCTATGGAAGACAGGCTTTGCGAGACAATATACCTGACACAAAATGAGTGACTCATTTTTATCTACAACGCTGTGTGAATCACTTTTTGGTACTGTGAATATTGAACGAGTAGTGTCCGTGACTCACGCAGGAATGCACGCTGGTCGTCGTGTTGACATCCATTATTTCTTCAGATTTTAATCAAAATTGGAACCTGTCGATAAAGCCTAGCAAAAGTCACAAATAATGAATTTAATAATAATCCTTAAAACAACTGTCGAGGTGTTACAGATGGAGAGGCACAGAACGTATTAGGCGTGCTTTTGGTACTTGTCGTCCAGAATGAACCAAAAAACATGAACACAGGTTATACATATTTTCATAAACCACGGTATACGAGAGTGCCAAGTTACATAGATTAAGGAAACAAGAATTCAAGGAACAGCAATGCTAGCTTTAAGATTTGTTTTACACACCTCGTCTCCTTGTAAAATACCCCGAAATGCCCAGAAGTTGCTAGTAGGCTGCATTTTACACGCACGTAAATTCAGAGCGAATGCGATAGCCTTATCACTTCAGCCCCTGTTACTCAAAACCAACCTATCCTCTGGCTGTCAAGTTGACGTTTCATCATGTATTCATGAACTAAAAACATGGCAGTCCAATTGTTGTGGACTGAAGGTGTAGGCGGGTTGCCTAAAGATGGAGTGGCAGGGAGGTTCTAAAACTGATTCCATGTCTGTGAACTTCCATTTCGTGGAAAAACAGTATCCACTGCCATAGCCCATACGTTAGGCCGTGCGCATCACGGACTCCTAAAATGTGAAGGCAGAAAGAAGAAATAAGTGGGGTTAAATAGTGTGGAACGGAATGTAATCACAATGTAAAAAGTAAACTTATCTCTGTGGACCGTACCATGAAGAGGTATGGAACGTTGCTCCATGTATTTTTAACCTCGGAAGTAGATGGAGCAGTTTTATGTTTCGGCTGCTTTAGTCCCACAAAAACAGCCTCGGGTATTTGGGCAGGTTGTGGGTGAGCCTCAGAGCCGGTCTGGACGGCGTAGCGAAGAGAAGATCTGCCAGGAATATAAAGAGGACTCACTAGCCCTAGTTGCTTTATTATAATGATCAAGCTACCCTGGATCCTGATGTATAAAGGTACCACGTAGAAGTGTGCAGCGAAATTTACAGAAACAAAACCACTTAGAGTATCAATAGGTAAAATCAATACGTCTCAACACAACTATCTATACTAGAAAATACAGTCTATTTGTCTAATTGAGCATTCACATGTTTCGACCTATATTAGGCCATTTTCAGGCTCATAAAATAATTTCGTTGGATTTTAAGAGCCTAAAGATGACCTAATTTAGGTCGAAATACGTAGCTGTCACTTAGACAAATAGACTGTATTGTCCAATAAAGATAGTTGTGTTGGAGACTGATGCTGATTTTACTCATTCATGTCATTGACACACAAGGGTATGCCACACGCGGAAGTTTAGAGTATCTGTGCTCTTAGACACAAGATGTCTGAAACCTTGACATACACTTCTCGTATATGTGTGTATTTCCGTACAATCTTTACGAGATCAATGTATCTTCATAAATCTTTACAGATTACGCACGATACCTCATTTATATCAAAATACGACTCTTAATATACACATGTTTAAATATATATATGAATTTAAAGCGAATAATAAGCCCCACATGTTACATCTTGCGATTTATGTGAAAGAATTTGTTGTGTGTACACGCTATATTATTGAATAGGCCACATAGGAAATTTAGCAAAGAATACAACCTTTCTTAAAGCACACACAGCCATATACCATCCACCTTACTCCCATTCTGTAACCATCTGAGGTATCAACTTTATTCAAACAGTATTTAAAAATTCATTTCGTACTTCTCCCAAAATACTCCGTATTTTAGTTACAAGATCGAAAATTTTACGGCTGTATAGCAATACAATCCTTTTCAGTAGATTCAGGTAGGCACGACACACATAAATACACTACGTGGAAAAATGAAGATGGTTTTAATATTCAAGGAAGCAGGAGACACACCATCAGATGTGCTTCAAAAGACCAATTATAACTGTGAACAAAAACCAAAACCGCAGGACGCCCCTAGCGCTGCTAGTGACTATCACAGCCTGAAGCGGCAAGCAGAACATCTCCGCCTGCCTCTACAGACTTGCCTGCAACACATGCGTGTCGAAGAAGTTGTCGCATGAGCAAGGCAGACAGAATTTCGACTAAATACAGGATCTGTTATGCAAATCAGTATTTAATTACTACCAACACTCAGACGAGGGAAGTCGAAACACGTCCGCTTCAAAATACAACACACACAGGTCTGTCAGGCTGCTGCAGTGCCGGAATAGTGTTTTTGCCTGAGTAACATGAGTACTGACTTACGCGAAGGTCGCAGCCAAACTAGTTTGAACGACTCTAAGTCCATGTGTTCACTGAAAAGTAAAATAAAGACATAAGTCATGGTCGAAGCAGTAAAATAACAAAAATACAAATGTTGTAGTCCATGACGTAGAAAAGAGACTTAGCCAAGGCTTTCTTTACCTTCAGTATCTCGCAAGGTTTCACGGTACGTGCGTCAATGTAACTTCATTTACAGTCATAAGAAAAGCGCGGCCTTTTTCTGCGCCGCCTGTAACGAACTTCATAACTGTTTGGACAATATACGTGAAAAGCACAGAGAGAAAATCATTGACGCCCATCAGTCAGGCATGGGCACTGCGCCGATTTCCACGAAAATATAGACCACTCAGTATCTTCTTGTGGACAGACTATCTACCGAATTAGTCCAAATATGATGAAAAACCCAGAAAATAGCTTAGAATTACGGCTTTCAGTACAGAAAATTTCATGAAACTCGCAAACGCTCAACGGCACTATAGAAACCTCCTACACAGAGTTTCACTGAAATCGGTCCATAGATACGGAGATTATGGGTGTAAATGCATTTGGGTCCTTAAGTAATGTATAACTGCCATTGAGCCAATTTTCACGAAGCTGACGCTTGCTGGACAACATGTCCTAAAGGACTATGACACCAAATTTCACGAAAATCTGATAAAGTGTTCAGTCACTAGTACCAGGTCTAATTTGGACAGGACATGATCTCCACAGAAGGTGCTCTTTTCTACTATGTAAATAACACCCTACAGTGAATTGGACTAGGTTATCTAGCGACAGCAGCTATAGTTCTGAGCTTTATTTGCTGCGATGTAGGATTTTAGAGAAGTTATTTGTTATGTACGGATACGCCGCATCTTGCAGTGAAATAAACCAATGTTATAGGTAGCGAGGTGTGACACCTTACAAAATAAACACAGGGTCATGCAGGTAACTTGTCTATATGAGGAAATGTTAGGGTCATGCTGTAGGTTGGAATACGTGACACATTAGAGTAAAGCGTACAGTCTTGTCACAAGTAGGAAGATGTAAAACACTGCAATACAGCAACGGCTGCACGTTACAGACATACTGATTTCGTGTCGAGTAACAGAATTAATTAGTGTTTCATTAAATCCATTCTAATTGAGTGCATCATGTTCGTAGTTCCGAGGTTACAAATACGTGAAGCTATGCCTTCACTCCCCCACTCCCCCCCCCCACATGTCTTCTTGGTGTGGTGTTTAATGAAGCACAGTGACAGATTTACCTTTACCTAATGGATCGCCTCGTGCACACCCAGAGTCACAAAAGCTAACAGACAGATAAAACCCTGACTTCGCTGCGAGATGACTCTAAACAGAAATGGCATGTAACTTCCTACGCCAACGAAACTCGCAACCATTCACCAATGTTAGCATTTGTGCCTTCCTCAGCTCACACCCAGCCAGATGCTCTTCTTTTTCATCATAGGGAAACGAGAGAAAGCGGGTATGGGCGCCGGCACACAAGGCGGCTAAACGTGATTCGAATGCTTAAAAAAACAAGTTACTGCTCCACTGTGCTCTAAGCGATCCTAATTCACCGAACTGCTACCCAAGGAAAGAGTAGCGGCGCCTGAAGCCACAGAAGTCGGTATTACCACTCCGTCTGTGGGTGTCGCAGCCATCGTTGCTGAAGGGAATTTGAAACTACACAGGACATCCGTTTTAAAACATCTTCCGAACTAGCACCAAGGATTCACATGTAACAGGCTGAAACTGCGAAGCTAGTCTGTTATGACAAGTCCCACGGGCCACTGTCTATTATGAAAAGCTGGTAGGCGAGATCTTTCGTTGTAACAGTAGTAATGCGGCAGATTCCTTCTGGGATATAATGCTGTGTCGCTGGGTAAACGACCCCCGGGCATTTCGAAGAACCCTAATGCTTGCATCCACAGGTTTAAGCAGTCCTAGAAGGGTAATGACAATGAGACAATAACGGAGAGTTTACGTGAAGACCTACATTCATTATTAAGCACGTCTAGGATACTTCGAAACGCCGGAAACTATTTACCAAACGACACAGCGTAAGATTGCAGAAGACTTATATCTTCAAGCTATCAGTTGCTCATCTACTCAAGAAAAACCCTGTCTTTTACAAAACACAAACGTTCTTACAGTGTTCAAAACAACACGCCAGACCTCATGAAGAGTAAAAGGTACATTTTTCCCTGTCCACGCCATGAAGGTGTATAGAGGGAGCAGAGATATAGCTCCACTCATTCTTAACCTCGGCACTAAGTGGGGGCGAGTTATTAATTCTAGCCAAGAAAAAATAAAAGATACGAGGATGGGTGGGTCCCACAGCCAGTGTGCACGTTTCGGAAACGAGAAAAATCTCTTGCTACTATAGAGATTCGAACCCCGGACCCTCCAGCCTGTAGCGTAATTGCTCTACCGGCATCGCTATGGCTTCGGTGAAGCCCATTCTTAATAAATGCTGTTACCAGTAAAGTTCACCGTATTAAGAACTCTATAGGAGATTAACATTAGTAGCAAAAACTGCACCTGACATACTAAGTCAGAATGGTGACATGCCATAACACGAAAACACGTAGCAACAGTGTTAGTGTACAAACTACCGCCCTTTGGAACATTAACATGAACTATACTTTTCTCCATGGCGCAACAGTCCCTAGTGGGCCAAGGCCTCGTCCCTGCAGGGACTTCACCATCACACTCAGACACGCCACACTCGGTAGGACTCCTCAGGACGAGTGACAAGTCCGACGCAGAGACCTCTACCTGACAATATACAACAATCCCAAGAGACAAATATCTATACCCCGGAGGGACTCGAACCCGCAATCCCAGCAGGCGAGCGGCTGCAGACCTATGCCTTAGACCGCGCACCCACCAGCATCGGCACACGAACTACCTAGGCAGCGAATTACCAGTTGCGAGGTTAATTCATTACAGATTCATGACGCTATGAAATAATTCCAAGTGTGTACGTTGCAAAACTCTAGTCCCTCCAGCCAGTATGAGTTCAGTGCTTGCTTTATGCACAGAAGTCATGCCGAGCAGAGAAGGTATGCTCACGAGAACTAGCACCATTTCCGTGCAAGATCCTAGCGAGAGTAGCAAAGGACGAATGTATATTGGCTTAATGCCTAGCTAAAGGAGAATAAATTGGTAGACTGCGTAAGGAACAGCAGGCTAGAACAATGGAGTGGAATTCGACGGAGTTAAAGTATATCTTAGTTCTTCCAATAAGCAAGGACGTTGCTTGTGTACTGTAACTTAACAATGAGTGTCACACTGTAATTTAAAGGGTTAAAAATGTAGGGATGTAACTTATAATTAAGTTATTCGTGGAAGAGCAACCAGGATCTGCATGGTGACATGATCTTACACAAACGCATTTAAAAAAAGACAGGCAATGTACTTATAAACGTAATATTGGGTGCGTTCGCGTAACCATTGTTACCGTGGAAAAGCAGTAAGTATTAAATATTCTGAGTGTGTCTGTAGCCTTACTTATCCAACATGCAATTCCCATGCACCAGAGTGTCATCTGTGGCCTGTGTGGCTGTACCATAATTTTCCACATTATCTCATAAAAGGTACGATTTTCGGAAAAAAAAAAGTTTACAGCACATAAAACTCGTGTTTTGATTTTCTCTACAACTTTTGTCTAAAAAATTTCTCATTCTAAGAAGAAATCAGTCAGATATTATACACGTACATAGGTTTTCATGTAAAATCCCCGTTATTCTTTTCATATTTTGATGAAACAGGCATTTTCTGGACAGATTTTTGAAAAATACTCAATATTAAATTTCACTAAAACCCGTCCAGCCTGAGCCGAGATGTTCCATACTGACGGATGGACGGACGGACAGACGGACAGACATGACGAAGCTAACATTCGTTTTTCGCAATTTTGCGAACGCGACTAAAAACTGCAAGAAAGGGAAAAGCCGAGAAACTATAAGGGCGAGGATCGTAGAAACGTGTCCCTCTTTCAACAGTGCTGAGTTTTAGAAGAGCCCCCTTCAGCTGCTGGATGGGCGACTGTTAATTAACAGTAGTTAAACATATCACCTTTCCACCGCTTTCTACTGGTTCTTTATCACCTGTCTCATAACTGAACACCTATAACAAGACGTCAGAATTCGAGGCATACTCTACTGAACACGCCTGTCTGGATTTGCGTAACATACGTTAGTGAAAAGTACTACATACATGGCGACCAAGCCAGCTAATTTTACGTAATTTATACGAGACTAGATAATAAAGATAAACTTTTTTCGACGTAACGCCGTATAATTTGAGAGCCATGTACCGACGTTTCGGATGAACTTGCTACCCGTCATCAAGACATCACCCCACCCCAACGAAGGAGGCAGATTCTTCTTCTGAAGAAATCTGCTAGGCCACATTCCGTTACATCCCAGAAGCTGGTTGTATGAAATGACAGTGAAAACTTCAAATATTAAAGAATTTGAGGCAAAGCATTTCTGAGTAGCAGCTGACACGTAGAGTACTAGTCGTAAAATAGAAATCTGGGAAGATACTGTGTAAGTTCTACGGGACAATGTGGAACATGTAAGCTGACCCTAATACGAAACCTAAAGATACATTTCAGAAAGATTGTGGTGAGGAAGGGGGTTAAAGGAGATAAAAACAAAACAAAGGGAAAGAAGACACACAATTCAGACTTAGGAAGCACTCAGAAAAATTAAGATAAAAAGATTTTCGAAAAAGAAAGGCCAAACGAAAGAGAAAGACGAATATAAACGAAGAAAAAGTATGTACTTTAAGGAGCAAAGAAATGGATAAGGAAGGAAAAAGTGTGTTAAGTAGCAAGCTGTGGAGACAAAGTGACATAAAATGAGATGAGCAGAGACAGAGAAGGGCGAATAAAGAGACGGAAGATTCCCAGTCCAATAAAGAAGGAGATTGGAACAGAAAAGAAAAATGGACGACGCGTTGGTCGTGGTATTTAAAAACACGGCAGAAGGAGCTTCACTAGTGTGGAGTTCCTGTACACTGGGCGTTTGGCAGGTGCCGCAGTGTTTTTGTGCCAGCTGCATTGCTCAGAACTGTAATTACTGCGTGTTCAGACGAAAGGTTTAATTCGACAAACATTCAATACAGAATCTCTGTTTCGAGAAGGGATCCATTTCCAGGACCTAAAATGTATTTGAGTTCCCTGGCACGATAAAGGCGCCTGCTTTGAAATTTTGTACAGAACATGATCCAGTCTCGTTGGTTTGTCCTGTGTCAGCCATACTCGGAAAAGGGAATTTTATATTTAGCGTTTTCTCCTCAGAACTTGCCTTTTAATTACAATTTTAGCCCTCTTTTTCTTTGAAATACCTCAAAGTTCACCATCAAAAGTTAGGGGTACGACTCATTAAACGCTACACAACGCGTACTGTTCCAGGTTACTGTGCCAGCATCAACAGCACTGCCCCTCTTACGTCACAAGCGCGGCACAGTAAGGTCAAGAGCGCAGCTAACCCACTGAAAAGTTGTCTGTGACGTTCCCTCTATGTTAGTGACTTTAAAGTAGCGCCATTTATTCCACAGAAGATACGCCATTCTAAAACGTACGATTCAGATCTCCCAAAATTAAGGAATGTAATTTTTCTGTAAAGGTAAAGGTAAAGGTACACGTGACGTTTTCCCACGGCATGAAGTTATAGAGGGCAAAGCAGAGGTATAGCTCCACTCATTCTTAACTTCGGTACTAGAAGGAGGTAAGTGGTTAACTTCACGCCCCGGCCGCTTTACCTCCGGGAAAGAAGCCCGTAATTTTCCTGTACCAGTTGTAATTCAGCGTTTATTATAAATCAATACTTATGTCTTTATTTGCTAGAAAATTTGATAAATTGTATAAACTGGAACACAAGGAATAACTTTCCTCGCTTTTCCTTCTGGAAACTACATTAACGGGCATATTTATGACAGGTTATCTATATTAAAGGGCAAGTCCGTTTTTGACAAATTATCTAGATTAATGGGAAAGTCCATTTATGATAGATTATCTAGATTGAAGGGCAGGTCGGTTTATGGCAAGTTATCTAGATTAACGAGCAAGTATGTTTATGACACATTATTTAGATTAACGGGCAAGTCCATTTATGGAACATTATCTAGACTAAAGGGCATGCCCGTTAATAGCAGGTTATCTCTTTATCCCTCCCACGTATCACGAAACGTTTCAGTGTAGAAACGCTATCATCAGTGGCGATACAAATACTACGGTCAGTAAAGTACACTTTCTGTGGTAAATCTGTCACACAGTGTAGTACACAGTGTGCTTACATGAACTTCAGAAGATGCACGACATGCAGTGTTTCATTCCCCGCAAGCACCTTTCTAGTGAAAGGACCTCTGACAATTAAAACATCCTCGCAGAAACAGTTCTTCTACGACAAGTTTTGTCAGCATCACTCTATTCTGCATGAAGCAAGTACAGTTTTAATTCGTCCCCTTAAACGATAACATGAGTGCCAAATAATGCCTACGGGATTTTAAAAATGAAATTCAATAAAAGAACTCACGTTAAATATACTCCACAAGAGGAAAAAAATTACAGTGAGAAACACATAATTTGGAGCTACACATTGCTATAATTCAATTTCATCCATCCTTGCTTGAAAATTATAAGCACAAATTGAATTGTGTGCCACTTGCGAAGATACAAGGGATCTACAGCAGCCAGGATCACAACTTCAGCCTAAAAGGTAAACATTCATGGTATAGATATCTGAGAGCAGAGGCAAGTGGAAAAAATTACTCATGCAAAGAACCTCTTCTACAAGCTATACTACAGGCAATTAAGCCCACACACAGAGATTTAGTGATGTTAAAATTGTTACAGAAAATATCTGCAAGGAAACACCCAAAACCCATACAGCCCTTTTTTTAATAAGTTTTCCGTCACCGAACTTGATCACGCGTAGAAAACTGTATTTGTGGGAGAAAAACCTCTGCCAGTACTACTTTGCTCACCATAAATCCCTACATGAAATGGCCTGGGATCGAAACGGGTCGTGCGCAATGACAGGCCGGCAACTAACGGCCTGAGCCATGGCATGGCGGTACGGTAATCGGAATTGATTAAGAGTAAACGTGTACATACATATAAGGCATTCAAAAGATTTTCATAAGAAGTTAACGCCATTCAGGGCAGTTAATTTTGTGAAATCCGAGCCCTAGGGCCGGGGGCTTTCCCTAGTGTTCCATAAACACAAAGCCTTGCCAGCCAGTTAGTGTGTGTTCTCTATAACATAGCGGCTGCAGACGAACTAACTAGTATCAGTTACCGATAATTTGTTTTGTGTCTTTATTTCAGACACAGAATTAGTGACTGTCAAATACACAGGTGGCTTCTGGATGGTCCGTATACAGTACAATACGCAACGCAGCTTGCTAAAGTTGATACTCACAAAACAACACAATTACATATTATCTGCCGCCAAACAACAGAAACTCTTGTCAAACAACTGGGCGGTGGGGCGCTTCATGTCGGCACGTTTTCCATAACTCCACATTCAATTTGCGACTCAGTGACTGTTTTTCCAATAGCGTCAGACGGATGTTCCTCGCACCTGACCGGCATACACACTTCCCCGCACTACACAGGGCACCGCTGCTTCTGCTTTGACTCCACACTTATGGCTGATCCTCACGACATTAATAACGCTCCAATCTTAGCTCATTTAAAATGTTTTGCCTTATGAGATCAGAAAAATTCGACCTAAATGGGGGAAAGCGATAGAAGACAGACGGCTTTACATAACGAGGAGCTGCATAATTTGCTTAAAGTTCCTCGCCAAATTAGGCTTATCGAGAGAAGGATGTCATGAAAGGGGACCTACCACGCATGGGACTGAACACAAATGCAGAAAAAGTTTGGTAGAACACCCTACAGAAAGGAGACCATTTGGAAGACTGACGAGTAGATGGTACTATAATATTAAGACGAATCTCCAATAAATAGGGTGGGGGAGTGTTGGATGGATTTATCTGGCTCTTGAGATAAGGAAGAGTAGCGGGGTATTTTGAAGACGCTACTGAAAATCCGCGTGTCACAAAATATGGGGAGTTTCTTCACTGACGGATTACGTATTAGCACTGCAAAAGACACTGCGTGCCGTGGAAGTATTTGGTTAGTTAGTGAGTTATTTATTTACTTAGTTATGTCTTCTATACATAAATAATACAAAATGTAAGAGTAATGCGGATACCTTACTGTTTCGCATGTTTTGTATACCAAACCATTTAATGATTTAACGTTTAGAAATATTCCGCGTGACGCGTGGCCAACCCTGCTCTATACCTTAGTTCTAAGAAATGAGTTATCATTAACGTAAGAGGTGAATGTTTACTAATATCACCATTTTCAATGAAGATTTAATTTTGTTCATTGATATCGTTCATTCTTTTTTCAATATAAACTCCTTTGGTTGGTTTGTGCATTTTTTCCCCTCTCGTTCCCTTAGAAAAAATTATTGCAATTTAATGTACCAATTATACTTTTCTTATTTATTTCATCTCACTGCGTACCTGTAATTTGTTTCCTTATCACTGTCAAACACCGAATTGAACGGGAAGTACTACTCACAGATTCCTTCGAAACTTGGCGCATGTTTTCCCGAGACACATGTATGACCTCTTTTATCCATAAATTCTATTTCCTTTTACGGGCTTAGTAGAAAATGTCAGAAAGTCTACTGCGTGACCCACAGTCTCTGCCACGACTGTACTGGCAGCCACTCTATCAAGCTGATTGCCATATTTAATTAAAGAGCCGCCACGAGCTTTAATAAAAAGGACCTTCCATGCATATTTATATGATAAAATGAACTACAGAACACAATTATTGTGTTATTTTTTGTTTATTTCATAATGCATATAAATGTACATTCCTCATACCATGATTATGTTTAAAAATACATGATGAAATATAGTGCGACACAGTAGGAATTAATCCCACGTATTAATAGGCTAATGAACATTACTTCATACAAAATGTTAAAGTATAATAACATGTAGCAGGGCTTGACACTAATGTTACACACAGCTATGTCAACATTTATAATTAAAAACGGTACAAAGTCGCTGGGAGCTCTGATGATAAATGCACATGATTATCTGATTCTGTGAAGTGAAGGCGACATCAGCTTCATCCACTGTATAATGACTACTTGTGCAGCCCACAGCTCCAAGGAAAAAAATGTAGCCTGCTTCCCCACATAATAAAGAAAATGTGAAATATGGATGGCTGTTAACCCTTTAAAGAAGAGTGGTTACGATATGTTACACCTTCTTGAACAATAAAAGTTCTGAGTTTTGCCAACAAGTATCTGTTTATGTTATTATGACGTTCAGCGATTATTTTGACAAGAAATAACCCGCTGTTATTTGTTATGGAAATGCGGTGTGGTTTCTGTGAGGCAGAAACTGAATTTTTAAACACTATTTAGATGAACATGAGCCTTGAAACTCCCTTAAGATTTCCTGTGTTGCACATAAAAAACAAACCAACACCCGTTACGTTACCTTCATTTCTCAGCGCTCTAAAATACCTTTCCCAGAAGGACAAGCGGACACAACCTGGCAACATTCGGTGTAGAATATTTTACATCAGTCTCCCGCATTACTGATCGACAGTTGGGGCAAGAGGTTTATCTCTGGAGCCAACCCAGCTTTCTATGCTATTGATACCGGGTGCTCTTTCCTTGGGAATAAAGAGGCCGTGGTTCACAACATTTATTCCAACTACTCCTCCCTGAAGATAGTCATTGTAGGTCGAAATATGTAGAAGAAATGTCATATATTTAAAAACTATTGTCTTTTACCATTGTCCAGTTGTTGGAATAAACGCTGTGGACTAGTACACTGAACGGATCATGGATAATGTTAAAGAGGCTGTAGTTTTTATTTGACCACTCACCCACTCGTGTGCCGAGGTTATGAATGAGTGGAGCTGTACGTCCATTTCTAATGTTTTCACGGTGTGAACAGGGATAAGTTTACTCCCTCCAAATTAAATGTAGCTCCTCTCTTTATACTTCCCTGCATCATTAACTATTTTTTCATTCACGGTTCAAGCTCCAACGTGTTATATTGCATAGATCTCTAAGACATCTCGGAAGGAAAAAAAGAAACAATGTTTCTGCAAGCCCAGTATAATTTTTACCGTACTTGAAGATTATAAAGTGCGATAATGCAGCCGAGGTTAACTCGGGAAAGGCAGCTGCAACGGGTCGGGGTACCGAACTTTAAATGTCAGCCAGTTCTCCCAATGAACAATTTCATCACACACAAACGTCTAACGCGTTTGTATCGAATAAACTCATACTCAGGGATGCAATGTTGTGTTTTCTACCAGTACTGCATAGAACTCCAAAAGATTTTAAAATATTAAATTAGAAACAGACTTCAAGCAAGGGCGGAGCAAGATACACAGCACCCAAGCAAGAGTTTTACGGGGGGGCCCCCCCCCACTTACATAACATTTCCTGAACTTTGTCACATAACAAAAACATCATAATATTACACCATAATTCTGTCAACGCTGAAATCCCTGTCTAAATAAATTCTCATCGCGCTCTCATGGTTAATCCTCTGAAGCCTATACAATGTGAACGTAATTTTCTGTCCAATGGCCCCGACACTCTCAAGTTCTTACTTTGAACGTTCACATAATTCGTCCGCTTGGCCTTCCGCTAAGGGTGGCATCAAGATGAAGAAGACTATGGAGCATTCACAGAATAGTACTCGCAGTAGTTGAAAACCGATACACTCAAAGAGAAACCTGTCCCAGTGCCACTGAGTCTACCAATAAACACACATTGACTGCCGGTGTAAGATAATATTTAATATTTCAGTTTGCACCTCATAGTGAACGCTATCTGTCTCCAATACCAAGAACAACTGGTTAATCCATATACGAAAATAATGGCTCTTTACTTTGATAGTTACAAGAAATGAACAAATTCTGCAGGAAAAATGCGTCGTTTCAGTAGCAGAGCAGGTGGTACGTCGAATGACCAGAGTGTGCTTTGCAAAGTTACGGAAACCTTGCAGATGTTTCTTGCAAACCCCGAAGAAAGTAACTAAGCCTAAGCAAGGGCTTTTCAAGTAGGCTTTACCGATAGATAATATAAAACTCGAGCCCCGTTGGGCCCTAACCTCACAAGCACTTGCCGCCATCCCCTACCCCCTCCCCACGATGATACAAGAGACGTACGCAGACGCACTTCAGATCTTTCGGCAGACCAAAGCAAGCAGATTCATCGATTCAGCAGCACAAAGACAAATACGTTTATTAATACGAAAGGCAAACAAGAAGTCTTCTGTAATGAAATTGTTCTGAAGAGAAGGGAGAAGCAGTGTATTGTGTCGTGTGTAGAGGCCTTGCAGCTTATCTAACTAGCAGAGTTTGTGGAGAGGATTGGGGCAGGGTAGAAATCAACTTTACTACACAGGCGCATGTTTGGTTGGAGTAACATACGGTCCCTATTGGTTGCCAAATAAATTACAGTCCTACATCCGAGATATTCGGGTACCGATAATACAATTTGACAGTCCAAATACTGTCCAATTGACTTTATCAGTTCTAGATCGAGAGCTGATTCAGGTTTCTAGTTTAAATTTTTACAATTTCATCCACTCTGACAAAATTTACATACGAAAAGGGGTTTGTTTCCACATCTTATGAGATTATAACCTGGATTTCGAAACTGAAACTATTTAAACACGTGGAAATAAAAAGTTAGCGATCATTACACGTATAGCACACACGTAACCGATTTTATAGCATACCTTACTCCATTTCCAGATATGACATTAAACCGACGTGAACTTAAGAGTACGTCGTGTCCCTAAACACGTCTGAGTACTTAAAACTTCCAACTCTCGACGATGAGCTGTCAAAAGATCTAACAAATGTACAGCACAAATATGTGCTGCACTGAAAATATATAACGCACAGGGGGTGGTTGGTGATGTTACGCCAATTGTATTCTTCTAAATTTGTCCAAAATTATATTATTAGATTCTTGTTCTTTGGAACGTATTTCACAGGGACAAGGATTTAATTTGTGCGCCCTACTTATATCACCACTACAAAACACGGTGTCCTCATCACATAAAAACTCAAAGATCTTAACGCTTTCGTCTTTCTTTTAAATAACGTCACATCCGGTTGCAAAGGGATTCAAAGCAGCGGGTGATGAAAAACAGGGAACGTGCCAGCCATTAATGTACACCAAGTACAGTTTATCATCGAAGTTTTGGTCAGCTTTAGAAGTTCCAACAGACACAGTCATGACGATTGGTTTCTAATTCTGTAATCCGGTTTAAGCTTAATTTCTTGAAACTTAATTTTTCAGGGATGAAACTTTTGTATCCCCCTCCGCCGACAGTACACTTTCTCGCAGCTAAAGCCAAGTGGCAACTGAGGGTAACAGCAGACAATGGATGACACGTCAAATACAGACACAAGCCCGGTATGATCCACATTGCAGCTTCTACATTTTTACAGTCGATGTAAGAGGTCGTGACAGTCCGAAGCAAAGCGCGAGGGTTGGGCACCTGGTTTATGTTGCAGGATGTTCGGTGCTCATATTGACACAGCTGTAATGTTCGTATCAAGCCCCACCTTATGGCAATAGCATTCAAAGGCAAGTGTTTCTCAAGGGCACAAACTTATATTCGGAAATACAAACTTGCTGACTGGTCTTTATACCATAGGACGTTAAATTCATGAAGAAACATAGAGACCGAGAAGTGGGCGGCGCCCGGATCCCAAAGAGTGCTTTCCTTTAATGCATGATTTTAAACAGGCTCCTAAAACCAAATAAGGTTAGCTTTTAATGCATACTATAAGGTTGCAGAATCCAAACGGATTATCATTAGGATAACTACTTTAAGACCCCGGAAAGAATGTCCATGGATGGTGAGCACAATGGCGCTTGACGTTCCCACGCTTTGACTACAGTTCTGTTTCTCTTCAATATTCTTCGGTTTACATCAACCTGCCCAAAGCAGGTATCGCTAGCGAAGTTAATCAGTACCAACATTCACGTGAACGGAATGGCTAGAACAGCGGAGGGGCATACAGGGTAAGACGCTAGGAGGGAAAGCTTAACAGGTCTAGGGAAACGTGAAGGGGATTGATCCACCACCTTCACGCGGCGTCAGTGGTTTGCAGATAGTCGTATGTATAAGTTATGCGATTCTGCAAGCGTAGAACAATAAATCTCGTGTATTTAAATCACACAGATATATCGACTGGTTAGTCAACTAGGATTTTATAGTCTGTTTCATAAACTAGCTACAAGAATTCACGTTTGAGCCGGTCTCATTAATTTCAGGCACACTGACATGCGAATACGAGAAGGTATGTTTCTGCCTCGATAGGAACACAATTCTGAGAAGCGACAGACCAAACTAGTTCTTGCTCAATAAAGTCAGCAAAGCAGAAGGTTACATTAAAAGGGTACGTGTCCTGCGTCCCGTGCCGTTGAGCCGTCCCTCAGCCACGGTGGCGGCGTTTGCTTGAACGCGGATCTGTGGAAAAAAAATAAAAATAAAACGAAAATAAAAGCAAGAACTGGTTCGGTCTGTGCTGAAATGTAAAACGTTACATAGACGCGTACATGGATTACGTACTTGCGTCAGAATATATGTAATAGACATAAGCGGAAGAACAAAGTAACACAGGCATAAGTTGTGGTTATGAGGAACTGTAGGTCATTTCTAGGTTTTTGGCAGGTACAGAACCTAGGGGAGCTGGCGGGTGGGCCTACTCTGGACGTGCGGCAGCAAGGGCAGGGTGCTGAATTTGTTGCGTCCGCCAACCGCTTCCGCTATCGTTCTACGTGTGTTACTGAGTTAACAGTAAATGTCGGGTTCTGAACACAAGTGGTGGTGGTGGTGGTGGTGGTGGTGGCGGCGGCGGCGGCGGCGGCGTTTGTGGTGGCGGTGGTGGTGGCGGTGGTTGTGGTGGCGGCGGCAGCAGCGTAATGCAGTTTTTACTGAGTTAACCGTTAATTTTGGTTTCTAAACACGCATTTACGCAACAGAAAGTAATCTGTCGACAGTCTGCAAATGCTTTTGATTCATTTAAAACTCATAACTTCACTTACATTTTGTAATTAATTCTACTAGTCTTGGGCCCTTTACACACTTTTGTTATTACGATGCATTGNTATCACGCAGCAAACACAATGTAATCATTACAGGGACTAATAGGTTAATAGTATTTAGGGAAATAATCGCTCGTTGTGAGCAATGTACAAAACACACACAGTATTGGAGGCGAAACACGGAATGTTTTAACGTCAAAGCAGCTGGTACACAGTTTACTGCCTTTTAAAGGTTGCCTTACGTTAAAGTTGTAATTTATGGACCCACTGATGCCTAGCACTTTGTAATGTGTGTACCTTGGTAATACTTCACTTATCACTTGAGCGAATGCTTCCCGATTTGCGACAGAAACCACGATAAATATAAGCCCTTCGACAGCAGGACGCTCACGTTCATGAATGCAAGAGAAGAACGCTTCTGTTGAAGTTGCACCGAAATATTACCATCGACTGATCACTGTGTTTGCACAGGTCTTCACGATCCGTCTGAAGGGGGGAGCGGAGAGTACCAACAGAGAGCTTAAATACCCGCAGATCCCTTAAAATAAACGTTCAGACATCCTGAAATAACAAATAAATTTACAGAGCACCACCCGAAAAATGAACTGATGGCGGCACTTTACATCTCTACAACACCACACTCCTGTCGAGCCAAGCTATTTCGCAAGATTTCCTCTCTTCTTTTCTTCGAACTTTTAGTGCGGTTCATACTTTATGTCAACCCCTTTTAGAATGTTTGTGACCATGAGGAATTCGTATTACAATCACTGTCCGTCCGTACGCGTAAAAAAGCGTAGAATTTCAAAAAGGGTTTCATAATATTTGATATTCTACAGATTCCAGTTCGGTTAATATCGGAGACCATTAAGGACGCTCTACGTGCAGACCACAATATATTTCTGAGCACATCTTGCCCGTGCACTTCAAACTGTCTGTCGCAGAAGAAAGTGTTATGGGTGGTATGTGTAGACGAGAATTGTGTTCTGAGTACAGTTACACCGCAAGGTTCACGGCTGTAAATGCAATCACATATATTAACATGGTGAGGCTTAATACTACTCACTCCATGAGTTATTTAATGCAGTGTCTTACAGAAACCAACCAAACGCACAATACATCAACACAAGTTTATACTTAAAGAGTCAAAACACGTTGGAGATATTATGTTTTAAACTTTAAATATAAACTTACTTTGCCATATTGTGCATTTGGTTGGATTTTATAAGATAGTTCATGGTAAGGTTTGTTTTCGTACGGGTACAAGTAATTACATAAGAAACGTTACGCTGAGTGCACATTTACGGACTTAAATACATGGAGTATAATTATCCACTGAACACCGGTCTTCAGAGCACTGATGAAAGTCAATGAAAGAGTGTTATTTTCGACAAACGAAACTTCCTTCCACCTGAATTCATGGGACCTTCATGCAACTATACAGGGGCAGGGGTAGCGTAGACGGTACGGCGACTATGGTACGCGGCTGGACGATCCGCAGTTCGCCTCCTGGTTGGCGGAGAACTTCTCGTTTCCAAACACGTCCAGACCGGCCTTGACGTCCACCCAGCGTCTGCACCAATGTGTGCTGCCGGGATATAACACCACTCACATTCACTGAGACACATTTTACAACAGGCAGAACGGGTGGCGCTCAACTAATTAAATTTCTTATTATTATTCTTCAACTGGAAGGATATTTAGGCTCACAGATAGCCTGTTCCATCAACTGTCATCCAAGAATATTTTCACCTCTTTCCGAGCAGACCTCTACTCTTCTGCCATTGGGTTTATAACACAATGATAAATTTGGAAATATATTTCTGTAATTCTTAACTTCTATTGTTAAATAGCAATGTCTGTTTCTTTTCAAACATGGCGTAATTGAAGTGGAAGACACACACATAATGTGTCGCAGTTTTATTTCCAGGGTCACAGGGTTCAGTACCTATTGTAAATCGTACACTGAATTTACCGTGGGTTTCTTCTGCTTTTTCTAGCAAGTATCAAAATACCTGTCTACTTCACACTGCATTACAATCAATAGGCACTAACGGTCTTGTCAGTGGCGCTTCTGACCCACAGAGTTGGTAAGGGGGCACTAAGTACACCAGGAAACAAGAATTTCAAAGATACGCAATATATCTAAATAAAGAAGTGAATAAATAACTTTACGGTAGCAGAAATCGAAGCAGTACTGCAAACTTCAAATTATATCCTCGTTTTACTCCCACTTTTGTTCAAAAATGTCTGTCATTAATTCTTCTCCACAATTCGTACAAATCTTAATGCCACCACACACTTGCTTAGTAAAGTAACGGACAGTAAGATACTGCGGAATCAGAAATAGTGTACAAACTGTTGATCGATAAACCTGAAGGAAACAGACCACTTCGAAAACCTACAGACAGATGGGAGGATAATATTAAAACGGATATTACAGAAACAACGATGGAAGCTGTGGAATAAATGCTTTTGGCTTAGGGCAGGTTCCAGTGGGAAGGTGCTATGCAGCTGCGGATTGTATAAAAAAGGGGGAAATTTATTGAATGCCTGAAGTACTCTCAGTTTTACTTGATGGAATGTACACCACAGAGTTATAAGGATAAGCGTATGGTTAAGTACTGACAAATCAGTTTTAGTATATTTATTACTCAGGCGAAAAATTTTACTTGTTACCTCGTTGTAAAAAAGATAAACTGAAGGATCTGTCAGGAGCTGTTTGTGTAGTTAAGACGCAGTAGTTTGTATTAGGAAGCTCAGACTATGTATGCAGTACACGTACTGGTTATTCCCTGCACGGGTGCCCGCCAGCTTCCTCATCTAATCTATTACGGTCCTGTCGGGATTCTATATCCCTCGTATCAGCGCTCAGCACCGTCAGCCTCACAACACGCCTGGCCGAGTCACCTGTTGGCCAGGACAGTTTAGCTTCCGAGTTCTCTTCCACTAGCACGGTGTTACCGGCAAATCCGTGACCGCTTGAGGTCGAGACCAGCCAATGTTCAAATGAAAGTATGACAATAGCGCTACATTCTTCCTTAAGCATTGGGTGTTGACAAATCACATGCATGGGCTGCGGGCTAGGGTCAGATTTCATGACATTCATGTACGACTGTAATTGTAAAAAGTTCGAAAGACAGCCAAGGTAGCCCCACTGTACTTCAAGCATCAAGTTTGAAGGTTCTGAAGTATTGGACAGACAGCAAGAAAAAACAGGCCGCACAACACACTGTGCTCTGTCATGCCGAAAATCCCATCCTATTCAGTCGTGACGGTAAGAGATATGAACTAGCCTCTAGTCAGGCGTTTGACAGAAATCTGCCTCCCGGTCTCTGGGGCGGATAAAGTTTGGAGAACAGTGTACTGGATTCTATAAATCTCTGCCCAGGGTGGGGTCGACTTTCAAGTTGGCACCCACCCACTCTTCTTTAGTTTGGTGAACCTATTTCTTGTTCCGTGCGACAAAGGCCTAAGCGCAACACTTTGTCGGTTCACAAGTATAGGAAAAACACAATCAATCACAAAATTTTTCACATACTGATCTTATTTTTTCACAGGTTCCGGCTCACGTACAGAACCATCATCAGGTAAAAAAGTTACAAGTCTGCATGGAAGTACTTATTTTAATATTCCATAATTTTAAATGCAACCCTTTTTAAATATATTAACACGCTATTCTTTTACATATACATTTTGGAATTAACAGTTTCTCTTCATTGTATACTTTTTACGACACATAAGGTGAGATCTCAGCAAGAACAGAAATACTGTAAAAACTGATACGGCAGTTTACATGCCTAACTTTTATTTAGTAACTTTTTCTGCCTGACGATGGTTCTGTACATGAGACGAAATATGTAGCAGAATAACATAAATATATGAAAAATGTGACCCGTGGATTTTTCCTAGACTTGTGTACCTCCCTCACAACGCGATGTCCCACTTAAACATAAAAACACTTTGTCGGTTGTGTCCACAACAAATAATGCTTAGACCCACGGCCACTGAACACTAAGTCGAACTGGATATTTGTATTAATTTAACAGCACTCTTGTCACCTGTGGTGGGCCGGGACAGCTCAGTCGGTATAGCGACTTGCTATGGGCTGGACGGTCCAGTGATCGAACGCCGGTGAGGGCGTGACTCTCCGCACCCGTCCAGACCGACCCTGGGGCCCACCCAGCCTCCTCTACAATGGGTACCGGGTCAGTCCCCGGTGCAAAGCGGCCAGGGGGGTGGGACTAACCACCCCAACCTCTTTCTAGCGCCGGGGCTAAAGAAAGGTTAGAGTTATACTTCTACTCCCCCTTGGGCGTTAGGCCTGTACAGGGATCCCTTTATCTTTTGTCAGCTGTGACACACTGCATCGAGGGATAAAATAATTAGATATAAATTACAGGTTTTGAGGGACTGCGTAAAACCACGAAACACTATACATCCTTAAGTCCTCTCTTCAAAATCAACAGAACTATGTCCCTCCCTTCTCCCACCTCTGCTTTCGGATATGTATGGCTACACGGCGAAATACAAGTTATTACAGAATGAATGATTTCATAGCGTCCTGCCACGTTTAAATTTTCTCCATTATATTCCATTGGGTAGACCAATAAACATAACTCAAGGAGCCAAGGACGTGGTTATAAACAGTTTCTTCTATGCCAAGATAAAGTTTCCCTTACGCGTAATCACGATGTCATGAAGATATACGTGGACGCGCAGCTCCACTTATTCTGAATCTCGTAACTACAAAAAAGTGGCGATGTTTATGGCCCGACCCCTTTCGACCCAGGGAAGGGCCCGTCTGGACATTATGGTGAACACAAAAGTCTCAGCCCTGCTAGGAATCAAAAAACAAACCCCTATAAGCAAGTCTACAGCTTAGCCACTATGCGAAGTGAACTACTTCTGTTCTCAATTAGAAGATAAATCTGAAGGAAACAACTGAACCTAACAGCGATGAACTGAAGCGGCAACCATTAGCAAACATACACATATAGAAAAATCCCACCATCTGCACTCCACACGTAAATTAGTACAACAGAAAGTCTGGAAGATAAAACGGAATCATCGTCTTCGAAGCCCTGTTAGTAATATTGCCTGCCCTTACACCAGCCCGTGTGTGAATGTCATGGTATGTCACTTTCAGCATCCTGACCCCTAACAATGCTAGAATGGAAAGACGTCAGCAAGATCAAACCTAAGTCATTTCCGTTTTGACAGCGCCGGGTACTGGCAATGGCGGATATGCGTCTCGTCACCTTGAAGGATATGAGTTCATGCAGAATGACTGCTGTCAGACTCTCACTTTGAACACGAACCGACTTTGGGTTGGGGGAGGGGGTGCATCCCCTTAACAGAAATGCGTCACAAATAATATGTGTTCGTATCAATTAAAACGTTTTGCAAGAACAAAAGATAAGAAAATATAGTTTCTTCTGAAATGCGACGCCATGTAGTCTGGTCGAAATTCACTGACTTTCGAAGAGATATCCTGCTTGCATTTTCTACCTCGAAGATGGAGGCAGCAAAATCCTCCGGAACTTCGATAAATTTCCATCAGTCTACGCGTCTTTACATCCGAAAACATTGTCATTCGGAGTAACCACTGCGTGAACCTCAAATATCACAAAAAATAATCTGCTTCGATATACGTAAAATTAGGTGGACTTACATTCAAGGAATGAACTAATGTAATGAAATGCTACATTTGTATCGCAGTTTTGTACGGTGCTGAAACTTGGACACTTAGTAAAATAGGTCAGAAGTACCTTATAGTTTTTAAAGGTTGTGCTGGAGAAGGATAGACACGATCAGTTAGACCGATCGCGTGAAAAATGAAGTCTTACATAGTGTCCTAGAGGAGAGGAGCATCATAGAACCCCTCCACAACAAAACGAAGGAAGGCAAACTGGACTGGTCACATCTTGCGTTGGAACTACGTTCTAAAACAAGTTATTGAAGGAAAGATAGAAGAGACGGGAAGACGAGGAAGAAGATGCATGCACCTAGTGGATGACGTTAAGTAAAAGGGAGATACTGGAATTTGAAACAGAAAGCAGTTCGTCGTATTCTCTGGAAAACTTCCTTTGGAACACGCGTGTGTACGTGAAGCAAGACAGACCACGTAATGAATGAATTAAATTAGGAGAAGAATACATTCAGGAAGCAAATGCTGTTATTCAGGTCAAAAGCCTTTATGAATTATAAAACAGACTGACAATCCAACAACATTTTGCAGGATAGCTCAAGGCTGCACTGTCGCCACTGTCGCTATATCCCCAACAGTTCAGCCGGATGTGTGACTGACTGATGGAGCGAAATGTACTACAAACAGATGCACACCCTAATCTTTGTTCTCATGACATTCCATCGAGAAATCTCCATTCAATATTAAGTTGGGGGTGGTCCCTTTCATTCTTATTTTGTAGGCAGAGTACCCCCCCCCCCCTTCCCTCTACCTCCACCAAGCCCCGTAGACATCAGCGCCCCTCCTCATATTTAGAGCCTTCAAGCACGATAAAATCAAATTTCCTGTAACTAGAATTCTGTGTGTCAGTATAAGAGCCATTACTGTCAGTGTTTAAGAATAGATGTGCAGAACCTATGTCAAAATAAATTTTTACAGAGGAAGAAGAAATGCTGAGTAATAAACTTTACTTATTTATTTATTTATTTATGGCTTATTCAAGGCTGTTGTAACATGGAAAGTTGATTCATTCAGTAGTAAAATATAGAGGACGTGCACGTTAGCAATTCTGGCCTAATTTAAAAGTACCATCACACAACTGCTGAAAAAGACGGAAGAAAAACACGAAAGACCTCAGTCAGGACAGCGGGTGTAACGGTCCGGACTTGAACCCTTGGCCTTCAGAAGCGGCACCGCTCGAGGCAGCCTGCTCTGTAAGCTGACGTGTAGGGTAGGTGAGATTTGAGATCATCATATGTGTGGCTACAAAGATAGCCGTCTCAAAATTCGCTGATACGTTAGGTACGTGGCTGACAATTTTGACCGAATGGAGATATTTATGGAGAACTGGTAAAAGTAACTGTGCAACATAACCTAATTTAGTGAAGGATTTGGAATACCCAACCACAAAATTGGTTAGATTTACCTTTATCCTATTGGAGGTAGGAAATTGAGGAATATTGAAGAAGATAAACATATTAGAAGGCTAATAGGACATAAGAATAAAGAGGAATGAAAGGTAATAAGAATGTGCATCATTAGATACAATACATAACTGGACAGAATGGTAAGGAGACATGGGAGTTAAGTAAAATATTTATTTAGATTACCAATGTTTACCGCGGATGAAAAAATTATCTAAAGTAATCTAAATGTTAATGCATAATGCACCGTATAATAACGCAATGTACAAACAGTGTCACTGCAGGAGTAACAATTCAGGTGCGTTGTCAGAGCGTAGGGTCATGGCCTCGGACTCCAGCATCCGACAGTGCAAATGGAAATGGGATCAGTAGAATATTCGTTCAAATCGTATTTCTATTACTGATATAGGAACTGCGCCCGAAGTCAGGCTGTCAAATCAGGGTGAAGACGTCTTCATCCAAACCCAATCCCATCAGCAACGGATGGCGAGCGCCCCCTCCCCCTCCCGACCCCCCTCTGCAACCAACTACATCAAAGCAGGACAGAGGACAATCAACTTGTTTCTATTCCACCACACAAGTATTCATGAATTACAAGAGACGTATCCGAAACCAGCCGATCAGAGGTGACTACGGCGTGTTACAGAACCCGGACTGATCTTTCCCTTCAACGGGGATCGGAAAGTGGAAGTACCCGTAAAAAAGCACAAAGAAGGACTTGAGCAGGAATCGTGAATCCTACTTTCTCACTGTGCATATTTCCAGTCCCACAGCTCTAGCACCATTAACATTTTACACTGTTTGTTTGCTGAACTCCTTCCATAAATATCATTAACTCTTTTTGTGTTAAATTTGCCGCACATAACCTCAGAGTTCAGCACCGTTTTCACGGTATAATTTTTAACGTGCAATAAACACTTCAAAGTGAGATCTCACTTTAGCATATACTGTGTTTACTGAACTACACGTGTCTGCTTTACACAGAGTACTCCACACTTTGCACCTACGCTGCGAAAGATAAAACCACCTCATTCTTAGTGTTATGACTTAAGTGACCTGTGGCACATAGGGTGACAAAACACCACACCGCCTTGCTCAAGCAAAGTAACTGAACTGTTCCTTGTTGTAACGCTAACAGTAAGAAGGAGGCGGTGTTATTGCTTGCAGTGTAGGTGCACAGTGACATATGACACATACTGTAAGCTTTTGTAATATACCCTGAAGATGGCTCAACATTGGAAATCCGAAACGTGTCGCTGCAATTCTGTGTGGACAATTAACCGGTTTGCTTTTTTAAAGGAGACGCAGCATGTATTCTGTGACTTACAAACTAACTTCTAACTTGCTTGTATGTTACTTGGATGAATCTAATGCTTCATACAGTTAAAAGTTCTTATAGTCTTATGACAGTAAATGGTTTAAAAACCAAACTGTCGTTCATTAGATATTAATACGGAATTTAATAAAAGAACGTGTCAATAAAATCAGTCACTTTCGATATTACGATAGTAACTTACAGGAATTTGTGGCCGGGCCTACGAGTTTGGCATAATGAAGCGTCGCACGCCTCTCAGCGTCAGATCCACAAAACTGAATCAAATTTATTGAATATATGAAACACCGGAAACTGTGAGGTCCATTCTCTTGTTTCATTTGCTAATTTTCAGATCTTTTAGCAAAGATAAAATATTTTTGGACAACAGCAATGAACTAAAATTTCAGTCAACAAAAAATTGGGCGAAAATTAAACACGGGGAATGCTTGTTACCAGCCAGTTCAGGAGCTTTCGTCTTCGCATCTGGCATCTGAACATTTACAGATCATTACACGCAAAACAATAATGTTTCCTGTTGTTTTGTATGGGCAGAGTTTTGGCTTTTCACGTTCGTGGAAGAAAATACACCGAGGGTGCTTGTAGAAGGGTGCTGCAAGGAACACTTGGAGCCACGAAGATAAAATGAAATATATGAGATGGGTGATGCATGCAGCATGCGTGGGTAAAAGACATAAATGCGTACAAGCCTTTTTAGGGATATTTGGGAAGAAGATACAATTCGGAATGACTATGGTGTTACACAAATAAGATGGAAGAACATAGGTTTGGTGCGGGTGGCTCTAGACGAAGGCCAGATGCTGGTTTTTGCGAATGCGGTAATGAATTTTCGGAAAATTTCTTGGCTACATGAGTCACATTTAACTTCTCAAGCGAGGGTCTGCTCCAAAGAGTTATTCAGTCAGTACGAGCAGTGTCAAACAGGTGGTACAAACAGGTACCACACGCTTGATACGAGACAGACAGAGCAAATATAGAAGAGCAGTTGGAACAAGAGTAAGTGACAAATCTACGATGCATTGTTCTGCTGCGAACTTTGAGACTAAAAACAGTAGCAGAAGCAGCCTGCAGTCCAGTCAGCGATATCAGTGCGTCTTAATCACTAGGACACCTGCTGCAGGTCAAAGAGCGTAGGAAACTCTTCAAGAGTTCCCGTAAATGGCCCAAAATAGTCTCTCATAGAAACCACAAATCCCGCGTTAACAAGAAAAAAATTCCCTCCTATGTGTAACATTTAAGAATCTAACGAGATCCATACTACAAAGCGAGTTTCATGCTGACGTCACCAGCCGCCCTGGTATGGTTATAAGTGTCGAACTGGCAGTGTGTGTGTCTGCCTATAAGCAGACTGATCTAGCGCAACATTCAATGTTATCTGATGCATTTTAATAATATCCGTCGCCTTATGACAAATTAACTGACGCACACTTCGGTAGACACGTTTCAGGCTTAGGTATTGAGCCCATAAAGGACGTAGTTACTCTCAGTGTTAGAAATACAGCGTTAATTGTGAAAAACCTGAGATGTTAAAAGCCAAAGAGAGGGAGGAAGGAGGAAGGAAGGAGAAATAAATGACACGAATGACAAATAAAATTGCTAAACAAACCGTATGAAAGAAATGAAGAAAAAAGATAATGATATAAAGGGGATAAAGGAAGGTATAAAAGGAGTAAAAGTACTATGTCCCAGGGATCAAATCTTCCCGTGCGCTGAGAACTGAGGGATAAACGAGGTACACAGACATATGGCAATCTGAATAAATATGTATTACTTCCGTTTACTCTGTATGTTAACTTCTAAACTTCAATTACATAATTAAACTGCATTTTGCACGTAAACATTAATGCATGACGAGAGTTTTAGCTGAACTCTGAAAAGCCATTATACAGTATTATGAACAGAAAAAAAGACTGACAGAAACTGCACACAGTAATTTGTATAAGCAAAACAGACCGTTATCATTTATTTTGGTTTTACCATGTAGAAAGAATGGTTGCAAAGACTTCATTCTACAGTTCGTTATCAATTCAAATAAAGATTAATAGGTGAAAGAATAAGAAGACGTAGGCCTAAGGTCGTACAGATACACCCTTCGAGCCGGAGCACTGCATGTAGCGAAAAAATGCGTGAGATTTAGCCCTGTAAGGACCAGAATTAAGTAGAATTATATTTACAGCTTCAGTTTGTACCACGCAGTAAACACTCTACCCGAGGCCCTTTCGTGCAACAACTGTTGCCGTGAAAAAGCAACAAGTATTACATAATCTAAATGTGCCTGTATCCTTAGTTACTCAGCATGCAATGCACATGCGTTATATTGTCACCTGAAGCCTGTCCGGCTCTAAAATATTTTTCCACCTTATCTCATAAACGCCACAATTTTCGGAAAAAAGTTATTGAACCTAAATGTGTGTTTTCATTTTCTCTACAACTCTGGTTTTAAACGCTTGTCATTTTAAGAAGAACTGAGCGAGATACGATCATAAATGTATACTGGTCTTCGTGTAAACTACCCGTTATTCTTGTCAGATTTTAATTAAACTTGAATTTTCTTGACAGACGTGCGAAAAATCCTCAAATATTACATTTCATGAAAATCCGTCCATTGGCAGCCGAGTTGTTCCATGCACACGCACAGACAGACATATGATAAAGCTAATAGTCTCTCTTCGCAATTTTGCGAATACGCATAGAACCATTCAGTTGATGTTGTATAGGAAACCATCGCTGTTTTTTTTCTGACATCAGTATCAAACGCATAAATACACGCTGTAGTTATAATGCACTATCTCTAAATGACACACCTGGTGGTATATATAGTAACCACAGCGCTTTAACCACTGCACTTTAAAGGGTTAATTTTGACGAATGTCTGTGGGCTTTGGATCTTACTGTAGTTCCACATGGTATTAAATTGCTGCGTGGCAGTCCACTGAGCCACTCCGACGCTGGACAACTCAAAGCACAAAGCTCTGAGCCCCTTCCCCCCAGGGGTTGGTCTGTTTGTACCCTCCTGAAGAGAAACGTCATCATGAAATTCAAATGAGATCTGCTGTCACCACAAGGACCACGGGACTTACTCTCTATCAATTGTTCGTGTTGACGAACGAGACCAAGAGCCTACACTAGGAAGACTGCAAATCTACAGTTATTTGAAATGAGGCTCGAAGATATGCATTTGTCGACGAAGGCGTATCGAAAGCATAATTCCGACGGTTGGCAACAACGGCAAGTAACATAAGACTTCATGCTTTGAAGACAGGTACTGTTCATTTGTAAGCCTTTGAATATAAGGGGGCCGGGATATCAGCCATTATGGCGATCAGACTGCAGGCCGTAAGCCCGGGAACCGAGACGGGGTGCCTGGCAAGGGCAAAAACCATTTTTCTTCTATGCAGAGCCCAAACCGTCTCTGCGGGCCACGAAAACATACTTTCATCACACGCCGAAAGACTTTTTTGCATAAATAGTAACGACCCTCTCGTTGAGGTCTTCCCTCTGCTGGGACGTTACGCAGCGTTGGTTGGTAGTTGGTCACCGACGTACCAGGACTGCCTGTCTGTCCCATCTTCAAGGGCCGATGAGTCCAAGGAGTCATTCTTGGACTGCTTTACTGCGTAACATCCCCATCTGACAACACAACACTCAAAAGAGACGTACATCCATGCCTCCGGCGGGATTCGAACCCGCACTTCCAACACGCGAGCGGCCGCACACCCACGCCTTAGACGGCGCGGGCACTGGGATCGGCATACGCAGCCCATTGTAAAATAACGACACTGGAGCCATGCGAAAATTGTTTGGCTTTGTGCTATGGTGAGAGTGTACAGTTGAATCTAGTCAGGTGAAACGGGCATGGCGAGAGACCATGGACATACCTACACACTACGCATGAATGTTGTTTGTGAGTTAATAAATGCATCCATGGTGATGGTGCCAGACTTGTTTATGCCCGGTGGATTTCAAGCAGAACAGAGCCGATCCCAGTGGCCGCGCGGTCTCAGGCATAGGTCTGCGGCCGAGAGTTTGCTGGGATCATGGGTTCGAATCCCACCGGGGAAATGGATCTTTGTCTCTTGTTAGTGTTTGTGTTGTCAGGTAGAGGTCTCTGCGATGGGCCGATCCCTCGTCTAGAGGAGTCCTATCGACTGTGGTGTGTGTCTGAGTGTGATCAAGTGAAAATAAGTAACCTCTATACCTGCTGTTGAGTAGGAAGAAAAAGTAAGGACTACGAAACGGATTTCAAGCAGAACTAGACAGAACAAATATTTACGTCTTAAATTCTTCACATTATTGAACTGAATGACACGAATGAGTGACAAATGTGTACAGGACTTGAAATCTATGGTAAGGTAAGCTCCATAGGTTCGTGCGCCTTGTTCTTATTGCAGCGTAATGCTGATCTTACATGAGCACGGATTCCTTGCGGAGAAGATGAAAGACGGGAGACGAAACGAGAAAAGAGTTTTCATGTCTGACGGACGGACGACGAAGTTGATGTAAGAGATGCCGCCGCAAAAGAAGAGAGCGAGATGAGCAAAGCTGGCATAAGTTACTGACAAAGTTCGGAGACTAGGAGGCGAAGTTTAAGTTTTCGGAACGACTAATGACACAGTGCTGCCTCCATCTGCATACAGCACTTTAGAGACTGTTCATCCGAGCGTGAAATCGCAGTGTCACATCTCTTCTCAGTGCGTAGCATGTTTAACGACAGTCTATGAAATACAGAGACTATTGACAGCCGGAAATTGTTACGTAGCCTAAATTCGAAACATGAACAAATGTCTATGGTCTATTTCAGGACACCTATTTAGATGAAGTAAGGAAACACACAGAAAATTTCAGTGTCCCTTGAACAAGCCGAGATCCGAACAATCTTCCTCCCGAATATGATCCGCGGTATCAATACGATTCGAAGCGCTTTCGGTACCGATATGTTACCTAGATTACGCCTAATCCAGTTTCTTCCCCACCCCTCATTAATAAAGATACCCTCACAAATTCTTGATTCATTTCGATATTAACCCATGCATTTCACAAACTGCCATAACTCAGGAATGACTCGTTGATTATAAATGACGCGTCGAATAAGGAATGATTCATTGCGTGGTTTCGGGCTTCTGCCGCGGTGTAAATGAGTTATTCGCTCTTCCGGCATATTACGCAGCGTTAATTTGTAGTTGGCTACAGACATTTCAGGACAGCCTGTCGGGTCCCTCTTCAAGGGCAGCCCATGAAGACAGGACCGACGGGCTGTGCCGAAACATCGGTAGCTAACTACCAATAAACGCTGCGTGACATCCCAGAACAGCGAAGACTTCAATGATTTACTGTTTTTGAATGAACAGAAACATGTCTTGGAGAACGTGAACCACCCACTGCAACACTCGCTAGACAAAATGGCATGACTTACATTCCTCAAACGTTAGAAAGCCTTAACCTGGTCGGAATTGAAACCTTGCACCTCCAGAACGACAGCCGGACGGTCACCATTCTGTAGCTTCACTTAATACGAAACGTTTAACACAAGGAAATAATCTGATGGGTGCTCCTCGTAAGCGGTACGTGAAGAGTCAGTAGGCACAATTAGATTACTGCACAGAACAAGTAAAATGCCGCAACGATTACGGTGTTGCTTGCATCAACCATTCAAAGTCACTTGCACTGCTCTTTTGTTGGCAGCCGCTGACCCTGTAATATGCAGATAAACATACTCATTTACAACGTCTTTTATCGGTTACTGAAGAAGTTATGATATGATGGTGGACAATGGCTACTGGTCCCCCCCCCCCCATGCGGTCGTGACAGAATTTCCGAAATTAAAAAAGGAACCAGACAGAATTTTCCTATGTCATTCTCCGTTCCTTCTTCGCATCATTTTTCAGTCCAGCGCTTTTAATGAGTTGAAGATTGAATTGAACCTGCACTACACATAAAGACTCAGTTCGTACCGCGCTGAGAACAGTGTGTGCTTCCATTAAAAAGACTAACCGGTAAATGCTGTATGAGAAAACAACAGCTGTTTATTGTAAGAATCATGTGGAACACAAAAATGCACCCTGTGGATAAAACGTAGAATTATTAGTGTTAACATGGAGGTACATATAGTTACCACTAGATTTTGAAGGGTTAAACTGGCACGACGGACACAAGACGAAAGGAGCCGAGCATCGTCTTTCTGCTGGTAAACCATGAGTCATGGCCCATCCATGTGTAAAGTGTATACCATTGCTTAACCCCGCATTCTACCAGTACTGGTTAGGACAATTTTAACTGCCATTACTATCGGAACATGGGCCGTGTTTCCCCGCAAGTCGCAAAATAGATGGTTCAAGTAGAAGCAAACATCATGAATATATTATTGTTACTGTCATATATTCACCCTGTAGTCTGTCTTACGACAGGTCCAACAGCCTCTTCCAAAGCGAGTTCTCCACAGAGTGTGATCTAGTGCTTCCTCTTTTAATTTACAGCGCCCTCTTCTTTCCTTAAGGTCACCGACTAGCTGCTTACGTCTTATTCCTCGTCTTCCCGTCACTTCTATCATTTCTTATATACTTCCTTCAATAGCGTCTTTTAGAATACAATTCCTATGCAAGATGGGACCAATCGAGTTAGTGTTCATTCTTTTTTACTTTATGTAGATCTACATACACACATACATATTCATTCCCTTCTTGACTCTATGCTGTGCATAATAAAATGTTGTTAAAGCGAACTCCCTACCACTTCATTTGAGACAGGAGTGTGTTACCAAATTTACATTGCCGCTTGGATAACAGAACAAAGAACCATCGACCGTTATGGATTTCTATTACGCTAAACAGCCTTGACGCCAAATTTCAGCCCTTGTTTAGGACGAGGGACTGTGGTAGCCTTACTCAGAAGCTAACGCTGGTCATTACAACACGTAGACATTTGAAGCAATTCGTCCTCCATACAGATCTAAGCTTTATACTTATATTACATCGATGGCATGGCTGGTGGTGAAGAGCGATATTCCCTCAGGTAGAAGTTAAAACGAAGAGAAGAGGGAAAGACAGCAGGATGAAGTAACACGAAGACAGAAAGAGGATGATGTTATTCAAACGGATTGTATATATGGTCCTGTTTCTCTTAAATTCCATAAATTCCCACAGACAACGCAATTAAATGGCTCGAGTACGTATGCGCTGAGAACTCTATGCAAATGGCCGCCTTCTTGCGGATTCGAATAAACACCTACAAGGAATTCCTGTAATTCAGCCTGTTATTCTTAAATCGTTCTGTTGCCTTAAATCCTGTGAAGTTTCTGACGTCTGTCATGACGGTCCGTTCTATAATAAACCGTGTTATAAAGCTGCATAAAACAGTAAAGCTCAGGGACAGCATTCAAGGGACCCGCGGTTTGATACTCGGCAGGAACAATGAAAAGTCCCTGACGGACTTTTCAGTGGCTTTGCTCACTCTATCGGACAAACCAAGGATACTGCCTCGAAACATGCTTCAGCGGTTCCTTCCACATTTTTTCCATTTCAAAAGGCGTCTTAGGCCTATTATTTGGCGATCTACTGACCTCGGCAAAGAAAATAGAGTTGAATGAATGAATGAATGAATGAATGAATGAACATGTACTAGGCTTCTAAGAAGAGTTTTTTACATTTTAAATTTCTGAAATCGGGATGCGTCTTATATCTGATGGCGTCTAAAATCTAAGTGAAAAATTATAGCTCCTGTACGCGTGGTATTATTCTGTAAAGGAAAGGACGCAAGAAAAATCTTCACGTCCATAACATATGTCACGGGAACGCAAACAAAAAGACAGCAACAAAGGCGACAGCACAAGCAGTTGCGCGTGAAACCCCTGCACCTCTCTCCATCATATAGCAGTTCAAATTTGCGATTCTTGGCGAGATTCCCTTGTCATGTCCGGAACTGTCGGTTAGCTCCATATAAACTCCATTCTTCACTCAACCTCTCACACACAGCACGGCCACTGCGGGTCAAGGCCTTCGCTTGCTTCACTTCAGGGCTGAATGAGTCACTCAAGGCACCCCGACATTCCTTCTTAAGTACCTCTTCGTACCGAAAGGACATGCAGTGAGATGGATGGACGGACCCTTTAAGAGGCCAATTTCCGCTACGAAGTGATCTATTGGGCACGTTAACCGCAGGAAGTTCCTGCACCATCCGGATCACCACACCAGTAATACTGCGAAAGAAGTCGTGGATGATGGACGGAGTCCAAGGCTGTAATTCCAGTTCCGACCAGGACTCATAACTGTAGTCATCTGCGGCATAAACTTCCATTCATAAGGTAGAGGCAAACGTCACCCTAGAACAGGCAATAAAGGCCCAGAGGGCGAGCAGAAGTACAGCTCCACTCTTTCTTTAACCTCGGCGTTAGATGGGCGCGTATGGTCAACGCCACGCCCCGACCGCTTTACCCCCGGGAAGGAGACTCGGTACCCGTTGTACAGGAGACTGGGTGGGCTCCAGTGCCGGTCTGGACAAGTGCGAAAGATCTCGCCCACACCGGGATTCGATCCCCGGACCCTCCAGCCCATGGCCAGTCGAGAATGTGAAGACCTTAAGAGACACAACGGTGTATGGCAGGTCCACACGACACACGTTCTTGCGGCGGGTTCAGTGACGAGGTGTTTACTGATCAACAACTATCAATTTGTCACTAACAGTTCTTTACGATGCGCACAGTAGCCTCAGGTTCGCTCGAGCGATTAGACGCTACGTTCCAGTAGAGCCTAAAACTGGTGGCACCAAGCCAGATCCACTCCCCGGTACTTCGTTTTTCGTTCCTCCCTCCTTATCTATCAGACCGTCTGAAGTGTCCGGACGGAACTGCCAACGACGGGCCCTTTAAGTACTGAGGTTCGGAACCCCAGATTTCGATTCTCTGAAAGAGAGCGTCTCAGTATACAATATCAGCACTTCGAACTTCACTGTGTCGAATTCCGGCCAATTAACTCTCCTTCATTAACCAGTTTCCCGCCACCACCGAGAACATCCGTTTTGTTTAATAACGTTTATTGTGAGGTTCTTACAGCGGCGCCGATGAAGATTCAAGTCTTCTGGGACATGATGCCACATAAACTGGTACAGGCCTAAAATTACCGACGTTCTGAAGGACGCTGCCCCATTTTAAGTGTCCCAGAACACCCGGAAGATGGCACTTTTCCCCCAGAAGACTTAAATAATCTTCATCACTAATATTGTTTTCTCACAAGGCCTTAGCGTTCGAAGATAGCACAGAGAAGCGTCCCGCCTTTAGAAGACTCTTAAATTAATAGTTGCTATGGAAATGTCACAAAAGGAAGACATTTCACGGTAAAAGAAAATTTATAGCATGGGAAGAATTACTAAGGAATTCACAATTCTGGAAGACACCCATTGCAGACAATAGAGTAATAGTTTTGCGGTTCAGGGCATCCCAACATCACGGCGTGTTTCTTGGACGTGCAGGTTTCTTAATACCATTACCAGGGCCCATAATGTTCATTTGTGCCATATTCATGCACTAAAAACTGGAATAAAACAAAGTACGCATAAGTACGCTATCTAATCTTCCGTTCCTTTTCATTCGGAAGACTATTATTTCCTACTGACATATTTAATTTCTTTGAATCTAAAATCTACTTTAATACCTCGCACTCCTACTTTTTTCTTAGTCTGTCTGACCTCTGTCCGCCTACTGATTGCAGGTGTAGAGGGTTACTGTTGTACTTGGTCACACTCAGCGAAAACCACACACACACACACACACACACACACACACACGCTCACACTCGATAGGACTCCCCTGGACGAGTAATCAGCCCAACGCAGAAACCTCTACCTGACAACACACAACACTTACAAGAGGCAGACATCCATGACCCCGGAGGGATTCGAAACCGCAATCCTAGCAAAAGAACGGCATCTGACCTACGCTTTCGACAACGCGGCCACTGGGATTGACACCTTGTTATCATCTTATACACAATTTTATAAGACCTATAACAGTTTGTAAGGCCGTAACGTTCTGCCCATATACAGCATTAACTGATTGGTTTTTATAAACGAGACGGGGTGTGTTTACTGCGCGGTACGAACTGGGTATTTCAATATTTCAGTTTAATCTCACTCTTCAAATATTTAATCACAAAAATACAAAACAGCAAAGAAATGTCCGCAAATCTTAACGCCTGTAACGCTCCAGTGTTGGGAGTTTCATGAACCGCCAAGTGAATACACAGAACTGTGTTTTCTGCGTGGGACGATCTGAGCGCGTAATATAATTCAGCTTTATTTATGTGTTTTGTATGTATCTCTGAACAAAGAGCGAATATTCCCCTACACAGCATTAACGAATTGGTTTCTGTAACCGAGACCGTGTGTTTACTGCGCGGTAAGAACTTAGCACGTAATATAATTCAGCGTAATCTGAGTCTTTAAATGGTTAAACACAAAGGTATAAAACAACAACGAAATATCCCAAGCAATGTTCTCTTTGGTGTAATTTTTTATTTAAGGCCCTGCCATGGCTCAGGCGGTAAGCAATATTAATGGCGCCATTCTAATTTCTATGAAATCGACAACATATTGTACTTCCTTCGAAAGCCGTATTACTTTATAAATAGTTTATTCAGTGTAAGATGAATGAAACTTACCCTTAAATAGCTGCATCGAACACTGGACGTATCATTAGGGGTTAAATATTTCGGTGCATTTATCCGCGTCTCGGCGAAGGACATGGCGGCAGTCACAAGACATGTCCAGTTCGTTTCAGTCCTACCCACTTCATAATCATCCTTAACTGGCATTCACTTTGCAACTTCATTAGAACATAAAATGACACCACAAAGGCAATATTATAATATTTTAAATGATTTAACACTTTGTTACACGAACAAGTACATAACACCACGCATTACAAACAAATTAAAGTAACTGATACACGAGCTATATTCCACTTTCGCGACGCCATATGCACACGATTGCAACCAGAAGGAGGAGGGGATGTCATGCTGCTCATCGCCTTATACCTGCTTCCCCCCCTCCACCCCGATACCACCTAAGGGTGACATCTACTGGTCAAACGTGGTACTGTACAATTATTTTCTGTTGCTTACTGACGGAGAAAAATAAACCAATAAGTTAATATATTTGTAACAAATATTATTTGGGCCTTCATGCATATTTACATTACCGGCATGTGTCATTAAACAATCCGAATTAGAATTCTTAAAATTATATAAGTTCTGTGCCTTACTGCCTTCAGATGCCACTACTAATCAACAGGAAAAACCAGTTTTTGAAGATGGATAAGGAACACGTGCAATTTGTTGCCCTGTGCTCTTTGCTGCCTGGAGTGTTGAATATTAGCCAACCAGGACGAAACTTTAGAGTCACTTCTATCTGATGTCATGTGGAATTAGTGGGGGATAGAGTGACATCGGATCAGACATTTCTCCTCTTTTATTCCGTTCTCCTCTGCTAGCCAACATTTCAAAACTGCACCACACTAAATTGTCACAGACCCTTCATATGTACGATAGACTTAGCGTGCAGCTTTCGCATCTGAACCCTATTCCGGCCGGACGCAAAGCAAGGAATTTAAGATTCGCGAAGACAGAATGTCCTGACAGCCGTGTTACTGTAAGTTCAAGTCTTCTGGGATGTGACCCTGTGTCGCTGGACAATATGTTAACAGATGATCGAAGTCTTGAATATTCAGTTTAAGATACATTTACGTGTAAACTACCTGTAAAATGAGGATTAAGATTTTCTGGGATAATAGGCTGTGTCGTTTGTTGAGTGATTCCCGACGTTTCGATGGACCATAGTACCCACGTTCTAAACGTCGGGAACCACTCACACAACGACACAGCATCAATACGAACGACTTGGATCCTCTGAAACGCCGCTGTGAGAACCACAAATCTCATAGCTATATAATATACGGAAGACAGTGTACATAGAGAAAAGAATTGAGTTGTAACTTAACTAAATCTTTACTATTTACAAACGTATATGTGACCAATCGGAAAGAATGATATGGGCGGGGCATGCAGCACGTATGGACTCGGGGAGAGGTGCATACAAGATTTTGGTGGGGAGACCTGAGGAAAGGAGGCCACTTGGAAGACCCAGGCATAGATGGGATAATATTAACCTTTTAAAGCCTAGTGGTAACTTTACATACGACCAGGTCTAACATTAAAAAAATTCTACGTGGTGCCCACATTGCGTTTATGTGTTTTGTACGGATCTCAGAACAAACAGCAACTTTTGCCTTATAAAACATTAAGAGACTGGTTTTTATAACCGAAGTGGAGAGTGTTTACAGCGCGGTACGCACTGAGTCCTTATATAAAACAGATACGCTTCGTCTTTAAAGGGTTAAAATGGACCTTCAAGAAGTGGGATGGGGGCATGGACTGGATTGATATGGCTCAGGATAGGAACTGGTGGCGGGTTCTTGTGAAGTATAAAATTCAGCTGAGTAAAAATTTCTTCAAGGTTTGTTTGAATAGAAACTTATCGCGCCACTTAAAATTCCGGTACATATAGCCTGTGTTAAGTTCAGAACAGACTGTTGATCTTACGGCCATAACACGCCGCGCAAGTGTATGGCAGCAACCATGACACGCCGCGCAAGTGTGCATGGCAGCAACCATGACACACCAAAGTTATGCAGGGAAAATATATTTTGAAACGTGTGTACCTGAATGACAGATTTTTTCCGAGGTTAAAAGATGGAAACACACACATTAGGTGTAAAATTTATTGCAGGTATTTTTTTCATACAAACCGAAGCCACTGAAACACCTTTAACTTAAACAGTTTTATTCGCAATCCAATTTACGGGTAAACGTTTTTTTCACGACTGTTATTCTAATAGACTTAAACAAGTTAGAAACAATACGCTGTTCTGTGCACCACTCTGAGCTCTACACAGTACGATTCACAGCCACTAGAGCTCTTAACAAAGTTCTGGAGCGTATTGCACGGACTTCGTGAGGTGACGGAGCAATGGACAGAGGACGTCAGGTTGGGTGAGCAGGAAAATTGCAATCTAACGAGCATTCCCACGCAGCACTCAAAGCCTACTTTCATATTGCACAGATATTTAAAATGTAGTGCATGTATTGATATTGTTTTTTTTTGTGAATAAATCAGGTAGGTTATTACTTACGAGATTTGAATTTATCATAGCAGTGCTGATGGATATGCAACTCTCCTGAGATTATATATCTTATCGAGTGGCAAATAGTTATCGTGGTTTCTAAGGAGCAGATTGCCTCCAACTTCATGGTCTAGCAGCCAAACATTTCTGAAGAAAGCATTGTTTAAATAGGAATACGAATACATTGCACTCCTCCGAAACGTCCGCAAATATCTACCAGTCGGCATTTCGTGACGTAACGGAAGGACAGACTACTCAGTATTGTCAGTTAATAATGAATTCTGCACAGGATACATCCAGCCAGACGTAATCTCAACGTTTCACAACCTCGTCACGTTTGTAAGTGATACCTTGAAAACGATGTTGGGATCTGTGTAGTGTCTACCGCCTTATCAATTTTCGTTTAGCTCCAATGGTTCGATATGTATTGCCATAAGACGAAAATTACAGACAATTTCCGCCTGACCGCCATGTTGTTATTCTATATTTCACAAAATAACTTCCTCGTCAAACAATATGCATATCAATCGAAGTTTTGTCCCCGCGTAAGGCCCGAAGCTTTCTTCATGAGGATGTGTCAAGCGGCTAAAAGAGTTGAAATGAGACTGACAGACAGAATGATTTTCTGACAAGCCTTTTTCGCTCCTTTTTTAGGATGTAAACTATGTCACTAGGGGAATGTGATGCCTGTCTGCAAACATACCTCACGTGTGCCAGCAGTCAGTGCACGTGGAGGTGAATCGTATTATGTACGACGCTGAGAATCATATCCAACGTTGAACGTAATGCAAAAAACAGTAAAATGTCAAATAAACAAAATCCAAAAAATCTGGTTAATTTCTGACCCTCATATAGTTTACATTGATTGTGGTCAAAACTATATATGTTGGCGTGCTGTAGTTTTTAAATTGCATACAGAAATCTAATTTTGTCTTCGATCCTTTATGGATCTTGCCCCTCCATGTGTTCTGAATTTCGTGTTAGAGGTAACTTTGGTGTACAGCTCCCTGAAGAGGGCGTAAATTACGACGAAACATTTAGCTGCAATATAGGACTATACTTTCATGTGTCACACGTACATGCATTGGTGTCATGAATGAAAAATTTAGTCAAGATGTACGGAATAACGAGGGAAACTACCTTTAAATCTTACACACGTTTGTAGTTCCCCAACCTAGAGAGAGCTATAGTGATGAGTAAAAATCCATCGTATAACTGCCCAAACAACACAAAGCAAACTGCATGAATAAAGAGAGTCCTGACTGCAGAAGGGCCAGTTCGTCTCTCTTACGTTCACATGAATCTTAAGCAGCGTGCTTTACAAGTTTAGGGTTTCTCACCGTAATTCTGGGTAAACAGTACGGCAAAAAATACTTCTATAAAATGCAGTTACTAATAAAACGTTCGTTTCGTTTAGATTACATGAAAACAGTAAACACTCTCTGAATACAACAAACATACGAAAGAGCTTCATACAGCAGGTGCGAAAAATACCACATTCATTAGTCCTTCGAATAGAGAGTCTCTAAAAGAAACGAGCACAGTTCTTCGCTGCACGAGTTTTAAAGAGCATCCAGCAGGGAATTAGTTCACCCCGAGTGACGCCACAAATTGAAAAGTTGGGCGATATAAAAACGGGAAGAGAGGGGAAGAGGGAAAACTAAAAAAAAGGGGGGGATAAAGTAAGATAGACGCATCTCCCTGGAGTGTCAGGCCCAACTTCCCATGGTATAATTTTATCTGCTCTGTAGAAATTATTTAAAAAATAAAAAAAAGGAGCATGCCAGAAAAACAAACATAAATTTCCACTCAGCAAGCGGTTTGTATTTAAAATTTATTCTACATGATATTGGCGTAGATATTACAGGCTACGATTCATAATTCCACGGTCCTTTTGTATTCTTAATTTGCTCTCAGACTTGTTTATGTAAAGCAAGACAAGTCACTTAATTAATTACATATTTTTAGAAATAAAAATGCTAATATAAACGAGAAACAGACTTTTTGTGTGCAGATTACACTCCGCTTTCCTCTCCCACAGACTCTCACACAAAGTTCGCCCAAGACGTCAATGGTTTAAAATGGGGGATATTCATGTTAATAGCGAGGCAATGCCACAGTCAGTTCAGCATAAAGCTATTTAAACAAGACACGAGACGGACATATCTTGCTTTCCATTGCTGCCACGGAATCGATGCAATATCATTTATTAGTTGTAGGGCGGCGGGGGGGGGGGGCAAGTCCCTTGGTAATGCTACTTAAAATGACCCTATTTTACAAGGCCCTGTTGCTTGACGAGTGTGGAGCATTGGTGGAGTAAGTGGCAGGGAAAAAACGAAGTGTTAGTGTAAATACATGTCCCAGTGCCACTGTGCCCACTATTTGGGCCATGCTAGGACTGAAACCGGGCCTGCGCGGTAAGAAGTCGTCGACTTAATGTCACGGCTGTGTTGTTTATACAAACAGAGAGAGATGGTAAAAATAAGTGTGAATGATGGGGAGAATGGAGTACGAAAAATGAGAAAAGAAACGTAACTTTCATTTACGCAGATTTTATGTCAAATATTTTATGTCAAATATGTTGAAGCAGGTGACATACAATAACCACTACGCTTTAATGGTTACTACGATTGTTAACGGGCGACAGAAGTTTAACCCGATGGAGCAGGTCACTCCTGCGAACCTCTAGTTCCTCAGCTATTAAAGCACTACCTCGCATATCTTGCAGCCCGATGGTTCACTACCGCGTTCACAACAGTCGCAACTTATCCCCATCCTCAGCCAGATCAATCCAGTCCACGCCCACAATTATACCTCTTAAAGACCCATTTTAATATTATCCTACCATCTACGCCCAGGTATAAAGTAGTCACTTTCCTTCAGGGTTCACCACCAAAAATCCAGTATGCACCTCTCCTCTCCTCCATACTTGCCACATGCCCCGCCCATCTCATTTTTCTTGATTTAATCACCCGCATATTATAGGGTGGGGGTACAGATTATAAAGCTCCTTATTAAGCAATTCCCCCCCCCCCCAGTCCTGTGTTACCTCATTCCGCTTAGGCGAAAGTATCTTTTTTGGGTTTCCCTTCGCGTTGTGCGTACGTATAACCATCTCTATTCTGTACCGAAAATTTCCTCCGCCTTTGCACTTTTTTCCCAAAAGGTTGTGTTTTACCTGATGATGGGCGCTTCGCGCGCCCGAAACATGTAGCAATTATAATAAAAGCTGGAAAACGAGGCGTTCTGTTGAACTTGTCGGTAAAGACTATAGCCGAATGTATTTTCCTTAGCACCTTATTCTCATTCACCCTCAGCCTACGTTCCTCCTTCAGTGTCAGAGAAGCAGTTTCATTATAAACAATGATAAAATTACAACCGGATATTAGAAAGTCCGTGTCCGAAAACTGATAAGAATCTTGACAGCACTTAGTACAATTTGACGAAGACCTTCGCGTGGGGACGATCCTTCAGAATTTCAGCCAGTAACTCCCCATTTTACATTCGCAGCACAAACACATTATGCGACTGCAACAACGTAATACTCGAATATTAATTTGGTGGAGACAGAAATTTCGAAAGTAAATTCGATGTATCTGAGTCAACACTACACCCCAGGGGCAACAAACCATCTCTTTCGCAAAATTTTAAGCACGCCTCCCTTCCTCTTTCATGTAAAAGAAATTGCTATACTCTTTCACATAAAAGCAAAACGATTAAAAATTCGTTACTGGGGGGCGGAATCCGCAAATGATGATAGACATCAGACCGGCAGGCGCGGCTATTGCCCTCACACAGGAATAAACCCCCTTTGTTATGCAAATTATCGGTACCGTACGAAAAAAATATTCCAAACATACATGTTTCAAATAACTCAAAATAAGTAGGAAAGAGTAACATGAAAGTACAGGGTCACAGCGCCATGCAATAATCAGCAGGTCGGCACTGGAACTTGTTCCAAGTGTTATTACAGGCCCGTTGGGATTTTACGGTTCTCATACCGGTGCTCAGTGCTGTCCGCCTGAAACCTGCACCGGAAGACAGTCACGCACTGCCAGCTTGTTTTGTGTGAGAGCTGTTCTTACAGTGGTTCTAAAAATGTCCTTAGCATCACAAAAATTCAAGGGATTAAGTAAAAATGTAATAAGAGATTATTTTCTATAAGTAATGCACAGATTTGTACATCTATGCACGTTCCTTCAAAGCAACAAAACGCTGTACAGAAAGTGACGCGTCTACACAAGAAATATGCATTAATCACTGTTGTGAAAAACGTAAAATTTTATACGAAAAGCTGGCAATAGAGACGGAACAAAAAGTTTTTACAGCTTTATTTAACAACAAGGAGTTTGTCCAGAACATCTGAAGAGACGTGGCATATTGAATAGGAGCCTGGGTGAACCCCAGGGCCAGTCTGGACGTTTCGGAACGGAGACAAATTTCTTGCGTCTTCCGGGAATCGGATAAAGATTCCTCAGTCATCCAACACTGTCCTATACGGACACAAGTGTAATAGGAACATAGGTGTAATGAATTGTGCTCCCAAATACTTCCATTAACAGAAGTGGCGCAAACAATAAGAGACATTCCGACATGATTCCAGGCCGTGCCTTGGCTGACAAGGTTGGTTCCCAACCTCTCACCGCGAAGGCCCGGGCTCAAACTCAGACCAGTAAATGTGGTGTGTGTGGTGGAAAAAGTGGCACTGGGAAAAGTTTTCTCTATGTACTTCAGTTTTCACCTGTCAATACCATTCCGACAGTGCTTTATCGACACTACACACTTCTAGCAGTTCGGGCGGTCGTTAAAAACACATAAAAACCAGGCAGGCTCTGATTCCCGAATGCAAAGTGTTAAGTGTTCACCACTAAGCCTACTAGGCGACCTTCGGTGGAGTTTTCTGAGGAAGGGGCTGAAGACACAGTAACACGTTACAGACTCAGGACAAGACACAGCAAAGCGAAAGTCTCCTCACAAAATCGATACATATTCCATTACAGATTTTAGAATACAGCAGCTCTGTTGTCTGTAATGCTGGCAGGACCTATGAAGACCTGGACAATAGCCTGTAATGAGAATTTTATAACCACAGTCCCCAAGCTGAAACCTCTCAAGTATAAATTAAGTCTCCACATTAGAGGCCGCAAAAGCAATCCGGATAAATAAATACACATTTTGAAACAACTTCACTTTAGTTGAATTAAAATAATTTGGCTTCTACCTTTTCCCATTAGACCTCTGTAATGAGTTCATACAACATTCGACACCGCTAAAGACTTGCAATTTACAACCCTCCATTGTTCCAGAATTTGAATTTAATTTTAAAATTTTCACCAGTGTTTTTTTCTACTTACATTTTGCATTCATCACAAAAGAACCAGTGTGTCTGCGCACAGTAGTATGAACGCAAAAGTCGGCCTTTTGATGCCCCCATTCTGTCAGAGCAGCTCACTTCACGATAACCACCACCTCCGACCCCATTAACATCGTCCTACAATTTTAATTTACACCTTTTTACAGACATAACAGACACAAGTCTCACATCATTACTCTTTAGGCACAGTTCACATTCCTAAATAGAGCCGAACACACATCTTCTTTGTGCAGTTTATATCCATAAACGAAAACGTTCGGGCTTTGTATTCGACATGCGTAAAGTTCGAGTCTCAGCAGGAATATGGAACATTTTGACTGCGGGTTTTCATAGTTTTCCCCAGTCCATCCAGGCACACACCATAACATAATCTTACACAGACTACGGCCAAATCTTTCCAAATCCTTTCCTATTCACCATTCAATTGTACTCGCACTTGACGATATACTTCGTACCTAACTACATACTTGCAAAAATGCCCAGAAGTATCTCCATCCTTCGTCCCGGCGGAGATTATTTTCTTTATCAATATCGCAATATACAGTACACTAACTAAAACCATAAGACAGGTCTAGGAAGATTACATCCACAAAGTCTCTGTCATTTTGCATGACAACCTTCAGTGCGAGGCTCACAAACTTTACGATTTTTCTACCTCACTCACATGATTGCAGACACTACGTACGTAATCGAATAGTAGCACCTCCAACACTCTGACGGCAGAAACACACTGATCTACGCGCACATGACGTCGCGCACTCTCCCGACTTGTGACATCAACTTTGGCTCGCTAATGTAACCTGCGCCTGAAGCGGGAGAATTTGTGGAATTAATCCTGCTATACAACACCCGACTTTAGAAATTATAGTTCGCTAACTTTAATGAAAGTAAATCTTAAGAATAAGGATACAATCGCAACCACAATCTCTACCACACAACCTGCACATCACCTGCACTACACTGACGTGAGTCTTTAGCGTCACGCCCGGGCCGACTTAACCCAGGGAAAGAGATCGGAGTGCAGTTTGAATAGAAGGAGGCGTTGGCCGCTAAACCGATCTGGCTAGTTTGCAGAAAAGAGAATCTTTTGGCCCACGAAGGGAACCGAAAGATTCGTCGATAACCAATATCGCAACCTAGAATTATACCAACTACGCTGTCCCAGCTGCAGTATCATCATCATCAGCATCATCGCCGCCGCCCACTTTCATATACAGCCCACTGTAGACGAAAGACGCAAGCTGTACCTACAACAGTCATACAGGGAACAGAATGAGCTATTGCAAGTAGAAGGAAGTTTTAGATGATACGGTGTATATGAGGCAGCAACAACAAATAAAAACAGATTTGTTTCCAGCGCCTCGAGGAATGAGATAAGGTCGGGGAAACTGATGAGTAGATTGGAGGATTTTGGGGTAATGGGTTCTGAAGATGTGAACTTGAAGTGTATTAGGAGGTAAGTCAGAAGTAAACACGGCGATAGAAACTGTCTCTGGTAGAGGTGCTCCGAGATTACGTCGGCTACAACTCTCTATCAATAGTTGTTGAGCTACTTAAAAAAATTCCATATTTCTTGCAACCCTAGGGGTCCACGGCCCAGTTTGTAGAATTCCGTCACTGGGTCGTACATGAATTATAAAAAAAACAATTCACGTCTTCCCACACTGTATCAAGATTAATCTAAGCATTATTTTAGAAACTAAGGACAGGTTCTTACGCGAGCGTCTGAGCTCCTTCATACAAACCACGTGCCCATCTTGTATCGTTACCCTTGAATCTACCACCACAACGTCTGATGAAGAGTACTGATCATGCATCAACTCAGCACGTGCTTTTTCACAACATATGGCATTACTGAAGGAAAGATAAGAGGAAATTATATAAGTGACGGGAAGAGAAAGAAGAAGACGTAAGCAGCTACTGGAAGATCTTAACGAAAAGGCACGATACTGAAAATTGAAAGAGGAAGCACTAGATCGCAGTCTGTTGAGAAATCGCTTTGGAAGAAGCTATGAACCTGCCGTAAAACAGACTACAGGATGATGATGATGATAATGATGGTGAGGATGGTTACTTCTTGTCCGTTAGATCAAGATATTCTACTATCAGTGTCACTCAGATGATGGACAGAACCACTGTACGAATGTGGCTGAGACAGCGCATAATACAGACGTGGTTTTAGACCTTCGATCTTACGCGATGTTATGCAGCGTAGCTTGGTAGTCAGTTACTGACGTTACGGCGAAACCTGTCTGTCCCATCTTCAAGGGATTGCTTGACCCTTGAAGATGGGACACATCCGGAAACGTCGGTAAATACTAATCCATGCTGCGTAACATCGCAGGAGCGAGATCTCATTTACACGGCGGCGGAGGCCTGAAATCACGCAGATGTGCTTTTATTGCCCCCACACTAAAACTTTTTCCTGCGTACGATTTTTTTTTTTTTACTTTGCCCATACACGGGAACTTTTATACCCCGGTTACCTGTGACGTTCGTACCGCTCAAAACAACGCGTCGCACTGCCAGGGGAATTAATATTTTTCATTGTTTGTTTCATTTCAAATAATAATACAAAAAGGACACAGTGTGATCTAAAGTTTTAAATTAATTGAAAAAATTACTCACTCCGTTTTGATGGTTTGCCACTAGACCGTTTGATCCATTATGTCTCATATGGGAATAGACTAAAGATTTTTCTAGGATGCCTTATTCAACAAATAAAAAAAATTCTTAGGTCACACACGTTAAAGTTTCACATGGTTCCCCGCATTTGTGTGAGTGCATGCCATCAGCCTTGCAATGCGACAACTTCTCTGACGCGATAGTGGAGCGGGTAAGCATCATTGACTCTTTCAGGCGTTCTACAATTACGGCGGGTATAGGCCAGCGTATCAAATACAAAAGTACACGATCCCGATTTCGTTTCGTTGGCGGCAATTCGTAAACACGTTTCAGCAAGTACTTCTTTAAGTTTAAAGAGGAATTGAAAGTAAACCAAAATATTTTAAATAATTACGTTCTGGAACTGGCTCGAAGGAATCCTAATGGGAAATAATTGGGTTACTGGGGCCCTGAGAAGGGGAGAAAACCTGTCCAAATGGCACTTTTTTATCATAAATCCCACACGGACACACATGGGATGGAACCCGGACCTTATCGCTAAGAGAAGGCTGTCTAATACCCTAAGACATTGCACAGCCTTAAAAATTTGTGGTAAAACGTCTCTTGGAGAGGCAACCAGGCAGCTGAATCACTTAATAATCACACTGTATCCACTTTAGATATTTCTAATTAGTTTCACATATTTACTGCAGATTTAACTAGTCACTGCGGAATGTAGTTCGTTAAAGCCTAGAGACAAAAGTTAAGGGATTCACTCCAGTCAATGACTGACTGAAAAGGTTCAGTGTGAGAAGGCAGATCTGTTGGTATAATTGCGAAAATTTTGTATTGTTACCATTATCTTATAGTTAGAAAACTTTGATTCATCCATTAGCCAGATTCGGGCTGCTGCCGAACAGACTAGAGGCCTACAACAGTTACGAAACAAGTGGCTGACAATAGGTATTTCCTCTAATTGAAAACACGTACCAAGAAAAGTAGAATCTAGCAAACCTCAAGGCCGGATATCACTGCCCTTGATCTACACTCCCATTTGCAAGTAATAATATACGATTTTTAATCACAACGGCTTTAAAGCCCCTTTGAACGTGCAATTTTTACGCGGATATCTTTTAAATCCAGTGACTTCGGCCCAACCTATATTTTTGTGATACTGCAATTTTAAATCTCAACCGTGTACATGGATAATGTAAAATAATATAAGGTGATTAGATAGCAGATTTCTTTGGTACCATGTCAGCCTGATGAGGGCTCCTTGCATATGGGCTTAAACATGTTACAGTAAAACCATTTATATATATATAAATAAGTAAAAACAATTAGTTATGACTGACGGCTACTGTCCTTACATCAGTTTACAGAAGGGCCAGGGATAAACACTTTAAATCAATTTAAACCGTTGAACTAAGACGGAGAGTCTTTTATGAATTAGCCGTTGAATCTATAAAGATTACACCTAAATGTTATTTCTCAAAGTGCAACTTGCTCTCTTATAACTCCGTACCATGTCGTTTAATAAAATAAGTCTCAAATAATTATCACTTACGATACAAACGTGCTTATTATTAAAGACATAAAGCTTATTATAAATATACATGCTTACACGTCAGTTGTGGGCCGGTACAGCGTAGACGGTGTAACGACTCGCTAAGGGCCGGACGGCCCGGGGATCGAATCCTGGTGGCGGTGAGATTTTCAGTACCTGTTCAGACCATCCCAGGGTCTCATCCAGCCTCCTGCACAACGGGTATCGGGCCTTATTCATGAGGGCGCAGCCGCTGGGGCGTGGCCTTGACCTCCCACCCCAGCTAGCGCCGAGGTTAAAGAAAGAGTAGAGCTATATCTCTACTCCCACTCTGGGCTTTCATGGCCTATTATAGGGTGGACTTTACCTTTATCTTTACCTTACAGGCCAGGTACACGTGACATTTAGCGGCTGAAGGTGTTCTTTAAGCGACGTTGGGAACGCAAGTGGCCCTACACAAGTTCTACGAATCTCAAGTATAATAACGTAATTCCGCGGATGAATAACCATGGCCTATCCGGCGGGAAAAGTTACAGCGTGAGCAGTTCAGCTGCCTGGATAAGGATGTATGAGAACACTTTCAGAGTAAGCTTAACTCTGGGTATGTGGAAAAAGAATCATCTCTAATGCTGCTACACTCCAGTGACATCTGGAGCCAGCCCGAAGGGACGGGAAGTAGCTTCACAAATATAGCCACTCGAGATCACAGGAGGGCCAATCATTTTGTATCGAATCTCTTTATAATTGAAATGAAGTGAGCCTATGTTTATACTGAAGACCGTCAGTATCTCCTGGTGGTCTACGATGTAATTAGTTTGGTGGAGTGATGCTGATGGACGAAAAGAGAAACTAATTCCTTTGCCACTTTGTCCAATACAAATCCTACGTGGGGAAGTCTGGTATCGAACCCGGGCCTCTGCGAAGAGGGACCGGCGAGGATGTAGTTTGAAATTTGACAAATGAGGTAAAAGTAAAGCAGTCCCTACAGAGACCTGAACCTCTTGACCCTTCAAGATGAGACGGATAGGTTCTCCCTAAACGTCGGTACAGAACTACCACTCAGCGCTGCGTAATATCTCAGAAGAACGCAGATCTCGTTTTGATATTATTCAGACATCTAGGTCTAGGTCTTTTAAGTGGTCTTCCCTTCAGGTGTTCCCAATAAAACCACTATGCATATTTCCTCCCAAACGCGCTACGTTCCCCGTACATTTCATCTTTAAAAAATGGCACATGTCCACATGTGCATATGCAATACACTGCCACGTACCATCCTATGACACTGGACTGTAGCTGAAGACATCGAAGGCCAAGCGACCGATTAACAATTTTATCGTAATATTTGTGCGATGTACTTTGCGACGCTGTCAGCATTTCGCACTGTATGGCGTCTACAGTGGAATTACTGGCGAATGATCAATTCGAAAAGATTCCGGAAGCAAGATGCTGCGGCCTGACTGAGGAACCATACCGAAATTTCCCAGGCGCGACTGACAGAAACCAGCACAAATCGCATCCAAGACAACAGGTGGGCGACCGATCCGCTGAGCATAAGCATAAAAGAACTACAATAAGACGCACAAATATAAATAAGTAAATAATATGGATGGAAGGAAGGAAGGAAGGAAGGAAGGAAGGAAGGAAGGAGAGAAGAGGGTAAAGAGAGCAGTGTGAGGGTGTGTGAGAGATCATACCTCGAACGTTCAAAGGAAACAACATTCGTGTCTTCAGGAAATATTCTACACCTCCACCACGTACTTACAATTCTTTGCTATTTTTTTACTGTAAACTTCATATTTCATGACCTGAAGGTGAAAATTATAAATAATGAATTTCAAGTCCACGAACAAGTAAAATTAAGCCCATTATTTCGCTTCAAATAGCAATAATACATCAAGCATTGAGCTGAAAAAGCGGAAAAAACTTCAAAGGCATTCATTAATAGTCAGTGAAATCCAATTATAACGCCTTGAATTTTATACATCAGCCTGAAGAGAAGTGGAACACAACATCTTTTAGAAAATATTTCGGTATTCTGTCATCAAACGTTTGGTCTTTAAGTGTCTCTCCGTTTGTTTTAGAGAGCGAAGCGAAGCGGAATCAATTCAAAATTCTGATCACAGAAGACTGTAAACGATCGCAGACAATATGAAAACCAGAACTTCAAAACGGGCAGGCTTTAGAAAAAACATGCAGGGCAATGAAGTGGACACATTCTAGAAATATCTGCGTTGTTCATAAGGAGGAAACAGGGTTCCTGGTTATCATACGGTGCATGAGAACATTCTTGTCCCTTTCTAAACACGAATGTGTTGACACTGACACGAAGCGCATGCACATGAAAGCCAGTCTGACATACGTACGTACGTTTGAGACGACAGAGGACACAGCTGCTCTCACCGTTCGATAGATGACGTTAGTCATCAAAATGCTTAAGCGCATCATTCAATAAAAATCTACACCTGCTTACTTTCACAGCGTCTATAAATATTATTAAAGTCTTTGTGTATGAGTATGCTTGCACTCATAAGGTCATGGGTCAAAAGGTTAGAAATATGTAACGCAGACGACGACGGCCATTTTTGTTTTCGTGTAACATCGTGATTAGAGTAATATTTACTTCAATTGTTTTAATGAAAAAAAAAGATGGACAAATGACAGGGATGAGAAAGGGACAATGCAGAAAGGAAGGAGTTAATAAAAATGCTGATGAAATTTTCATCGAGCATTTAGTTAGTTTCTTTAGACTTTCTGCTTGCCTTCCTCGATTTAAAATTAAAAAAAAAACTTCCTGGCTTTTTGCGCTTTCGTTAATCACTTTTGACCTAGGGGTGTCGAAATTTCAAGAAACTTATTACGAAATTAGTATCTGCTCCACTTCTTACTCTTCAAGTACTGTATATAACATTAATAATGTCAACACGGTCTCTTGCGAAATTCGCACCTGGGAGCAGTACTTTCTTCACATATACTTAAATTTTGCATGTAGTATTGTACCGGAACACTGCACTTTGAATAGCCGTGAAATTTTACGTTTTAAATACTCAAGATCTCAGCGAGGTACATAACGTCACATCGCAAAGGCATTAATCTTCACATACGTCACAGAGATCGCCCATTTGTGACAAAACATTAAGCGACAGACAGGCATAGTAACACACAGAGTTAATCAGTGCCCCTCAAAACTTCTGCAATCAGCGTGACACAGTTTCCTCTCAATTTACACCTCGAACTACGGTAGCTGGGAACTGTTCTATCCTGAAGATAGATGCAGAAACTTATGAACGGAACTACACTGCGCCACAATCACAGAATATTATGCTTTGATAATGAAAACTTAAAACTGGATGTTTACTTCTTCTTTCTTATGAAAATTTCAAATATGGATCAAAACAAATTCAACTCAGTTCCAGTAGAAGCGTTTTAAACAGCGCGTCGAATCCGCTACGAGTATCCAGAATGTTTTGATAGGTAACAATAATATAGTAGCTGGACTTATACCATTTCTTGCAGAAATTCGGAGTAAGGCTGCTGTGATGAAACCTGTAAAACGCTTACTGTCTTCGTACCAGATGGCCAACACAAATTCGCAAAAGCATGGAAACCAAAATCTCCGACCATTACCAACTGGAACTGGAAAGAATATCCTCGAAAAGGCTCATTAACGAAATTAATAAAGGGATAGCCATCGAACAAAGCACCTAATGCACTGTCTTCACGTAAAATTATAATGTCCTCAAAACGGCTAACACCGAATCCAGTCGATTGATAAATCTTGAAACACTGTGGATGTTAACTAATTTTTTTATTTCCCGAAGGTCATGTAAAAGATGCCTAAATAACCGTCGGAACCATTAAATGTGCATCTCTGCATCTGTATACAATTTTAAGCCAACCGTTTTTAAGTATCGACAGACAAAGTACAATCGATATAGCACGCTCGTAAACAACATTATATGCTGGTTTTTAATGGACTACAGGCACACACCAGACAGCATTATCTACAGACAAATGGAACTTTCAATTTCGTAGCTTGATTCTCTACTAAACAAAATACACCGTACAAATAACGCACTAAAGGGAAGGCAATCTGAAAAAAAGGGCTATCTTGTGCTGCTGCTTCACCAAAGCTTTTATAGAGCCAGTGCGTATCGACCAGAGAACAGATTGGTTCGTCCAATATTTCTCCGCGCCACCGAAAGACAGAACTACAATTCACCTGGGACACTCCAAAATAACCTGTGGCAGACACAAGCTGTTCAGTGGGCACAAATCTGCACGTGGCAAGCTGGCCAACGGAGATGCGTGGACATGAATATCTGGAGGAGACATACCTTACCATTGACACTCATCGCGAAAACCAGCGGGGGAACTCCTGAACATGCAAACTTACCTGAAACAGAAGACAACAAAAAATTAGTGTACGTGAAACTAATTCCGCAGCTTAACATTACAAACTAATAGGAAAGTAAGTCAATTAAGACGAACTTACGTCGATTCCCACACCTGCTATCCTCACAACAGTCTCAATAAATGTATCTTAATTTCATTATCACATTTCGTTTTCGGTCTTCCAAGTGGAATTTTCTGAAAGGCTTCCCCGCCAAAATTGTGTTTGCATTGTTTCTCCTCAACCCAGCTACACGACTCGTAAGTCTTTGTCTCCTCGACTGCTCTTACAGCAGTCTTTGAATTGATTAAACAAGAATTTCCTACTCACAGCCTTACTACATCCTAAACCCTTCACTTACATTAAAATAGGAAGGAAACAAATTTTACTTCAAAAACACTAATCACCAACAAATGCACAAAGAGTTTTATCATCAATCGTAACACACTCCTACATGTTTCGACCCTGTTGGGTCATCTTCAGGGAGAACTTTTTTGTTATCGTTACACTAAGGTTGCACTTTATAGTTGAGTGAGAATGCGCTGTTGACTGCGTACTGTGTACTGCGGTTCCGAAAACAACGCAGTACACAGTCAACAGCACATTCTCACTCAACTATAAACTGCAACCTTAGTGTAAAGATAACAAAAAAATTCTCCCTGAAGATGACTCAGCAGGGTCGAAACATGTAGGAGTGTGTTACGATTGATGATAAAACTCTCTTTGTGCGTCTGTTGGTGATTAGTGTTTTTGTATAATATAGTGCACGGACATGGAACACATTACATTTTACTTCCTATGTTGATCTACAAGCATTTACACCTGTACAGGCTTTCGTTATGTTAATGCAGTTTTCTATTGCCTAAGGATTTCTAAAAATATATTAAACAAACGAGATACACAACACTTACTTGATTTTTCTTTCAGTGATGTAGTAACACTGACGAGTGAAGACTGAACAACGACTGTACGCTCATTCAATAGCCTATACCTTTTAAAACACTAGCAGCGAATAATCTGTAAAACCGCAACGAAAGTTAAAATCCACGCAATGAAAATCCAGAGGCAACTGTAAGGTAAAAGTGGTCCAGCTGTTGAGCTATGCCTGTATTTCCCCCACGTTCTTTACTTTTTAAAACGAACGTAAGCTAAAAGGTATCTCGATAATGTCAGCAGCACTCTCGATTTGTCTGCCTATGCCAAACTGCTGCACCTTCTTGACCGGCCTTTTAATAAGGAAAAATTTCGATAATGTCCATACAGTGTAGTTGGTTCCAACGGAATTCCACCTTCCATTACTTTTTAACCTTTTCCCCGTTGCACAAATACCTCGCTGTGAACTTCGATGTTAGATAATCAATAAGCAAATAAGCACCATTAACCCTATTCAAAATGACGTGGCAGCGTTCCACTTTCCCCCGTTTGGAGTTCCATATGTTTTCTCATTACACGCATTTTTGTATTGATTATTTGAAAATTACGATTAATTCTGTTCCACGAAGTGGCCATGGATTTATGCAAACGTGTTTGGTCAGCGGTTCTTTTGTTTGTGAACTGAACACTTACATCCATATTACCCGTAAAATTACTTCGTTGAACAAAACCCCTGGATTCCCTGTGGGAACAGAGCTGATCGTATCAACAGTGGCGACTGCGGTAAAAATACCCACTGACATGCATCATGACAGTCTGGGAATTCAGCTACTGCGGAATGTGGGGTTTGTAACACCGACGTGTTTGAAGATTGCAGTCATGTGGGGTACGACGCCATGCTCATTGATAACTCGAAGTCAACATTTCGGAGGAAGTTTCTAACTCCATACACAATGTACAAGTATTCTAAAAACAGAAGCTCTTACTGCACTATCTTAAAGAAGGAGGTATCAGGTTCCTCCGAAAAGACGGCAATCAATCACGAATAAACGCTGTGCTATATCCCAGAAGAATCAATGACGTGTTATGAGGGTTATTTTTGTGTCACTATATTCTAGAATGCAGCGGCACCTACGACGGGCCGATCCGTCGTCCAGGGGAGTCCTACCGAGTGTGTATATGTCCGTGTGTGTGATCAGGTGAAAACGATAACACTTTCACACCCACGATGAGTTGGCAAAAAATGTACAACTAAAAAAGTATTCCAAAGTAAGAATACAGCAGCTGAACAAGTCTATTTTGACGAATTAGAACTGCGGCAGATTTTCAGGGCTTCTCCTGTTCAACTGCACAATAGGCTGAAGGACAAACAAAATATTACGTAAAACGTTTAAAATTAACACGCAGTGGACGTGTACGCATGCTGGTAGGTGTGTGTTACAACAGATGTCAAAACACATGTTTCAAGCCGATCCCGGCTGCCACGCGGTCTAAGGCGTAGGTCTGCGACCGCTCGCTTGCTCGGATTGCGGATTCGGATCACGCCGGGGCATGGATGTTTGTCTCTTGTAAATATTGGGTGTTATGTGTTTGTCAGGTAGAGGTCTTTGCGATGGGCCAATCCCTCGCCCATGGGAGTCCTACCGTGAGAGCGCGCGCGCGCGCGAGCGAGCGCGCGCGCGTGTGTGCGTGCGTGCGTGCGTCATTAAAGCGTGATCAGATGCAACAGTAACACTCTACACCTACAAAGAATAAGTACAAGAGGTCAGACAAAGAAAGACAGAAACAAACAAACAAACAAACAAACAAACAGACAAACAAAGCAAGCATGCAAGCAAGAAAGGAAGACAAATGTTGCTCGCGTAATTGTGTAACAGATGAAAATAAGCCACATCAAATTTTCCAATAACATGTCCTGGGATAACACATTCGAAACACTATGTATATTCTGGTCTGTATATATCCTGACGATGTAGGCAGTTGTGTTCCTCCAAAAATTCGGGCCTACATTCAAGATTAAAAGACGTGACGATTAGAATGCCTCATTACAAATTTATACCGCCCTCAGAACCTCAAATCTCGTGTATCAAAGGCACTGCCGGTCCTCGTAACAGGCACTGGAAGACTGACCGTATCAGTAATGAAACGGAAATTAATGTTGCTCCTGAAAACGGTAAGCAATTAAGTATCAAGATGACGTGTCTCTATTTCATTGCTCTAGAATTTTATGCGATTCGAGTCAGTTTTCTTAATTGCGATGACAATCTTCCGCAAAAGTATGCTGCAGCAAAAGATACCATCCTTTTTCAGGAAGTTTTTCAGCTCATTACGAAGAGCCAATGTAAGAAAATTCCAGGCAACAGAGGACTGTTCGAAGTTGGACTGGATTAGTCTTGTCTAAAGCTATATGAGGCTGCAGAGAATACATATCTTACAGGCAACAAGCAAAACGTAGCGCACTTTTTGTTAGGCCGAAATATGTCTGCTTTCTTTTTTGTCGGTATCATAAGACAGTAAAGTAGCTAAAACTTTATACAGCACATAACACCCTCTCTAAGAAATTAATGTTTGGAAATCGTAGTACTTATCTCTTTTACCTACTCACAGCGGGTGTCGAGGTTGTGTATTTTCATTGATCACACTCAGACACACACCACAGTCGGTAGGACTCCTCTGGACGAGGGATCGGCCCGTCGCAGGGCCCTCTACCTGACAACACAAACATTCACAAGAGACAAAGATCCATGCCCCCGGTGGGATTCGAACCCACGATCCCAGGAAGCTCTCGGCCGCAGAACTACGCCTTAGACCGCGCGGCCACTGGTATCGGCAATGTTTGGAAATAAGAGTAGAAATGCCAACAAGAAGTACATGCAAATCATACCGTAACACTGTGCTCAGTACCTTAACAGCTGCGGAAATTGCGGGCCTTCAGACTGCAACATAAATTACAGAATAAATTTCATAGTGTCTTCGGGTGTTACATTTCACAAATGAATGTTGTAATCAGTCAACACACAGTCATATTCAGGAACAATAAGGTTACATGTTTCGGCTAAAAATGATTAGCCATCAACAGGCCGAATTACAAGAATAAAAACGCGGCATATTTTATAACCGTTTTTCAGATTTGAGATCTCAACTTTTACAAGCTAAAATACACATATAGTGTAAAAGCTATAGAATGTCTGACATGTGTAATTTGAACTTTATAACATTAAAAAGTAATACATAGAATAATGTGACGTTGGCAGTTACATACAAAATTCTTGGAAGCGACATGCACGTATTGCAGTCGGATCATGGAAGTGTAGGAAAGTGCTATTAGGTACGGCTAGCTTCCGTTGTTTAACCTTAATTTGAGATGTTTGTTTCTGTTACTTATTTTCAGTACGTTGATAAGGACGTTTAGAATTGTTTCACATTACTTAGGTCTTGATACGCCATTTTTACAAATCCCAGTGGAGGCCTTCTTGAGAAGCTAACAGCTCTTCGGCTAGTCTAGAAATTCTCCGCATTTTATGGAACCCAGAGTTTCATTACCGTATCCACAACAGCCCGCCAGCTGTCCCTGTCCTGAGCCAACTCAAATTACAGAGCCCAATACACGTCTTAATTGCTTCGTGCTAGAATGCCATCTTAACCTTTTAAAGCCTAGCGGTAACTTTACATACGACCAGGTGTAACGTTAAAAAATTCTATGTGGTGCCCACATTGCGTTTATGTGTTTTGTATGGATCTCAGAACAAACAGCAACTTTTGCCTTATAAAACATTAATAGACTGGTTTCTATAACCGAAGTGGAGGGTGTTTACAGCGCGGTACGCACTGAGTCCTTATATAAAACAGATACGCTTCGTCTTTAAAGGGTTAATATAAAAAAGTTACACCTTACGTGAAGGGTATCGAAGAGGAAAAAGAAAAATTTCTTTCTTAGCCTACTTCCTCTTACCAGAAAACAAAGCGTACACTCACGAGGTCACTAACCTTTCTGCATGGATCTCCTTTAAAAACAGACCAATTTTCACCAAACTTGATACCGATGTTGTGCCATTTGAGACCACTCCAGCGCCACCGTAAAAAATGTGTCCCTGCGGCGACCTGGCGCCCGGGATTTGTGCACCCCTGGCTTACATATTCAAAACAACGAGTCTGCTGACAGAGTTTTGAACCCGAGACTTTCCAAACGAGCATTAGATGTGCTAATTGCACAGCTCCTGATACCGAAATGTTCTTGTCGATTTAAAAACATCTTAGTACAAGTTACGACAGCAAGAAGATACGAGTTATGTAAGATAGGCACCATACACATATATGTATATGTATTGCTACTGTTGTTGCGTCACGGAAGAACAATTTCCAGCACAAATTAACTGGGCGTCATAACTCTTGCGCAAACAGTGCCGGTGAAGGCGAAATAAAGAATACCTGCACAGATACATGAACATATTCTTACTAAAACCAACGCAAGATCGTTTCAAATGCAGCGTGAGCGGTGGGAAAGAAAAAGTAAGATGTGAAAGGTAAAGTTTTTGCACTGAAAACGTATTTTAAGGGACGATGTGCAGAGGGACGGCTTACGTACCTAACAAGACAGGCAATGTACGCATAACGTAACAATGACGCGCTTTCGCGTAACCATTGTCGTCGTCGGAAAGCAATAAGTATTACACATTCTGAGTGTGTGTGCGCGCGCGTGTGTGTGTGTGTGTGTGTAGCCTTATTTACCCAGCATGCAAAGCTCATGCGCCGTACAATATTGTCATCTGTGACCTGTCAGGCTCTACCATATTTTTCCACATTGTCTCACAAACTGCATGATTTTCGGAAAATTTGCTGAACACAAAATATGTATTTTGCGTGTCTCTACAACACTTGTCTGAAACATTTCTCATTCTAAGAAGAATTCTACGAGATACCATCACAAATGCACACAGGACGTCATGTAAAGTACCTCATATACTTGTAAGACTTTAATCAACCTGGAATATTCTCGACAGGTTTCCGAAAAATGCTCAAATATCAAATTTCATTAAATCCCTCCAGTGTGAGCCGAGTTGTTCCATGCGGACAGACGGACAGACACTTATGACGAACCTAATAGTCGCCTTTCGCAATTTTGCGAACGCGTCTAAACACAGTTCTGCCACTTTCAGCTCTGTTAAATTATTCCCTAGGCGAAGACTTAAATTTGTAACTGCACAATGACGATCTACACACAGAATGTTTGCTAGCTTATTCACTGATCACAGCCTGTCTCACTGCTCTTCCGCATTCTTTCCACCTCCTTTCGTCTCACAATGTTCTTCTCTTCATCATCCCACACTCTTGTTATTCCATTTTCTTCTCATTCTATTACCTCTATCTTCTTCCATCTTATCTTCACATATCATTCATCACAGTTTTAATAGTCCTCTTACTTGTTCCATTTTTTGTTCATTCCGCCGTTTTGTAATCTTCGTCCTTCCTCCTTCTTCCTGTTTTTAATTCCCTCCATTTCTAGTTCGCTCACAGTGGTGGGGCCTTAAGGTGTGCGTGCAGGCACGGCAGAGGGTGGCCGGCATCGCTCCGTCTGCACAAGGATGGTATGATGTGACGCTCGACACGTCGAGCATATGTCAATCCTCAAGATGGCATTTAGAAGTCACAGCAAGAACAAGCGTGAGATCCATCATGCAGTAAGACGGAGCACGCGAGACTCACTAGACGAGAACAGAAGAAAAGGCAATGCTGCCCCCCGTAGGGACTTGGAATTGCATTCAGCCCCGCCGTGAGAGTCTGGGGGCTTCAGAAATTACAAGCCGCTTAATTGAAACTCTGCTTCATCACGCTTATGCGACCGACCGGTGTCTTTAAGCGTCTCGCTTTGGCGGGTGAGACTTATACACGTGTTCTAGCTGATCAACTCTTTGAAGACTGAGATTAAACTAAATAATACATAAAGATGCAGTTCGTACCGCGCAGTAAACACACTGCATCTCGGTTATAAAAACCACTCGGTTAATGCTGTATAGGAAAATAATAGTTGTTTGTTCTGAGATCCACACAAAACACATAAATACACTGTGCGGGCAGAACGTAGAATTTTTTTATATTAAAACCTGGTGGCACATAAAATAACAATTGGGCTTTCAACGTTAATCAAGGGACAGGGGTGACACAGGCAGCACAAATCGTGAAAATGACATTTACTTTCATCTGGAGAAGCGAATGCGTTACAGGCTGCTTGAAATATCAGGATTGATATTAAAGTATCAAAAACTGCGCTGTGGATATGATGACTGCACAGAGCTGAAAGTGAAATACCTCTCAGGATGTGGTCCAAATGCGAGCTGTGCAAACAGGGTAACCATGTTCTACAAAATAAGCAAATATCTTCATTAGCTGGGCGACCACCAGTTACTCTATACAGGCCCAGAAGCATGTAGTAAGGTCGTTAATTACCTACAGTTGTGTGTCTCCGAAAACTGATTCTTTGAATTGTTTATTACAATGCTCAAGTCACTTACGTACTGTAAACTTATAAATACAGCACATCTTAGATAAAATGTATTCCAATGGAATCTCTTAACAATCTTTGTACCTATTTCTGTACTCCGCTCTAGAATGAGTGGAATGTTTGGTATACAGACACCAACCTGTCGGAGGAATTTACTGTCTCCATCTTTCTGGTAAAAGAGTAAGCAATGCGGGAAAAATATGAGGAGGGGATAAAACTGAAGGGCAGCGAGACAGCCAATGGGAGACGGTAGCCAAAAGGGTGTGCTCTCAATGAGAAAACACAATAAAGAATAGATGAGAAAACTCCTATACAGCCCTTATTAGGGCCACGTTTCCAATTGATTCTCTCAGGGAACTAGCTCCTGCCCTTCCTTCTAGTTGCATAATACGTTTCCGCGAGTATTAATTACTCTTGCACCCTGAAAGTAGCGGCAGCATATTCCTCCAAAAATTCGACACTTACCTATATAACTGCAGGGCGTCAGATGTCAAAAGACCGTACGATTCAAACACACTGATGTGATCACCTCAAATTTCACATATACAAGTATTTCTGAAGGCACCCTTCGGAACTTTCCTGTTTTAACCCAACCACTGTTGTACGAGAGAGGCTTTGGTTAGACGTCAGGCTAGTCTGTCTCTGTTACGACACACTCCTTTGTAGCCCGAGCAGGAGTCGTGGAGTTACAACAGGAAAGATCCCATCCTACCTATAACAATTAACGTGTTCTCAGTTAAATTATACGCATTAAGGTGAAAACTGAAACAGCCAGGAGCCAGTACCTTGCAGCTATCAACAAACGTCCGTTCGGCCCTCAATACACCTATCTCTACATCTGTGCTTCCGTTCCGTGTACAATCTCCAGCACAATGAGCAGCTGGCATGCAGTCTCTATGCTGATTGATACGGAAAGCACATGGTTCATTAAGCTTCCTGGAGCGGTGTTATATCGGCTACTTAACTTCATTCAGTTCATTGGACTGCTTTTAGGGATCTCTGGACTCAAGTCTGCTGCAGGATAGGCATCTCTGGACTCAGTCTGCTGCAGGAGGATCACGTTAAATTATTACGGATGACTGAATTTTAACTGGCGGTTAGCGAGTGCTCAGAATTTCGAAAGTTCCTCCCTAGCGGCGTTAGTAGTCCCTGCACCGGGTGAATACGACCTTCTTAATGTATAATGATTTANAGAGAGACAGGATGACAGTGAATGGCTTCAAACATGGTGACATAAAAGTGACACACTGACTGACAGGTTTGATTAATTCACTAATTGCTTGATGGATTTAGCGAAAATATTCATAAAGGTTTGAAGAGGCAGACCACTTATCTGAACACAGCTGAAACCACACAAGAGTGATGTCAACATGTTCCATCGAAACACAACTTCATTTTTACAAGTTAAAATTAAAAGCAGCTAAGTGTTTCGGCTAATTACGTAGCCATCATCAGGTTCAACATGAAGAACATAAAATTAGGAGTGGGGGTGTTCTCCACATTCAGCCTGACAATGACTACCTAGTTAGCCGAAATATGTAGCTACTTTTAATTTTAACTTATAAAAACAAATTTGCGTTTGGACGGAACATATTTAAATTATTCTTGTGACACCAAACACAAAGGGGATGAACAAACTGAAAGACTGAAATCACTCTGCTGGGACGCGTGCCTGGGGCGCGGGAAGTTAAAAAGTTATCTGCGTCCTTTGTCACCCCTGGCTGGGCCATGACAGAGATCAATACCACTGGTAGATAATGGTCCGGAACAGTACAGAATTACACAACCTCTCACTGTCCCGCCAACAAGATTTTTAATTAAGTTGCCAGCTCTCTCAAGAACTTTCAAATCTTCCCTGGGACAGAGATTACAGCTGGCCGGATGGTATGACCGAACGTCGAGCAGTAGTGGTTGGCATCAAAGTTTGTAATCGGCAGGTCTATTGCTCGATCTCGTACTGGGCATTGGGTATAGTGACAGCGGTCTTAGATTTGTTCAGTACCTCCAGACACATGTTCGTGAAGTAGTTAACACTGACCATGAATATTTCAGTAGTTAGCCTATATAATACAGAATTAATAACATTAATCTTATGCTTTATAAGGAATACAATTTAATTTAAAACGTATTTAATTCTATCAACACCGACGTTTTTATAATACTCTATTACGTTGTACTTAAGACGCCCTCTAATATAAGACCCCCCACCACTTTTAAAAAGGCATTCTCAGGAAAAAAATTTGTGCAAACAAAGATATATCACTGTCCGTAAAATTTAACCGTCTTTTAGCGAGACCACTTTTTCTTCGAGGAAAATGGATGTTTTTCGAGACTTTCGGAGAGTGAAAAACAATAATTCGAATTTAAGACAGGCCCTAATTTTCAGTTTGGAAAAATGTGAAAAATGTGCGTCTTTTATTAGAATTAATACGGCAATACAAATTAAGATCCTACCTCACTAAAGCCTGCTGTCACAATAAAAGAGGCCCTTCACTTATTTCCTTTTAGAGAGAAAATGATTGGTTGTTCTAAGATTCAAACGAAACATGCACACAGTGTGAACAATATTCAGAGCTTAAAATGTTAAATGAGATGATGTACAGACCGTTAAATAAGCAACAGAAACCGAATTTATTTACAAAATTATTTAGAAACTATGCATATTTAAATACAAATTTCTGACAGAAATTAGCTTTTGTGGTTGTTATTCTGTACATCTGTACAAAACTCATTTAACACCAGAAATATAAGAGATAATACAGAGTTTTTCATTCATCTGTATAAACACTTCATTCATAAGGGAACAGTGACTGACAGTTCATACGTAATATCATCGTAATTAAATAACGTACCCATATATACAAACGACAGTGGGTGTATTTTAAGCTATAGTATCTAGCACCTTGATTTAAAAAGTTTACAGTTAAAATTAAATCACGGTCTTGTACATAATAACGCACTTTGTTGAAAATACTTCAGCGCGTTTCCGTTCCAGTTACAGTGTCCAGACCCTCTGTTTTTGTAATATACACCGTGTGGATATTCCAGTAAGACACCCTACTCTTTTAGATTAATACTACTTTAGGTATAAAATTCGTTTAGAAACATTATACGTTAAAACACAGGGAGAAATTATGGGTGTGTAGACTTTCATAGCAGGAGGATCGAGTACAATGAGCAGGGCTAAGACTAATACCCCTGCTGTGATACTCGTAGGTTTCTTCACAACCGAATGAAGACGTCACACACAGGGCTGCAGGTATCACTTTAACATAATCTGAATGTGCTCTTTCCTTACGTTGTCATAACAGTGAACACATTCTACAATATTCAATAATTTTCGTTTAAACTGAAATTGGTTATATGATACCCCACCCCTCGTATCCAGAGGACGTTCCTAATTTGTATTCTAGCTGTGAGGAACATACACAACGGGCGGGAGAATGAAAACCAGATAGAACAGAGGAGCACTTTACAAACCCCCGTACCTTGTTTAGCCCCCCCCCCCCCCCATTTCCATGTCTGGTTCCTTTCTCGGGTTATACCCCCATAATTAGCAGCGAACTATGCAACAACTTTCTCTTTACTTAATTAAAGTAATGATGTGTAGAGAAGTCATAAGCGGAGTTTTAATTTCATTCTAAACTTAATCGAGAGACCAAGTGAAAGAGAATTTTGAAATATTACAGCGCGAAGCGAGCAGAGAGAGAGTTGTGCCGTGCAAAAATGGAATAAATCCAAGTAACTTACTAAATTTCTTTGAATATCTTAGTAACACACAAAATACGGCGCCAGTTTCTTGCCTGCACCATGTTCATTTCCTTGTAAATAAAGACATATGGGTAGCTCAGTTGATAGATCGACAAAGCTACTGGCTAGACGAAACGGAATTCGAATCCGGGTCGAGGCAGAACCTTTTCTTACATCTAAACACGTCCAGACTGGCCGTATGGTCCACTCAGCCTCTACTTCAATGAGCATCGGAGTTGGTTCCTGTAGATAAAGCGGCCGGAGCGTGACGAACATTCATGTACATCTAGCGCAGAAGCCGGAAATGAGTGGAACTATACAACTGTTCCCCCTCTCTGCCTTCATGAGCTGGACGGGACCAGTTTTATTTTTACTTCTGACTCATCAGTAACAGAGCACATTGTAGACAGAACTTCGAACAAGGAATGACAAATTAATACATTACAACTTACTTACAGGTAAAGTCAAGTTTCACCCTGTTCACGCCATAAAGGCACACAGACGGAATAGAAGTATAGCTCCCCTCATTCTTAATCTCGGCAGCAGATGTAGGCGAGTGGTCAACTTCACGCCCCGGCCGCTTTACCCCCGGGAAATAGTCCGGTACCCGTTGAATGCTAAAATTCATTTACGTAATTCAATTAAAAGAACTGGGATCAAGGATCTGAATTATATCGAAAGACTGCGCCTCAATACTTGCACACTGCGCGAACAGCCACGGTGACCATATATATGCAGTTAAAATAACGTAGGACTGAGGATTCGAATTTGATCCAGAATTTCTGCAGCAATACTTGCACACCGTTCCAACAGCTGTGGCTACCGTATATACTGGCAAGAGTACCGAGTATATGTCACAATATTATCGTGTGTTCCCTGCAAGTCCACAGCAGAAAACAAACGTGTTTGTATATCAAATAAGAGAAGTGCATAACGTAGTTACGTTAGAACTGTGCTGTTACCTGTTCACCGATAAAACACTCCGCTTATGCAGCCTAAAAAGTGCTACGCAAGAAGTCAGCCAAACTGGTCATTCTCATATGAATAGCCTACATTTAATATACCATACATTCCGTCAATAAACGTTACGTAGCCATGAATCTGTAAGTATCAAGTAAACAGCTTTCATTATTGCCATGCTTTCTGGCTATATCCTATCGACAGATATAAATAATCGACACAGTACTTGCATCAGCCGTTATGAAGGCTGTGGCAGTGATGCAACAAAAACTCGTGCATGTCATTACACTTCCAATATTTACCTTGCAACGCAGACTAACAGGCACCATGTTTATTTCAAGAGAATTCGTAGAACTCACCTGAAAGGAAAGAAACATATATATTAGACTATATACGAACAATGTAAAGGCTCAAACTTCGCACATGTTGAATACAGATAAAGATTCAGGTCTTATGAGACACGACGCTATGTCTATTGGTAAATTATTACCGACGTTTCAGAGAAGACTGCACTCTCTATCTTCAGAAACACAATTAATCCCAAAAGCCCAGCTCTTCTTTGACTACCTTGACGCGGAAAATGCCGAGAGGAAGCTTCTCAGAAACCTTCGTAGCTATTTACCAATAGACTTACATTTTTATCAACACGGACACGAAAACCCAGAATTTCGAATGGCAGATGTAACCTACTAAAATGTTTAGTGCTAAGGTTTTCAGGACAGTGTGTATTCATACTGTGGTCTTCGCCTTTTCATACAGTATAGTCTGATAGAAACAGGTGTTTTGGAGAAACATACCGCCTCCATCTTCAGACATAAAGCAAACTCTGCAATCTGTTCTACATGAGGAGGCAGGACGTCCTTCCAACATGCTGGTGCCCATTTACCAGACTATACGATGTCACAGTCCAGATGACCACAGCATCAATAAAGATACTACCTATCACACTACTAGTTGTGACGTGTGTCTGTGACGGTTTGTAACAACAGTTGATCAGTTGCGCCACAAGTAATTACAGCCAGTTTTCGTACAGTTCCCACTGGCGCGATGTATCTGACATACATGATATTCTTGTACTGGGCTCTGAACCCATGCAGATCAATGGCTACAATTATGCTACCTCAGAACTTGCTGGTTTCTGTTGAGGTGGTAAAGGCAAAGGTCGCCATCAAACTCACACCCCGGTTTATAGTAATTTTTGTTACTGCAGAGAGAGAACTAACTCCCACAACTTCGTTCATATCAACTGCAGAAAACAGAAAATGCCCGATGTCGTTGTAGTTTGATTTTAATTGCACAAGTATAATATTATTTATAAAAATTCAACGGGATACTAACTGCTACATGACTCCACTAGAATATATTCTGGACCTTGATCGGAACATGAGTAGTAGTAGTAGTAGTAGTAGTAGTAGTAGTAGTAGTAGTAGTAGTAGTACAGACTTGCAGTTCATGTAAGAATATGTCGACTGAAAATGGCCTATGTAATACCACTAACACTATCCACAACGGGTGTTGTTCCAAACAAACGACACAAAATTTTAACACGAGATGGTAGGGAGTGTATATGCCTATGCACCCAATGTTAAATTTAGTTTCATTAAGGTACACATTCTGAAGAAACTACTGAAGACAAACATTTGAAATTTTTACTACCCCTAGTTTATTAATGTGGCCACAATCAGATGAAGCACCAGCTGTTTTCAAGAAATAAATTTTCCATAATATATATATATATATATATTTTTACTTTTGAAGTGCTTTTTTGATATTCACTTATACCTACACAGCTTCTTGCAGTAACTACAATCCCAAAGCTTCACCTGGTTGACTACCATGATGATGCCACGGAATGGTGAAATTTTCAGCCTTCCATCTCATATACTTTATGCGATAATGGTACCGGAAGCTAAGAAAATGTAGTTTTAAGAAAAATTGATTTAAATTTCAACATCACTCAAAATGATGGTAAGTAGTGATACAGACTCAAACTTAATGCTTCCAGCACCATATTCTGGATCCTCTGAACCATCTTGATCTTCTTTTCTTCTTTTTGGTGCCCTTTTGTTTTCCTTTCTTCCCTTTAGATGCTCAGTGTTGCTATTTCTACCTTCCAAATCCTTTCCATATTTGTCTGCTTCAGAGCATTCACTGGTTTGAGCCAGATCACACGCCTAATATGTTTAGAACATTCCTCTTTCCGACACCATCATTAAAACACAATACTGCATCATATACCCCAAACTTGAGTATGTCCAGCCTTACAATAAGTTTTGGATATCCTTGTTCAAATAATAGAGTTCGCATGTTCATTGGAATTGTGAGTTTTCCCATGAAAACATTCCTTCAGATGATCTACACCAGCAAGATCCCTGCACACTGGTTCAATTTCATCCAAACCAGTACCTGGCAAAGAATGTTTATGTTCATATGCAACTCCTGAACTGGCACCATCACCACCACCTGGGCAAACACCATGCTGGGGTTTCTCATTTGTTGACAACTTGTGGAAAAATACAGCCCACACAGCTCTCTTCATGACCTCCAAATTACTGACATTCCTCCTAATGGCTAAACCATAATAATTTTGTGATTTGTCTGTTTCAGACAGTGAGGCAACCTTTGCCTCCAAGAGGTTTGCTGTCATGAAATTCTGTTCCTCTCTTTTCTTTCGCAAGTCTCCTCAGCCTTGCTCCCATTGTTTTCTGTATATGTCCTGTACATTCTAATTTTGTTTAGCTATGTTGGGTTCATAGGGTTTCCCTGCAACCATCCTTTGGTATGATTTGCTGTCCCCATCACCAAGATGCTTTGTGTAACAAATATCTCGGGTATGAAGAGAAGGATGAAAAATGTTGAGTACACCAGCACCTTCCCTTCCACCACTTGCTCCTTCATGGCTCTTTTTACATTCATGTTGGGAGATTGGATTGGTGTAACAAACACAACACGATTGGCACATTATTTCTATATCTCAGACTTTCACTCTATTAATAGAGGTAGCTCATATAATGCCATTCAGGGAAATGTGCCCCCTTTTTGCCAGGTACCATAAAATCAAGCAGTTATCCGTGAGGGATCATCTTCCCCATTCTCTGCTGCAGCTTCTCTGGCTGCTTGCATCATCAAGCATACACTCACATCAGCCATAGCTGAGCCAATAGTCTTATTATAAACACTCAAACTTGTTGGAGGCCAGGGAATATTCAGTGTTGCACACAACATTTTACCTGTGTCCCTGCCTTTGCCAACTTACGTTAGGCCATACACTAAACGGATGTTGTTACCATATAGCCTGTTCCTGGTAATGTTTGAAGTCATTATACCTAAGTATGATCACATTTACAGCATATAAGAACTAAATTGCTTACAATACCTCTGCACTTTAATGGATTTTCAAAAAAGAAATATTACCACAACAATGTTTGCAATTATTGTTTATTTTGTATAAAGGCACAAAGCAGGTTGATACTAACTACAATGTTCCCACCATGTGTAAAATTACTTTCACTTTTACACAAATTGTTCTCATCTGCCTTAATTTCAGTACTCACAGAAGTGCCATGTATCTTTTTGATTGATGCAGTGAGGTTATGTTTTACACAATTGCTTTCGCCACTTTGGTCAGACAGAGGCTGTCCCTTTTCTGAAACACCTGTGTCCTTGTTAACACATACGTTTTTATTTCCTCTAAATTTTGGTTTCGATGCAAATGTTTTTGTTCTAGTCATTTTCAAATACAAACTGAACACGAGCCACACACACACACACGCACAATTGGAGCAAAAAAACACCAAAACTCGATAAGACTATCGATACAAATGGCAGGGTGTGAAACATTACAGGCCAACACTTCACTCCACATCGAAGAAAGACATATCCCCCTAACCCTAAAACTCGAATTTCAGCCTTTTTCTGCTGGTGTGCAAAACATGGGCGTGGCACTTAAAGGACACAGTCTTCAATAATAATTTATTAAAATTTAACGAGATGTCGGGTTTTAATAAATACTAATGTCAATTGACGCACACAAGAGTGGGGTATTTAAATATGCTAAAAATTAAGAATCGAATTTTTGAGCCCTCATGACGCTGGTCTCCCCTTAAAAGTGCTTAATCTCCACCCTACTCTATATATTTCAATGCAGAAAGCAACAATACTTCATACAGGGCGTATAGTTAGAAAGTTTTTGGCACAACAGTGAATAAGAAGTGTTTGGTCAGTGAGACCCGTACTCATGTGAGAACCAGTTAAACTGCTGTGAAATACGGAGAGTGGATGATGATGATGATGATGATGATGATGATGATGATGATGATGACGACGACGACGACGACGACGACGACGACGACGAAGACGAAGACGAAGACGAGGACGACGATAGTGGTGACTAACACGCGTTGATGTTGATTAAACAAGAGCTGAATCTGCGCACAAGCAGTAAAGTCAAATTAGTTGCGGCAACTGTCAACTTTTGTCCAAGCAACAGATTAAATTCGTAAAAATTCTTCACTGTTTCTTCCTTCATACCACGAAGTACTGTAGCATTACGATGTATGTATTCATGAGGGTACAGAAGAAAATTAATTTCAATTTCCAGCCAAAACTTTCACAGGAACAACACAAGATTTATTCTTCTCTGACCCGCGACTTAATTGCGACTAGGAACATTCTTCTTCAAAGAATATTAAAAAAGAGTCTGTAGTAAGCCCTATGATTTGTAGAATGTAGCCGTCGAAATGAGACCCAGAACACTGGGAAAGTGTTAGAAAACAGTGATCGAGCCTTTGAAATATTTCAGAACTTTCTTTATCCAACTGTAAGAAAGAAAGCCCGTAGATAATTACCACAGACTTATGTGAAAACATAAAGTTTGGCAAGTTTTACACCCGTGGTTCTGCCACATAAACTATGGCACACGTTTCTTTACAGACGGTCGTTGGTTCGAGGGTCTCCAACGCGAAGGTATAATGTACCACACTAAAGTATAAGCGTCCAGGGTCTCCCAAGGGTGCTTTCAGGGGATGAACAGACGGTCTGTGCAAGGCAAACGGCAACTAAGTCTGTGATGTGTGTGCAGCTATTCTCCTACCTACAACGACTTTACTGAACACAACGCGAGGATTCTGCATCACGTGCAAGCTTTATGGTTGCTGGAACTTTAACCGTAACCATGAAATATGGAGCCTAGAAATGACTGAAGTTATGTTTTTAACTACAGTCTATGCCAATACTACAGTACTCTGAACTGTGGCACCGTGTAGTGTGCAGCACGATCACCAACATCTCACCGGAATGTACTGTTTCAATTGTCACACTGACATAGCATGTCCCTCCGAAATGCCGAAACCCACCTACCAGACTACGCGGTGTCATATCCTACCGTAACACAACATAACGATATATCAACTCTCTTTATTTGTTAAATACAGGGATGTGCAGTCGGTACGCAAGACTTCCGACTCCGACTCCTTCATAAAATCTCAACGTGTATTAGTAACGGTAAACTTACAAGACATTTCATCACCACCACGTGAATCACCAGGCTACTTTTTTGACTTATAACCTCTTTTTAAGTATAAGTCTAAGGGTTATTGTAGCTATCAGGGCTCTGAATTTGGAGTATCTAGTTCAGATTTTAAATTGAGGTCTGAGTCGGAGTCGGTACATTTTTACCGACTCCGACTCCGACTCCACAGCGCTGGTTAAATATACAGAACGTCACAATAGTTACTTGCCACTCAATGCTTAACATGTTGTCAACTGACTTTCACGCCGTTCCGTAAGTTAAACACATTTATCGGACAACACTACTGTCAGAACATCTGAAGATGTACGTCACATGTAGCACACGTAGTGAGAGGTACTATAGGCATTCCCTGACTGAAGGAATTCCTGTTATGCCATGTCAGACTTAGGCAATTTTAAAAAAATAATACAAAATAACGTTTAAATTGGCACCAAATTTTTCCCTCCAGCAGTGAAAGCGCAATGACACGAAGGTGGAGGAAGAATACTGCTGGCCGATGACACGCTTCGTCGCCATGTCGCCATTCGTTACAAAGCAATAATACTCCACACATTACTTACAGGCGTGTTTAGGATCTAGCTCTACACCAAATATCCCATTTTTGCCTCGTATGGTTCATTAGTTATTTCAACATTGTCTAAAGGGTAAGCAGATTTTGAGCAACCACCATAATATTGTTTCACACTTTACCGGGGAACAAAAGTTCCTCATTTCATGACCCTACTTAAGTAGTCACTACGAACTCGGAAGTCTGCAAGGGCGTCTTACCGGAAGTTTTGATGCAAGAGAATTATACACCCGCATAGTATAGGTAAAGATGAGGAATATAATGCACGGCATCTCTTTACACACTATTAAAACAGAGCTGTGAAGAAGTAAGGCGGAGTGAATTAACTTGGAGTCGAGTTGAAAAGGTGCTGTTTCTGTACCTCATCAAAGTGGACATTACGCGACATCATCACTCTTCTGGGATGTTACACAGCTTAGCCTGGTAGTTACCGACGTTTCGGGACAATCCATCGGGCCCCATCTTCAATGGCCAAGCCGTCCGAGAAACCCATTCTTCTTGAACTGCTTCAGCCTTGACGATGGGAACGATATGTTGTCCCCAAACGCAGATAACAAACTGCAAAGCTACGCTGAGTAACATCCCAGAAGAGCGAAGATATCGTTTACACCGCGACGAAAGCCTGAAATTACGCATGGACATTGTCCATTTGCCTAATGCAGCAAAATATTTCAAACTTTCATAGAAACACTGGGATATGGAGCATCATTCCTTTCCCGTTAATATCACAGTATATTCTACTTATCAGATTAAAAGACAAGAGTAAAATACGAATGAAAAAATTAAAGTTCGCTGTTGTAATAACAGAAAAATTGGGAGTGAGGATTTTAATCACATCCAAAAGCAATATTTTACCTCGCCTTCTCAGCCGCAGCTACCGTGCGTAACAAGTGTACGGAGTATAATCTTAGGGCGTGTTGTAAGCTCTGCAGCACGAAAGGGAGGCAGCAAAGTTGGGGTTGATTCTAAATACGGCCATGCATGTCGAGCAAGAACCTGATTCCGGGATGTGGTAACGTTACGTACAATGCTGTGGGGGATGTATCGTATTTATTATTTACAAACCTCCATCTTAATGCACATCCTCTTAGAAATGAATTCGTTATCTATGAAACAGAGGCACTGTTGATAGCTTTAATGGAAACTGTGGATTACAGAAGACTATACTGTACATCCCAGACGTGGTTCGCATGTAAACTCTTCAGTTCTGCAGAAGTAAGGATCCTGGAATCAAACCCACCATGCCGATGAAATCTGCCTGCCTGATTACAGCGCAACTACGTACAAAAGGATTAGGGGAATTTCCAATGATTTATTAACGCATATGTTAAGTTGTTAGAGTAACATTCCGTCTGGCTTTACAGTCCAGGAAAATTATTCTTGCTACCCATTTGACAGATGTCAGGAGTGGAGACAGTGTTGGTTCCCACGCTTCTACTGGCGACCGAATCCAGCGCACACACGTGCATATTCCGACCGTTCATTGACCGAATTATGAGACCTCCTAGCAGGGTAAGCCGGGGGTAGTGTTTGCTGTCCTAATAGGCTAAGTCGGGAGTAGTGATTGCTGTCCCATTAACGTACGTCGGGAGTAGTGCTTGCTGTCCTAGTAGGGTAAGTCGGGAGCATTGCTTCCTGTCCTAATAGGGTAAAGTCGGGAGTAGTGCTTGCTGTCCTAGTAGGGTAAGTCGGGAGCATTGCTTCCTGTCCTAATAGGGTAAAGTCGGGAGTAGTGATTGCTGTCCCAGTAGGGTAAGTCGGGAGTAGTGCTTCGCTGTCCCAGTAGGGTAAGTCGGGAGTAGTGCTTGGCTGTCCCAGCAGGGTAAGTCGGGAGTAGTGTTTACTGCGCAGTTCAAGGCTGGACTGATTAACTTAACAGAACAATGTTTCTGAATTGTGCAAGTGGATAAAACCTGAAGGCAAGAAAGAGCTTAGAAGACTCAGGCCCAGATAAGAGGCTATTATTAAAGTGGATATTAAACAAACACGTGGTGAACATGTGGCCTGCATTTATCGGGCTCAGGGTAGGATTCAGTGGTGCGCTTTTGCGAATAAACTAATAAACAGTTGGGTTCCACACAAAGCGGGAAGTTTCTTGACTAGCCGCATGATTATTCTTCTCTCCAAGAGAAATTGCCGAGCCCGAACAACAATCCTGCTGCGAACTCCTAAGTCGCAACTGCTATTCAGAGCACGGAGCGTTTTGGTGGGTTTCCTCAGTCCTCCGATGCAGATCAGGTCATTACCTCTTCTTTACACATCCCTACCACTTCACTGTTCAGAAATCATCGTATCTGTCGATGAGCCATAGTCTAAACTGCTAGTAGAGTGTCTCGTAAACAAAGAATAAATTAGCCCCAAAATCATAAATACATAAATAAATGAATAAATAAGTAAATAACAAGGACAAATCCCCAAACCGTTGTTTAGAATTTGGAATATTTTTGACAAACAAACTGTCATTTAAAATGTGATGATCTATTTCTTAAGGATGACACCCGAGGTTAGTGTAAAATTTCAATGGAACTAGACGAATCTGATGTACATACGCATTCGCCATGATTTTTACGACACTGAAAATAAGAGCAGGGGTGAAGTATATAGGAGGGCAGTACACAGTACCTTGATGCTCTTTTGTTCCGAAGAGTGCGAAGTGGTGAATCGTGACGCATGCAGGCGCTGCTTTTGAAATATCTGTAACACCGGAAACTTTAACTGTAGAGCGAGCCGCAGCCTCACAGGAGTCTAGGAAAACCATATACCACCAGGTGGATGTAGAATGTTTCATGACTCCTTAATTTAAAGGCTGCGACTATAAAGTGCTCACACTGGGGGAGAAGTGGGGGAAACACACACGCTGGTCCAGGTAGGCCTACCGTGATTTCACAGATGTTCCAGTAGGTCTTCAAACCGAAAAAAAATTACAGAAGTATAACATAGCTCAGCAGGCACTGAACAATTTCATACAGCATAGCCCTTCTGCACGAGTTACTACGTCCTCAGCTAGTCGAGAAATTACCCGCAATGTATAGACCCAGTTAATATTATCCTCCCACCTACGCCTAGGTTTCATGAGCGGTTTCTTTCTTTTAGGTATCCCCCGCAAAACCCTAAATGCACTTGTATTCTCCCCCATGTGTACCACATAAACTAACAATATATGGCGAGAGGTACAAATAGCAAAGCTCTTCACTTTATGCAGTTTTCTCCACTCTGTTATCTGCACTCTTCTTGGCCCACCTATCTTCTTCAGCACCCTATTCTCGAACGCCCTCAGCGTTCGGTAACTACGTCTATAAGAAAGTTTACCTTTTCACCACGGTGGGCGAAATGCCACGTGGTCCGTGGGTGGGTCTTTAGTGATCTCCGAATCTTCATACAGAGAAGGGAGATCGGACCCTCACTGTGCCTTGAAAATAGCGCACCGTGATATTCAGAGTATCGCTTCTGGTTCCTTACCGAGTTTGCTGTGGTCTCAACTTGAAACGGATCTTATATGCAGCATCCTTATGCTGCCATCTTCTGGTAAGCTGCTTTGCCAACCTTTCAAAATACGTGGTAACAAATCCGCCATAACTCAAGATTCTCCATACCTAGTGGCTGCAAAAATATGGGCAGTCGCATTAGGCGGCAGTTTAGTTTTTCGCCGCGAAGATGGAAACATCTAAGTTATCTGGAAAGCCGGAAACCTGACCCACAACCACAGTAATGCCATTGTGCAAGAATGGAAGCAAGATGATCTACTGATATCCCTGCGCGGCCGACGACAGTAGCAGAACTCAGGCTACGGTTTACAACCGATGTCCAAGAACTGACCAGTATGTCCTTCCAGAAGCGTGACAGGATGTAGAATATCAGTCTGGCATTACCCGAGACACTGGTGGCGCTCACAATGCAATTTATTGGGTTTTCATGACATGCTTTGAGTTGATCTTTCAAAAAGTTTATATTCCTTAACCGCGCCTTAAACGTGAGGAGATTAATACAGTATCGTAAAAATAATTTAGAGACTTTTTTATATATTCGCCCAGTGTCCGTCCTAACTCTTCAGTTTCCTAATTCTTCCATATGATGCACCGTAAAGAAAGGTAGGTAGACAGAGCTTCTGCTTGAATTTTACACACTCCCTCCTTCTCCCTTCCCAGATTTCCACTTATACGTGCTGTCACATTTCCAATGTAACCCCTTAACTTCCATCTGAAGCAGAACAGAGTGGCAGCACCTGTCATGCTCCGCGGGTTGCTTAATGACCACTTCAATTGTATCGTGCAGCAAGACTTCCGATGTTCTGGTGTGGGGCAGAATCGCTACCAATGTAAGTCGAATACAAAGAAAATTGTTTTTGAATCTGCAGTACACGTTCTGAATGGGGAAAGCAATGCCCCTAACTGATCATGACCTGCATGTTAAACCCTTTAAAGAACGTCATTCGTTTACATTATGAAGACTCATTTCTTACCCCGCAGTAAACTCATGGCTTCTTATTTTGAAATTACATATTGCGCTTATTTTAATTAAATTTTTCATTTATAAGACCAAACAAATGCACACGTGACATACACAGTATTATGGTCTTTCATTACTCCTACAGGTTTCGGCAAAGAGTTTTGCCATCCTCAAGGAGTCCACACACCAAGTTTAAAACTTGCTAAAATATGAAAGAATAGAACAGTAACACTCATTGTACTCGTATGTGACATTACGCAGCTAGCTTCAAAGTGCAAGGCGACTGATATACACAAACGTGTTTTAAGTATAAGCAATATAACATATTACATATACACTGCCTTTATTTTTCAGTTAGATTAAAAATATAAACCCGTGTTATGTGTTTGCAATTCTATATTCTTTGAGTCGTGGTTGCATTCATCTTTTGTATATAAACACCCACTGTTGCTTAGGATCCATTATGGATCAGGTCCCTCTGTTACTTGTCGTGTAACGTGGCTTCTTAGTCATGACCGATACCTTGGACGTTGTACATCCTCTCGGGCTCAAACACGCACAGTGTTTCGGAGACTAGACCAGCGTCCGCCTTCAGGTAAACGGAAAAGGACAGACTCTAGAATCTACCCTGGCGGGCCCAGCAGAAATAGTTGGTAAAGACGCAGGTTTCTTTTCCGACCTTACAGGAGAGACACTGCCCTATATTTCAGTCACCACTGTGACTTCATACCGCCTTCAGAACCCTGTAAACCAGACACTGCTGCATTTTTAGAAACTAACAGGCTAATGGCGTCTAGGAAAACAGTCTTGTTTGCACTACGAATCACAGGGATTACACGTACACGCTGTGTGGGCGAACAGCAGAGCTCTCGAATGCTAAAATAGATGGTGCCTCTAGGAACTACTGCAGTAAAGGCTTATTTCAAGTCACTGTGATCCGATAACCATCTCTCGGTAACCAACAACCATATTGTTCACTTAACTGTCCGTTTTCCACACCTAATGTTTCGATAGTCTGACAGTGTCATTAGCCTAAATACGTCATAAATAAATACGCAGATGACGTTATATACAAACGCCATCTGCCAAACATCCCCTGTTTCAGACCACCGCTGTGGGAATCTAGTTGTACCACCTCAAAGAATAACATTTACTGCACCAATTCGATATCGTGATAACATCAAACACGGTAACTTCTGGAACAGCCTGTAGACACAGGAGCCTTGTCTTGCTAGGCAACGTAATAACCAGGGGGCACTCTGAGAAAGAAGAAAAGAAGTGGATAATAAAATTGAAAGTCGATATCGATACTCCTATTGTCGTCTTTTCCCCCGAGGCGCCTAAGATTGCCATCAATCTTGGCAAGTGTGACGGCAGCATGTCGAGGAAATGTTACATGAGCAGCGGCATCAAGTGAGAACGGCGCGCACTGGAGCTCATCACAATGGAATCTGCTTCCGAATACACCATATCGATTGTTAGCGGGCTAAACTTCGGACCCAGAGTGCGGGTCGACACGATAATCTGCTGAGTTCACACAGCTAAACTTATTAACTATTTGACTAACTACCTAATTAACTAACTAAATTATGGAGCCCTGTCACAGAAAGAACGAGCCAGATTCTCCCTCACTCATTGGCCCTGCAGCTAGCTACATTTCCTAATCCACCACTTGTCACTCCTGTGTTTTGGCTACGATTCCCCTACCATTTTCATTTTAAATTATCTTTTTGTTACTGGTGTTAATCCCCGTGGCCGCGCGGTCTAAGGCGTAGGTCTGCGGCCGAAAGTTTGGTGGGATCGTGGGTTCGAATCTCGCCGGGGGCATGCATATTTGTCTCTTGTCAGTGTTGTGTGTTGCCAGGTAGAGGTCTCTGCGACGGGCCGATCCCTCGTCCAGAGGAGTCCTACCGACTGTGGTGTCTGTCTGAGTATGATCAAGTGAAAATAAGCAACCTCGATACCTACTGCGAGTAAGTAGAAGAGGTAAGGACTACGTTACTGGTGTTGACAGACGGACGGCGAGTAACGTAGGTAGGGTGGAAGAAGCACAAAAAAGGCTAAGAAATAACCCTACTGGTGTTCGTTCTTTCCCTGACCCATAGCGGTAAGAAGATAAGGAACAAACAAAAAGTTACGAGACAACAAAACAGAAGAAATAAGACATAAAGAAGCTGACAAAACATATCACTAAAAAACTACTTAAACAAGACTGATTAATCAACCCGTGTGAACTGATTGGTAAAATAACCCGTTAACTAACCAAATAAATAGCACACTGCATAGTGGGATGGACTTCCCCTCAGGGCGAATGGTTATTTAGCTAATAAATAAATTCCCACAACATGAAAACAATACTGAATCACTTTAAATCTACCATTTCGTCGCAACCTATTTGTCAAAATCTGTTTATTATTCAGCGACATACACTAACAAATGCACACAATTTATATAAAATCCTAAATCATCCATATAAATGAGCTCTCCTACATGTTATAGCGGTAAATCGCCATCCTCAGGGTAACATTAATATAAAGTAATATAAATTAATACATCCAATTAACATATACAGTGTTAAAAACAAATAATGGCAGCTGTAAATATGAAAATGTGAATATTATACAAGTTGTGATGCTGACGTATCTTGAATAAAATTCACTGATGTGCCACTGTTCATACTGTATGTGTTCATATGCATACAAAAGCCTAGTATCGAATTTAACATTGTCCATACCGTGTGCTTACTTCTACAGAATGATATGTATTACCATGGGTTTTAGCATTGTGTGCGACTTTGTAACACGTCTCATTCCACCTAGTATCGAAGTTCTCGGTCGAAAGGGATCAAGTCTCTGTACCGTGTAGTGCTCTGTCTCGTGTAGAAGGGTGTTGTGCATTCAAGATATGTCAGCATCATATTATCAGTAGCATCCACATTTTATATTTACTGTTATTGTTTTTTTAAATATTGCATATGTAAATTTGATGTATTACTTTTATATTCCTTTGTATTAATGTCGACCTGATGATGCCGATTTACCGCTGAAACATGTAGTACAGCTCACGTATATGGATTATTTGTGATTGTGTATAAACTGTGTGCTTCTGTTGGTGTATGTGGCTGATTAGAGTCACAGTGCGCGGAACGAATAATATTAACTTGTCTACTGTTTCCTCATATTTAAGCCTGTGCCTGCTGAAAAATCAGTGTTTCCCAAAATTTATAAATACATAATCAGATAACGACTCAACGTGTCCCACTACCCCTCACGTCTATGAAACGTGTCATTAGGAAACCAGACATTACGTTATCCGTACAAGGCTACCCACGTGACACCTATAGCCCATGCATATTTGAAGATGACTTATGACAATGTCAATTCTGTCAATAAGGACTTATCGTATATTGATTATTAACGGATGTAATCATAAACCCTCTGAATCCTGAAATTCCTATCAATACGTTATGCTCGAGATGGTGCACGACCCTACAGGAACAGACGTGGCCAGGGGGTTTGAACGGCTGCTGTACTGCGACGTGGAAAGCAAATGGGAAAACTATCACATTATTACTTTCCATGGATAGTCTTTTTCCAAAAACAGAGACAAATGCGAGATGCTTATACTCTACATTAAAGAGAAAGAAGGAGGGCTAACTGGATTGGTCATGTCTTGCGTAGGAACTGCCTTCTAAAACACGTTACTGAAGGAAAGACAGAGGGAAGGATATAAGTGAGGAAAAGACGAAGAAGAAGATGTAAGCAGTTACTGGATGACCTTCAGGAAAGGAAAGGGTACTGGAAATTAGACGGAGCACAAGACCGCACCCGCGGAGGACTCGCTTTGGAAGAGGCTGTGGACCGGCCGTAAGACGGGCTACGGAATGAATGAATGAATGAATGAATGAATGAATGAATGAATGAATGAATGAATGAATGAATGAATGAATGAATGAATGAATGAATGAAAGAGAACGAAAGAACGAAAGAACGAACGAATGCGTGTTACAACCTGCAGTATCCACTGCACAGAAAACGTAATGCGTCTCCATTATGAAGGTCAAGCATTTGATGCTACTCGCCGTCCATTGTTGAGAATAAACCGAAGCACATTAACGTATTCGAGCAAAACGCTGAGTTCATAATGTTAACGTAAATGGTACATGCAATAACCATTGTGTTTCAAAGGGTTAACACAGCCCTAAAAGTGCATTTTCCAGTTCTTTTGCGACGTGGTGTAGGCTTACGTAACACAGCAAGAGAGGACGCACGTTAACCCCTGCCCCTGGGCAGTACCATATCCATACCCACTGCTCATTAGCTTCGTCAAAAATACATATATATGGTATATACGCGCAGCGAAAGAATATAAGACCAATAAGGGACAGATTATCCCTTGCCAATTATCGTGTACTCCAAACTGTCTGCACCGGAATGCTGCAAACATGCGCCTATTAATTTCGGCTTGTGCGCCTCTTCGTCAGTCCGTCCGCAAATAAAAAAAAAAAAATCCACAACTCCTCATTCAGAAAGGAATCTTGAAATTTCCGGTTCCCGTGTAAAGGAAACGATCAGCTCCCAAAATCCACATATCTGTGACTGGCGCCCGTACTGCATGTATCTGTGACCAGAGGCAATCCTGCATATGTCTGTCACCACCGCTCGAAAGGCGAAATTCATATAAAGTGTATTTAAGCAATCTGTTTTCTAAATGAGACAGACACAAAACTACGGTTTCCATCACAAACTCAACAGCTCTGCTTTAAAGGGTTCTGACGTAAACACAGTTTCGAGGAGTTGTACATGTGTACAATTTTTTTAATTACAAAGACAGCTGACGAACACACCTCCCATACAGAGGCACAGGCACTTAGATAAATTAAAAAGCAGTAAATTACATTCATATTCGCAACAATTTGTTTTCATTTGCCAAACATTCAGAAACAAATCGCTTCTATATTGTTTTCCCTACATACGCACGAACGTAGTATCTAATTCTTCAGATCTGGTCGGTGTCAAGTAAATGTGCTGTAAATTTAGTCGCGTCCACTACGGATAATTACAGGAATGTGCAAGTCAGCAGGAACTGTGGCGTGCCGTGTACTAGCAAAGATAAAACATCAGGCTAGGTTCCAAACTAAACATACTACGATCAAATGACCCTTTAGTGGCTGGGCACGCATTTATACGCTTCAAAGTACCGGCCTTAAAACTGCACTCCATATTTTAGAAGATCACTGACAAACATGTCCGACAGACTTCCACACGCAATGCTAAAAGTCTGTGGGTTTCGACGGTAGCAACATTATATGGTTATGAAGGAAAAAATAGTTTAAAATAAAATCGACCAACATGGTTTATCGCATGTATACGTTTCGAAATAGGAAAGCCCACAGTCGAACAGGATTTAAACTATTACAGAGATCGCTAAACTACTTGTGGTCCGTCCACTCAACGACTGAAAAAGTCGGTCCTTTGTCTGTTTATTACATTTCCTTTTTGCTTTCCTCAAGACAACGAAACAACAGATTTCGCCCAAACTGTACACGTACTCCCTCCAATCAGACTATAAGCCAAGACTATCACACAACAAAGTATTTTACATATCATGTACTGACATTTGGAAGACGGCTAGAGTTCGGTTGGTATAGTGACTAGGCTACAGGATAGACCACAGTGAATTGTGGTTCGATTCCTAGCGGGGGCAAGAAAGTTTCTCTTCTTCAGAGCGTCCATACCAGCGCTGAAGCTGAGTCACTCTTCTGTTCGGTGGGTACGGGGGACTCTTTCCCTTGATGTAAATCGGCCAGGGCGTGAAGCCGATCACTCACACCTACTGAATGCCAAGCTTGAGTACGTACAGCCGTGCCTCATACTTCACAATGTGGTGCTAAGTTAAATACAGGACTAGCTTCAACTATATTGTAGGTATCATATTAGTTATTACTGTAACACTATGAAGCCTGAAGAGAGAGAAAGAAATGAAGTGGGGGGATGGGGGATTTATTACGCGGGAACTGATACAGAAGTTCAAAATTTACGGCCCTGACTGTTCGCAGGCACTACTCCCTTCTGGCACTAGCAAAGGTAAGTTGTAGGCGAGATAAAACACTCACAAATGATGGGAAGGAACTTCGAAGAGTTATGCAGTAGAAGGAAAAAGTTGAACATGGTACGTACTGTCTTTTGAAGTTAACATTAGGAGTTATGCATTTGCAGCACGCAGTATAAAGTGAATTTTGTGTTCCGACCAATATTTGCTCTAGGGCCGGAGAAGAGCATAAAAACCTAGACCGAGTTGGCCGGTCGCAGGACTTCCCGAAAGCATGCTGACTTCTGGCCAGTATCCCGGCACTCATGTATGGTTGTGAATAAGGTTACTTGCTAGCTGAACTCCATAACACAACACAGCTGCAGTCGGCGCGTAGTGGTCACTGCTAGGCTCACCTCGAAACAGCCACGCAGGGTTACATCTCTTTCAAAACATTATCTCTGGAGTACATTTATAGATTCAGTCACCGTGGACAGTTATGAATCGGATATAAAACGCGTGGTGCTTTCCTCTTCACTCCACGCCAGCAACTAGTAAGTAGTCTGCTTACTATTACAGCGCAAATTAACGGCATTGTCTTATTAGCTGCTGCTTGATTTTAAACCTTTAGAGATATGCAGAAGATTCTGTCACTCATCTCTTCTAATAACAGGTAAGAAACGGTTTAGGTGAAATGTTTACAGGTAGAGTAGAAAGAAAACAGTAGGTGCAGTATCAATATTTTTGTTCCTGCGTGGTCTTGGTACAATTTTTAAACCAGGAATATTTTACGCATTTTTAATATGGCTTTAAAGAAGCTTGGAATTCACAGAACTTAAATAAGGTTGGCCCTGTACTACAACACACACTGGTTAGTGTTTCTTAGAGAAATAAGAAAGTTGAAAGGAAACTAATGTCTCCACCTTTTCAGATTGTCAAAAGATGTCAGCAAAGATGCGCTAAAACTTTTGGCACGTTCTGTAGCTTCAACGCTACCGCCTCAGTTGGAGGCAAGTAGCTGTTTTGCGCGAAATGCATTAGTGCGCTGAACGCGAGTCGCTGCGATAGAAGCAAAGCGCCGTTTCATTTATTAAAATATTCCTATTCAGTCACGAGTATTTGAAACTGAGGGCATTACTTTTCATTAAACGTACGTAATAGTAATTTAGTCTGCTAATACTAGGAAAGTTACAGATACACCCGCTAGGCAGAAAATAAAACATGTTTAATATTGAAGACGTTCGTTCACATAGTTGCCACCGTGCTGCGAACTGTTATGTAGACAATTCTGATAACAATTATTTGCAATGCTATCTAATGACTGAGCCAGGATATCCTAAAGCAAAATGACGTTCAGACGAGTAGAAGACAAACGGAAAACGCCACGTTGTCCATCCGAGGCGCTAAATTCATGCACGTATTCTAAGCAGGATGCTTTTTGTGTTACACTGAAAGGTTTCGGATTAGAACACATCCTGTTTTCTCGTTTTGTCCGAATGATAGATGTGAATTTCATATGTCCAGCCTGCTACCTAGATATTCCCCAATCCGTCAATCCAGACTGCTCAATCTCAATTATACACGGGGGAAGGCTGGGCAAAGCATTCATCATGTTTAGCGACACTGTAAACATCCTCTGAATATTCGCATCAGTTGAACGCGTGAATGAAATAAGTCCAGCAGCTGGAGGCAAGGGAACATCTGGTCCTTTATCTGCACACGTGACATTCCAACAGAAGCAATTTATTTTGAATTATGAAACAGTCGAATTGAAGGGCTGAACAGAGCACGATTTTCGAAACACGCACTCCATGGAACAGAGGACTCTTTTATTGAATTTATTAATTTACTTTTTTGTTTAATTTAAAGTATCAGTGAACAACTCGAACTATATACAGGAAAAGCTGGGTCGGGCTGATCACTCGTCCAGAGGAGTCTTACCGCCATGTGGTGTGTTTAAAATGAGTGCGATAGTGAAGCCTCGATAATGAGGAGGCCCTGGCCCACTAGGGGCCGTAGCTCCCTTGAAAAAAGAACATACAGGAAAATTATTAGATGGGAGTATTACAGAATCGGATAAAATAAACAAGAAAGGGGCAGTGGATTAATCGCAGGTGCCAAACTGACAGTTGGTTGGATGGACTAAAAAAACACGAAGAAATTCACTCTAGTTGGTGTTCCAGCCGAGCTACGAAACACACACCGCACAAACACAAGTCACAAGCGATACCACCTCAGTCGTCTTGCTTAATGGGGCCCGTAGCGCATGCAGATTGTAAGGATTACATTTATTTGGTCGTTTATTTTCTCTTACTTATTTCTTTATAATATTAAGGCTATCGGTTCGCGTCCGACTTTGGACTGACATGTAACATAGGTCAATATTGAACAACACAAGCTAGTACCAATGTTACTTCAAGGGCTCTTCTGCGTCTTCCTGATATACTGAGACTATTCACCTTTAAGACTATGCCATTAAGCTCAATCTTCCGCTTCTTCCACTCTAATTTTATTGTTCTTACTGCAGTTTTTATTATGCACTCTAATTGCCCTAACACCTACTACGACAGCTCCTACTGAAACAAATCAACATTTTTAAACGCAGGAGGTTAAAATATGGCGGACATGTAGCCAGGAAGCGGAAACACAGAAATACACGCATTGTATTGATGTGCAGTCCACGTAAAGCGTGGACGCTCAAAAAGATGAGAAAATGGCGGGGACTTTTTCCGTGTATCAGTGTTAAGAGGTAGCTGTTTACACCTATTCACTGATATTTCTGTCAGCTAATTATTTCTGACCATTAACAATGCTGTTAGCTAATTACTCTATTTCCGTCCACTGACACTTCTGTTAGCCAGCTACCATTGTCAACTGGTGCTTCTGTAACATATTTTTAAACCGCCGTAATACTCGTGTACCGCTGATATTTACCTTCACATAGTCAACTGCTTATCAATTTCTCGTACAAAATCGGACAGCGAAGAGACAAAAGGGCACAATGACCTAATTTCTTTCCGAATATGCAATTTCACCACCATATGTGCAAAAGCATGTGTTCAAATTTGTCTCCAATTTGTATGCTACAGAGGGGAGATTAATGGTAAATCCTACACCATTAATGTGAATGCAGACGTATATACAAAATAGACCCCAAAAGCATGTCTTTCCTTAGCCACATTAGTTTTAAGTCAAATTACTGAGGATGCATTGCTGAACCTAAGTGGTCACAGAAAGCACGCAGATTCAGTAAGTTTCTTGCGATCTTAATATGATTTCGAGGTGCACTTTGGAGTGCTGTGGGGTCAGACAAGGCCTGCAGACAGGCTTCTGTTCACCCCTGAAATATCATATAGAAACAGTTTTATGTGTTGTATATATGCGTACATGTGTAAATACTGAAGCTGGCTCTTCAATGAGGGAGTGAAATCACAAGTAGTTAGAGAACAGAACTTTAGTTTCCTAGCATCCTGTGCCGCTTCCAATGTTCTCTCATATTTGTTTGTTTCTAGTGACGCCCACCCCTGTGTTCTTCATTGTGACGTTAGTTTCCTAGCACCCTCTACCTCTTCCAATATTCTCTCATATTTGTTTGTTTCTAGTGACGCCCACCCCTGTGTTCTTCATGGTGGCGTTAGTTTCCTAGCACCCTCTACCTCTTCCAATATTCTCTCATATTTGTTCGTTTCTAGTGACGCCCACCCCTGTGTTCTTCATGGTGGCGTTAGTTTCCTAGCACCCTCTACCTCTTCCAATATTCTCTCATATTTGTTCGTTTCTAGTGACGCCCACCCCTGTGTTCTTCATGGTGGCGTTAGTTTCCTAGCACCCTCTACCTCTTCCAATATTCTCTCATATTTGTTCGTTTCTAGTGACGCCCACCCGTGTTCTTCATTGTGACGTTAGTTTCCTAGCACCCTCTACCTCTTCCAATATTCTCTCATATTTGTTCGTTTCTAGTGACGCCCATCCCTGTGTTCTTCATTGTGACTTCGTTCCCCATCGAGATCCAAGCTTTATTAAGTTTACATTAAGCGAGGTTCTAAGAAGACCATATTAGTTCGCATTCGTACTGCAGATGTTAGACTTGTTCAGAGAATGCGGCAGATGTCGACTGAAATGTTCAGGATATTGCAATTAGACATCTGTGATAAAAACAAGATAATCTAATAAATCTTCTAACTGAATAGCGCAAGATCTTGCTTGGACAGCGGATAATTATTCAGCCAGCCTGTTTATTCACAGCCTTACGGAAGATAATTTCATCACAGCAGTCGCAAAAGACTCATAAACTGAGGTAATTCAATTCTGTTCAGATCTTCAGAGCCCACTCCTCTAAGACGAACTGTTATACCAACCTCCAAACACATTCCCATCTCTCCCAAATGTTCTTTTCCACCAAGGTTTTCCAACTAAACTGCATAATTCCATCTTTCATTTATGCCTGCTACATTTAACACTCACGTGAATTGTCTTGATTTAATCCTAAAAGAGACCTTACCGGGTTCTGAGGTCGGTCATAAAACAACCTTCCCGACGTGGGTATAAGGAATGTATTTACTAGTCGCCACGCCCAGGCCTGCTCTGGGCAAGAGAACCCACTTTCTAATAAGCAACGGCACGTCTTCCCCTAGGGATAAAGAGACCGGAACATAAAGCTACGTACTTCATAATCAAAAACACATGCACTTCTACATCCAGTCTACACATTCATGAATTGATGTTCTGGCAAACAACCTATCAAAATTTCGCATTTAGACGCTTTCGCAAAATTCCGAAAAGTGAGTATCAGCTTCGTCATATTAGTCAACCCGTCCGCAACGGAAAAACTCGGCTCAGACTGGACGAATTTTCACGAAATTTGATGTTTGAAAATTTTTCGAAAATCTCTCGAGAAAATTAAAATTTCAATAAAATCTGACACGAATAACGGATACTTTACATGATGACGTGTGTACATTTGTGATCCTAAGTAGATGAATTCTTCTTAGAATGAGGAATATTTCAGACAAAAGTTGTGGAGAAAATCAAAACACTTTTTATTTTCAATATTTTTTTCCGAAAATCTTGTCATTTTTAAGATAATGTGAAAAAATGTGGCAGTCAGACAGGCCACAGATGAAGATATAATATGGCGCATGCGCTTTACGTATTGGATAACTAAGGCTACAATAATTATTGCTTTTCCACTGCTACAGTGGTCAAGTGAACACGCCTCAATGTTACGTCATAGAAACCTGCCAGTTTTATAGCACTCATAATGTAGACTAATTCTGTTCAGGAAGCATGTTTACGCTAAACCCAAATTGAAAAAAGTCTTACTTTCAACTTTACATAATTCTGATAATGGAGTATTGTTATAGATGTGGCAGATATTTAGACACTGTCCACCGTCTTACGCTAAAAATTCACAACGTTTGGGTAAAAACTCCGTCCCCATCCCCAGATGAAAAGGGAAGAGCTAGCGTCCATTCCTATCAAGTCATGGACACTAGCTCTTTCTAACGGTTCTACTAACAGTAGGTCATGCCTCTAGTCCATGGGTGCCCCCAAGGACGGGGGTGGAGTGTTGCAAGTCCCCCACCCCCTCCGCCAAATCGAAGTTTAAAAAGGTTTTTTTTTTTAAATTGGGTTGTATCTCGAAAACTAAATGTTTGCGGACACACAGTGATATGAACTTCTGCCTTGTTTTGGTACGGGAAACTCACTCCAGGCATTTAAATTACACTCTGTATATTGCTATAATTGTCCCATCTGTACAGACGATTACAACATGTCTACAAAAAATTTCACAACGTACTTCAAAATGTTTGTCAGTTACCAGACACAAGTACAAATTATGAACTGTCGTTCTACAACGTATGACAACAATTTCTGTACTTTTCCGGCCTATAATCACACAAAGCTCCCAAAACCATATATTAAGTGGGGGTAATGTCATTTCCTCCTTTGAACGTTCGCACGAATATTGTCCTATTGGCGGTGAGGGTACGAACTGAAAAAGTATAACGGATGTTTCGAATACGGCCGCATGAGTTTTGCATTGATACGGTTTTAAGCAGTGGTGTTTAACGACGCTATCAGTTGCTACGATTACGGACAGTCGGTGCTAGATGAGTGAGTATAAAGCACTGGTGGCATGCTACTAACAGGGTAAAACCGGAGTACGCGGTGAAGAACCTCTCCCAGTGTCATCTTGTGCACTAAAAATTCCAAACGGACTGGTCTGGAATCGAACCCGGATCTCCGATGTGACAGTAGGGCGACAGATCGCCTGAGCCATGGTATGAGCTTGTTTTTATAGAAGTCCTTGGAACTTTGTAATAGATTTAATGTGCTTTATTTATACTGAAGCGAATCTAATTCCTGAATCTCTAGAACATTTGCATATTTATAAAATGACAATAACATCAGGTGTAATTTAGATCTGCCGACGTCAGAAGTTCGAAGAAGTTACAATTTAGTAACCCACAGCATCGGAAAACAGTCTGCAGCCTTAATTCCTCTAGTTAACCCTATCTTCACACGAAGCTCTGAATGGTACAAAGAGAGCTAAAGAGGTGGAACTCTCTTGCACTACTAAATTGTAATGATCTTAAATTTTACGTTACTCTGAACTGTTAAGGAAGGGTTAATTGCCGTTTTCTTACAGTTGGATGTGACCCAATTAAATTATTATTAGCCTCAAGAAAACCTTTGTGAAAGGCAAGGCTAAGAAAATTGCATCACGCAAGTCTCTCTCGTTACAGTACCCCAAGTCATCCGTTAGATTGCCACCACGTGACAGTTTGCGAATTACATTCTACAGAAGACCCATTCTCATTGCTGTACAGAAGGCAAATTAAAGACAAAGAAATAACAGGATCAACGTGAAAATCCGCGACGAGACCTGCATAAAATTAAAAATCGATTGAACAGCAGGGACGTGTGGAAAAGCAGTCTAATAGTGAAGAGGTGCTAGGGAATTACAGCAACAAGAATTCACGGGCGCCAGTACGTGTTTCTGTTGAAGGTAAATAGACACGTCTTCTCACCGTAAGTTGACGACGCGAACTTCTAATTTTGTCATCAGCAGACATACTTGTACGGCCGTAAGTACGTTTCGTATAAAACAAGGGAGCTGCGCCTACTGCACACGGTAGGCCTACATTACCCCAAGTTATATAAGATGTGGATTTTACCAGCCATGACAGTAAGAACAAAGTTCATGCTCAGAGTCTACATACTACCAAGAAGATGAAACCGCCTAAAACAAAGTGACCCTTCAGTGGCATGTATAAGCCGAATGCGGTATGGTTTTACATAAACAGTCTCGAGTGTCTTCACATGCAATAAGAACAGAGAGTCTTATGGGTTCACGTGAACTACAAAATGATGTCTTTATGAGTTCACGCAAACTGACAAATAGTCTCCTGGATTCACTTTAACTACAAAATGCAGTATCACTGATTCACTTTAACTGCAATATAAAGTGTCATTGGTTCACGTGAAATACAAAAGGCAGTCCCATGGGTTTAAGTGAACTAAAAAGTACAGTCTCAAGGCCTCACTTTAACTACAAAATGCACTTTGATGTTGTACATCTTCCATGCAGCAGTCAAATACACACAAATTCACTACCAACTAGTCGCACAATGTTTTTATATTTATTATACACAGCTTTGTACCATAAATATAAAAAACATTGTGCAACTATATATTGTCAGCACCGTGCATTTTATAGTATATGTATAGTGAGTATGGGAATATTGAGTACCACAACAGACTCGGCCGTGCACAGACAACATAATATACATACCATGGTACTACGGGATAATAGCTTCAAGTAGCTACACGACGCTGGACACATTAACCTTTTAAAGCCTAGCGGTAACTTTACATACGACAAGGTTTAAAATAAAAAATTCTACGTGGTGCCCACATTGCGTTTATGTGTTTTGTACGGATCTCAGGACAAACAGCAACTTTTGCCTTATAAAACATTAAGAGATCCCTTTTTATAACCGAAGTGGAGAGTGTTTACAGCGCGGTACGCACTGAGTCCTTATATAAAACAGATACGCTTCGTCTTTAAAGGGTTAATACACACCCCATCTATCAACACAACACGAAATTCAACAAGCAAGAATACGGAATGCTTATATGGAGACTAAAAAACCGATTTTACTGACTTTAACCATGAGTAAAATTTTTTAAACAATTTTAAAGACAAGTGGACATGACATCATTTTTTATATTTAGCCCAGTTCAGTGAACGCTGTGATATATGTGTGTATTATGAATTAACTCAGTGGTTTAAAGGCGATAGAGTGAATTAGCGAATCTAAGTGTTCTGTTCTCGGACCATATGGATGATTGCGTGAACTTCACATTAAGCGGCCCCCTGATGATGGCAACTTACTTCACCGAAACATATGTCGGGGAATACTAATTAATGACAATAAAAATGTGCCATAGTTGGTACATCAATATTCATTGTGCAGCTAGTTGGTAGTAAATTAGTGTGTACAAAACACAGTATTACGGGCTCACATAAATTGGGTACAATCTGAAGGGCTTATGTGAACTATAAAATACAGTCTAATGGGTTTGCGTGAAATAAAAAAATATGCAGCCCAATCCGAAAAGAAGCAGAATTATCGCGTTTCCGGATGCAGCCAAGTAGGTTGCAATTTGATTTTCCGATTAAAGGCATCCTTCATTAGAACGCGCAATACAGCCACTCACTTCATTAGAACGCGCAATACAGCCACTCATTTCCCGCAACTGCTTGTGAAACTTCTCTGGGAAAACTGTCAGATTACTTCGGACAGTCTTTTCATCTTCAATATGCAGCTCCATTAGTAACGTGCTTGAGGCTACCAAAGCATTCCGACTATTAATCCAGCTCTTTACCCACAATTTCATCTTCTTCCTCTTGTTTTTTTTTCCTTCAAGGATATCAGAAAGATAAAACTTTTACAGCACAGCACAGTCTCCTGAGACGTAAGGCACTTTAACGTGCGAAAACTGACATGCTACATTCATTCACAGTTGCAACCTGTCCGACACATCCCACGTGACGTACTGAGTTGTGTTGTAAAATGCAAGACTTGAGGTTCCCTCCCACACCGGTAATATGAAGATCACTGCCTTCTGGTACACAACGCCGCTGATAGCTGCTTACTGATACAGTTTTCTACATCTGCAAGGTAGAATTCCCAAACTAATTCACTAGCATGCCAGTACTCGTACGCCTTCCCCTGTAACATGAAAAACACTCGCGTTAACAACTGCTGGAGTTCCAGTAATCACATTCAACGGACAGAGTCTACTGGCCCTAACACAATCAGTGACGTCAGTATTTTTGTGCGCAGGTCATTACGATTTTACAAAACTGCCCCCCAGTCTTACGTCTTGTCGTATGTATACATTACATCTAGACTGTCGCGGAAGTGTTTCCCGATCTCAGCCCAGGACAACGGCAGTTCTGGCCCCGCGCCTGATACTCGGTCCATTTGGAAGAACAAAGGGGCTGCTATCTTCATTGTAGCACAGATGGTCACTACAGAAAGGCGTACAGTGATACATGACTGAGCAGTAGCAAGCAGATGGTCGCGATCAGCACGCTGTAAGTCTAGACTGCGGGTACAGGTAGCGTTAAGCTGTTTAAATCGCACTTTATGTGATGAGTGCCTTTAAATTAAAGGCCTTTGTACTTTGCCCATTTTGTATACTCATGCGTTCGTGTAATTCTCAGAATAAAAAGCAATACCTTCCCCATACATCATACGGTGTTTGGTATCTGCGTGTAATGGAGACGCAGTCAGCCAGAATTTCAAAGTCTATCGTTCTTTATTTCTAGTCATATCATAGGTTACAGGGATGCCAACTTTACGGTATCGCAGGTTTTAACTGTCGTTTTGTAAGGCTGTGACACTTTGTTTAATTATAATAATGTAGTCCTATAAGGAGGGTGTTTAGCAGAGCGCTTGGGCAGATGTCTGTGTGTACAACAGAATGAATAACCAAAGGGTAACGTAAGTAAACAATATAAGATATTATTAGAATTATGAATCAATGACAATAAAGTAGGTGGGGCATGTAACCCACATGGGAGAGATGAGAAACGCATACACAACGTTTGTCCGAAAACAATTAGGCAAAGGCCAGTCTGGAAGACGTAGACATAAATGGAACAATTATATTAGCTTGGTTATTAAGAAAACGGAGCATGTGCTGGATTAATCTGGCCCATTACTTAACGGGATGCTGAACATGCGGTAATGAACTTCCAGGTTCCGTAAGCCAAGTTATGACGCAGGATTTGGCGTCGGGGCATCCTATAGTAATTTATGGTGATTTAGATGCTATGATCCAAGAACCAGGAACATTCACTCACACAGATTTACATAAACCGTTATAAACCCGCGACACTGAAGATTGATGACCGGTTTATAATACTGCAGCCACCGCTCATGAATTTGCTTGCACGTACGTTATGGAGATGACCTTGGTGATGATGGTGATTGTGACACTTTAAAAAACCGCACCTCCTCCACTCCTATCCTATAAGAACTGACCTAATGGAGACCTAAAGCAATTTGCAACGACAGTAGATTCAGTTCTCAGAAGAGCCTAATGGCAGCCGAACTGTGTACTGCTCACTGCATGACCTGCCGAGGCGCCGTGTGTTTAGGGCAGCCCGGAACTTGATCGCATTACCCAGACATCACACGTTCCCTTGACTTCCAAATAATTCAATTTATGAGCCGCCTTACAGAGATTGATGGTGTGAGGGCAAAGTGTTGAGGAGAGCTCTTGAGAGGAGAATGTACGAACTGCTCGACATGGGGCCTCGGCTCTACATGCAGACATAGTATTTTGTGCCCTGATAGTTCTTAGTTGATTCTCGGATTATTTAATGACACTGTTTCGGGTATACACGACGACTTCGATAGTATAATTCTGGGATGTACAGATTTTTATAAAAGAGGTCGCAGTAATAAAAATAACAACAAACATCGAATAGCTAGTTGAGTAGTTAGAAAGAACATCGCAGCAGCTTAAACAGCACTCCTGTTTAACATTCTGGACTTTCCAGTTTCAAATCCCTCCTCGGAGGCAGGCTATCCCGACTAAGGCCTTACGTGGCTTTTCTTAATCACGCCAAGTGACTTTCACGAGGGCACGCTTATGCCAAATTCGGTAAGCACCACTTCATTTTTATTCTTTCTAATTCACTATTCACTTATCAGCCTATCATTCCACACTAGAGAGTATCAGCTACGGACACAGTCGTTAATCAAACCCCAATTTAAAAACGTAAAATAGGGTGGGTGAGTCCAAGCCTCGTCCCACCAGGTTGTGTTACGCGGCACCCGGCCACATTTGTAAATTATATACACACATACATAAAGGCTTACCATAAAAATGACACAACTTACGCGCTTAGCTACAACACTTATTGTAATGTTTACAGGTCCGTGAACCAGCCCACGATAATACTATTGGCTCTTTACGAAAGAAAGGTTGGACATCCCTGCACAGGGTCTTGTACTGTAGACCTATTAACCTTTTAAAGCCTAGCGGTAACTTTACGCACCACCAGGTTTAATATTAAAAAACTCTACGTGGTGCCTACATTGTGTTTATGTGTTTTGTACGGATCTCAGAACAAACAGCAACTTTTGCCTTATAAAACATTAAGAGACTGGTTTTTATAACGGAAGTGGAGAGTGTTTACAGCGCGGTACGCTCTGAGTCCTTATATAAAACAAATACGCTTCGTCTTTAAAGGGTTAAACAGATTAAAAACAGGATAAAATCGTTGATTTATCGTCACGGTTTTCCATGACTACAGGCAACTTCTTAATATGTTTTACAAGAGATCCTGTATCACGTCCATTACAATTTACAACAAAGGAACTCACAATACGTTCAGCAGCGATGTAAGAACTAAGAAGAACACATCAAGGATGTAAGCAACAAATATTGCACTGCAGAGGGCGAGACGTTTTCTTACGCTTAGAAGAAAAATGTGTTCCATTTAGGAATACAATTCTCACGTAACCGGTCGCTGAAAGCCTACACTCGACATGAAATGACGGTCTGAAAAAAAGTGATGCTTTATTGCGCGTCTTTTAAAAAGTCGCTTTAGGACAGGTCATTAGAAAGGTCAAAGTAAATCAGGAACCGCCGTACATGAGCAAGTCGCAACAACTTCTGGTCTGTGCCGACGTTAATTTACTGGGCGAAACAAAAATGCTTCTGCAAGAAAGGACAGAGAACCTATATTTGATGCTGTTAAGGTGACAGATCCAGAAGAAAGCGCAAAAAATATATGCATGTCTCAGAATCTAGCCAATAAAACTTACTAAAACGTGGCAAGCTTAAAAAATGTCCGCGACCACGACAGAAACCCAAATTACGTTACAGAAGAAATTAAATTTTGGGAATTTCTGCTACAATTCTGTACTTTACATTAGCAAATAAATCTGGAAGGCACAATATTAAGTTTAAAAGTAACAGGCATATAATGTTAATTGTAGCTTTGTACGGTGAACATCGTGTTTGAACCTAACGGGAGAGCACAAATTCACTGTGTCGGATAATCGAGTGCCGAGGAGAAGGCCTGTGTCTAAAAGAGAATGCGTAGGAACAGGACGGAGAAAACTAAGCACCAGAAAAATTTATGATGTGTAAGTTGCATTAAATATTACCACACTGATCGCGTTAAGGACACTGAAGTAGACGTGGTGCGCAAACTGCGGGGAAAGGATGAGAACAGAATACAAACGTTTGTCAGCCGGCATGGAAAGAGAAGCCCACTTGCAAGACCTAGACCCAAACGGAGAGCATAACATTAAGGTGTTCCTAAATTAAAAGGTGTATGAGAGAATTCACTGGATGAATATTACCCATTATGGGGCTAGCTGTAGACTCCGTTGACCGCAGCAGCTGGGAGGCGGTCAATAGTGCGGCCACCCCCGATGGCGGAGTCCTAGCGGCGGCAAAATGTCCAGCGAAATGAATATTTTAAGTTACGTAATAATGATGGTCTGCCCTTAACAAAATTTAAATTACTGAGTCAAATGAAAGGAAATTCAGTAAATTATTTTGATCTTTTCAGGTTCACAATTTCAGCTGGGGAGGCCGATGTGATTAATCACACCAGGCACCAAAATGCCTAACTACGCCGTTAAAACGCAGGGATTTTTTTTTTTGATTACTAGCTAAGCAATTATCAGCTTCTTGGAAAGAAATGTTGATCTGTGACCGGAATCAAATATGATAAGCAGGTTAGTCCCAGGTAGTCAGGACTATGACTCCTTATTCGGGAGGCCTCAGTTTCGAACCTCAGATGTAAACCGCACCTGACAGAAGCACAGCACAGTAACTCCCTTCCCCTACATTCGTACACACGGGTACTCACTTTTCGGCCCCATATACCGCCTGTGATTTATAAAAAATCCATCAACATAGCAAGAAGCAACAAGATGTCGGTCGAATTAGGTATTACGCAAGCATGTAGGACCACGTAAACGCTTGTGCAGCACGCTGTGCTCGAATATTGATCCACACAAGACACTGAAACTTTTATGTGGCCCACAAAATGCGATACGCACCGCAAGTGACAAGGAATTCCGCCACATCCACAAGCGTGTCTTACTAACACTTCATCAACATGACAGCAGGGCGGTTGGTTCATTATAACGGCGTGTCAACTGCTCAGTGAGCCTTCGAGGCCGTTTACGCGGCCGTTCACTTCGCTCCAACCAAAGTCCAAACGTGATGTAAGACACGTGTCTATCGTAGGCAACCCAAGTGGACTGGTAAACGCACCCTGTTACATGGACAAAGCTTATGGCAACAGGATGCAGCCAGTGCATGTTGAACTTTTTGAATACAGCACTGCATATAAAGTAACATGAAGGAAGAGCTGTTCTTGAGAAGCAAATGGTTCTTCAGCTAGTCAAGAAATTCCTTTTATTCATGGAACCCGAAAATACATTACTGTGTTTACAAAAGCCAGTATCCTGTCCCTACTGCTAGTCACATTGAACGGACTGGACTGGAATTGAAATCGAAACTCCGCGGTGAAAGGATATAGATTTTTTGTAGGACTCCTTTGACAAAGGATCGGCCAGTCGCAAGGTCTTTATCTGCATACAACAAAACACCCGCACGAACATACAAACAGAAAAAAAAAGGCCAATATCCAAAAGGGGTTCAAACCCATGATATCAGTACTTCAGCGTTATGAGACAGAACATTCCTTAGCCAATGTAATCTGCTAAGAACATTACGACGACCTAATCGAAGAAAATGAACACGCACATGATGGTAAACACAGTTATCAATCACTGACTTAATTTTCCCATTCAACCGAACACTGAAACATAAAATACAACAATAAGGGTTTGCCATTTGGTTCTGACAGTGAAGAACTCCTGATACGTTAATACTAGGGAGTCAAAGCGTGTAAAATATGGCACATGTTTTGTGGTTAATTCTGCCGTGAAATGCGTTCAATGCTGTTGAAACCACCGCCATCCTCCCCCGCACTGTCACTGCCGCTTCACTGCCTTCTACACACATCTTAGCGTTTAAAACTCTTTCACGGTCTCAACACTTCAGAGAAGAATCATCGTCATACAAGGATCCCGCAGTGATAATCAGATTCCAGTCGCTCAAACCGTATTTCATGTTCTCTTGCAACATTCCGACTGGATTTTAATATTGGGGTAAGTTGATGAATTGGTGTTCTGGGGTTATGGGACTTGCCAAGCTTAATGGCGAGTCGTGGGAATACTGCCATGAAAAATTGCTGTTCGCTTGCACAAACTGATAAAGAATTTGCAAAAACAAGTGTAGCGCATGTAACAGAGTCACCGCCTGCAAAAATGGACTACGAGATTACGTTACGTCCTGATGATACACCCACAGTTTACTTTCTGATGTTCTGTCAACGATTCTTGTCACTGTAGTCAATGGTCCATTTCGGGATCTGCGCTCTTCTGGAGTATTTCGCAGTGTTGAGTGGCAGTTCTGTGCCGACGTTTCGGGATAACCTATCGGTCCCATCTTCAAGGGTCAAGAAGTCTTGGGCTTCTTGACCCACTTCTTTAAAATACCCGTATATATTTATACATTTATTTATTTATTTACTTACTATTTACAGTTTTCTCAGAGAATGACTACGTCAGGGGCTCGACGACCAGAGTATCAGGCTTCAAATTCCGGCATCCCGTACTGTTTCGGGGCCCAGCCAACCTGATGTCCAATAAGGTCTCTCACCCCGAATTCAAAGCGGCTGGGACCACTCAACCCTGGCTACTGCCAACGTTAAAAGTGCCTCAATTCACACACGAGTTTTCATGGCGTGGTACTTAATTAAACTCATGGAAATCTTACCTTACCAGAACAACAGATGTGAGTTACAGATATTATTATTATTATTATTATTATTATTATTATTGCTTAGTAATTCAACGGCAGATGTCACTTACAGTAAGAAAGAAAATCACTAGGCGCAGGAGAAAACGTGGACAGGGACAATGAATGAAGCAAGGAAAGAAAAGCGAAAACATGAAACTATAAAACCTTAAGAAATCGGGAAGAAATAAGAAATTCAGACAGAAAGGAAAAATCAATAGTCGGCAGACAGAGAAAGGAACAAAGGAGCAAAGAAGCGAAGATAGTCAGCGAGTCCCATGTTAGCCATTCGACACGAACCCCCACAAATATGGCGGATATCTCCTGCCTGTCAGTGCCACAGTTTTCATCACCTGCTACCTCGTCCGGTGGTTTATCGACAAAACTGCCCAGGAATAACGTATTCACATATGTGCAGGAGCGCCTGCAATTGATTCCTTTCGTGCGGTCTCTGCTATATCACATCACAGTTCAATTACTAGTTGTATCCCGTGCAAGGCACCGAGGTTCGTGGGTTCGGGACATAAAACTGAATTAACCCTTTAAAACACTCGGGTAACGGTAAGCAGTAAATTTTAACATTAAAAAGTCTGAATTCTGCCCACAGAGCGCATTTATGTTCCGTATGATTCTTACAATAAACAAAGGGGAAATCAAAAAACAGATCGAAAGAAAATTTCACAAGCCTGAACTAACGAATTCGTAATTTGCACAAAACAGTAGAGAGGGACTGCACGACACATTTTATTTGTCAAAAAGACTTCCACTTAAAAGTATTAGCCTTTGTGTCATAGTTGCACAAAACAGTCAATCTTAAAGTTACGTATACTTATAAATACATGTAAACGACGATACCAAACAGAAATTCCATGAGTGAAGAAATTAAAAGCAGACTCAACTCAGGGAACGCTTGCCACAGATCGGTCCAGGAGCTTTTGTCTTCCCTTTTCCTGTTTAACAATAATTATTATTATTATCAAGATTAAAATACACAAAATTACAATGTTGCCTTTTGTGTTGTATAGGTGTGAAACTGGTCTTTAACATTCACGAAAAAACGCGGACTGTATGTTCTGAACAAAAGGTTTCTAAGGAAGATATGTGGGCCTCCGAGAAAGAAGTAACAGGAGACTGGAGAAAACTGCATAATGAGGAGCTTCATCATTTTCATTCCTCACCTAACTTTTTCGCGTAAGAAAATTAAGAAGGGTGAGATAGAGGGAGAGGCATGTGGCACGTGTGAGGAAAAAGAGAAACGCATACAGTGTTTTGGTGAGGAAACCCGAAACACAGAGGCCACTTGGAACACCTAGGCGTAGTAGGAGAAAGAATATTGAAATGGATCTTAAACAAATACGAAGGGAGAGTATGCAGTGGATTAATGTGGCTGAGAATATGGAGAAGTGGAGGGCTGTTGTGAACACGGTAAGGAATCTTCGGGTTCCATAAAATGAGTCTGAATTTTTTGGCTGGCTATTACCTTCCCAAGAAGCATTCTGCTAAAATTAGTTGTTTTTGAATGTAGAATGGGAAGTAGAGGATGTCTTATGTGAGTAGTACAAAGGCTGTGTTTAGCGAAGAACTGCATCATGAAAGTATGTTCAGGTGGAGGCCAGTGGTCGAAACAACGCAGCGGCTGTTTCAGCCTCCCCCCACACCCGGGGAAAGCCATCGAGAAATTTAAAGTACTCGAAATACAAGGTGTAGAATGTTAACTAGAAAGAAAAGAGTAACTGCATAATTACTAACATTACTTTCGTCTATCGTCACCATTTGAAAGATGTCGTGTTGGTTTCCTATATTATCTGCGAGATGTAAATTTAGGCACAGCTGTATTGGTTGTATAAACACCAGACGTAAATCTACATGAAGATCGGAGTGAAACAAACCGACAGAGTATTTTAAACGAGCATGCAACGCGGATCCGTAAGAAAGTTAACGGGGGATCCGGAGTCAGACGGAGCGACAGCGGCCGGAAGGAAGCTGTCTGCCGATAAGGCCACTAGGATGCGCGCGACGTGCTGGGCAGATAAGCTGATTCGTGCTGCGCCACAGACGATGATAAATCACGAAGCAAAGTCTGTACAACTACGTAATGAACTTCAAATGGAACAGCGCAGTCTGGCACAGCTGTGCAGCACTTCTCAAAACAGCAAGGAACGAAGGTATGAGGAAGAGAGAATTCCTTCAGAAGCGTCCGAGTAACTGGTTTCTGCTAGCAAGCACACGGATTTAGTATCACTATCCGAGACAGGGGCTTATGTGGGCAAATTCAGTGCAAATTCTCGTCCAGCGGTTGCTCGAAAATAGCACTTTCATCCAAAACTGCAGTGGACTGGTATGTAGAAGGCATGCATTCAGGAAGCAGAGATGAAGGCAAAGCCCATCGCATCCTCGTTACGTAATCACCCTAAAATATCTGGGACTGAGTCTAGAATTTCAGTTCTATAATAATTTTACTGCTGTGGGGAATTAAAGTTACATGTAGCCTTTCCGTGTAAAGTGTCGTTACTACTCAGCTGTTCTTACGATGTGAGGTGACGATGATTTAACCTTTATTCTAAGACACCTTACAATACTAACAAGCTAACTCCATGGAGCAGAACGCTTCTTGAGCGGCTAACAGGTACTCTGCTAGTTAAGAAATTCCCCGCATTTGATATATCCGAATGTTCATTACCGCTTTCACAAGCGCCAGCCACCTCTCCATATCCTGTGCCAGATTATTCCTCTCAAGACGCTTTTCCACTGCTTGAGTCGTAACAAAGGATCAATCCAAGCCCGAGGCTTTGAGTAATATTTCGTAACATCTTAAGTTTTTACGGTGAAGAGTTGTTAGCACCTCGCCCAAACACCAAGCTGGAAGACCACACCTTGTTGGCTGGCCGAGACTGCTTATTCAATGCATTCGCAGTTACCCTCCGTATTTGAATGCCGTTCCTCCACCAGCAACCTGAGGACGCGCTGCGCTGTGGTGACAGGGACCCACTTATCACGGAGACACGTTATACAGGGTCACTATTTTATCTAACTACTCGCATAACTACCACAATAAGACCGTTACGCGTCAAGCCACATCAGCACTTGGCGTTCTTCCTATCTACTGTGAGTCAAGGTGGCCAATTTGCTACCTTACGTAAAGTAAACGCGTTGTCCGCCGGCAGTGAACGGCCCACAACCATGCAAGTCAGTTAGTTACTGCCTGATGTTATTTACTCCGTGCGTTGTGATTGTAATTAATTACACACACCAACAAATGCACATACAACAAGTAAAGTACAAATGCACACATAACCTCTAATACTTTACATACCCTATGTGAATTTGTCGGTACATGTAATTAATTACTGCTTATTTATGTGCTTTATTTAGGAGACTATTAGCATCCTCTGCTATCTTGTCCGTCTGTCAGTCTTATAGGCCTCTCATTGTAGAATGTATTTTAATATTACTGATCAAATCATTTTATCGATTTTTTGAACTCGTACGTGTATCATGTTGCTGCTGATAACCGATTCCATATTTATTTTGCAATAATTCATGACACAATCAGTGGCTCTGGCTTTACAGTGTGAGTGATAGAATCGTTAATGAATAATGAATTGTAAAGGACACTGACGCAAGCAGCTGCGCCGTAAGTCGACGTACTAAACCGAAATTTGTGTACAGGGCTTGAGGAAACACACAAAGAAAATCAGTAAGGCCAGATTAAGTCCTGGACCATCCGAATACAAGCGCAGGGCTGCTAACCATTCAATCGCAAACATACATCTGTGCACCTTGTAACTCGCTTTGATCAACAATACTGATGCGGCGGTAGTTTCAACAAGACAGGGTTGATTTCAGTAGCCCCACAGGATGTCAAATTTTTTACTCGTATGTGACCGATGTTTAAAAAATACACCTACAGGCCAAAAGCTTTTAAGGTGTGTTCTTGATTCTGAAAACTGGATATCGATTGATGAAATTTCATATTCTCTGCCTCATAAGACGCACGTTTTCCTGAAAAAGTCCTCAAAAATCATCTCGGCGTCTTAACACCGGAAATTCCAACAGTATTCAATCCACAAGGACACCTTGCTAACTACACTGTGCGTCTTGTCACTTACAGCATCTTAGTAGGCGGGAATTACGGTCATTTGTCCTGACAAATCGTGGTAGCACCGTCCCATGGCGAGGACGCTTCCGCAACGGCTCTTGTTTCTTTTAGGCGCGTTTGCATAAGCGCGAAAAGAGCCTATTAGATTCACTCTGACTGTCCGTCTGTCACGTGTATTAGAGCGGCTCTCACCGGACGGATTTCAGTCAAATTAGGTATGTGGGGCTTTCATGCAAATCTGTCGAGAAAAGAACAAATTTGGTTAAAATGGGTCAAAAATATCGGGCAATTTACAAAGAAACTAAGTATATTTTATTGTCGTCGGCGACATAAATTCGCCACAAATCATCCCTCTGTAACACCCAATATTTCTATATTGCTGCCAACTACAAGTAGCTCAACACCACAGACAGAACGACTTGTTACATTTCCACTGCAAAAATGGTTGCGTGAACGCGGCACAATCTTACGTTATACGTACATTGCTTATGCTAGTCTTTACATATTGCTGTTTTTACTTCTAACGGTGCTGCCAGCTATCTCCGAGGCCCCAGTCCTTTACCGAAAACTCTGCTGGCCATTTCTTTTACCAACACAGCAACTATTTACGCATGCAGGTATGTACCTTAGAGTCCACAAAGAGAAAAGTACAGATGCGGCGCAAAGAGCCTTTTATGCTGCAGGGCGTTCCTGTGTAGAGGAATAACAATGTCTGTGCTTGACTTGAGAGAGATGCGTGTGTTTTGGCCCCTGGTCACGCAGATACACTGCGCAGTGTGGATATAATCCTAAGCAGTGTGTAACCAAACAACACACTTCGTCACGTGCATCTAACTTCCACCTGAAACTCAGGGCAAACTGGATAGAATTACACCCTTTACTCTACAGATATCTGAAGACATAAGTTCGCTTGCACAGTTGTTCTGACCGAACACATTATGAACAGGACATTCTGTTCTCACTGTGACACCAGGCAATCATGACGTATGTCTAACGTACGTACTACAATTACTTGTTAATTTAATGTTTCCTCTGGATGAATTACAAAAATTCGAGCAGCAGGTTGGTTCTATATAATGAAGTGGCTGTAGCCTATTACAATCCACTATCACAACATTCATCTGGAAAGGTAAAGAAAACTACATTGCGGAACATTCTGTATATATAATGCCTGTATGCTGTATGGTGGTGAGGTTACGTACGATCACACAATAATCTACAGGCATAGTGGAGTTACAGTGGAATGATTGATACCTTACGATGGATGACAGTGGACGAAGCGGCTGCCGTACGTTGACCTGTACTGTACCACTATATTCTGGGAGAAGTGACGAAGAATGCGAATGCGATCGTAAGAGGCATCCAGCAGAAATTCGGTCCACGACCCTCAGAAACGCGAATAAGACGCAATACCGCATGCTGATATAAAGGCACAAACACTTTTCCCTTTGCACTGACGTTCGACCGTTATTTAACAGACGAACATCTGCGCCTTTCTGCTATTATTCGAACTTCGCTGAAGTCCAACGACAGAATTCACTTTTAGATACTTTTGTTAAATACGAGTAAATTCCTCTACAAAAGTATGTATCTGCTTGTTTGCATAAATCCGGGCCCTTGCGCCATGCTTAACTACGTAGCACACAGGCTGACAATACTAGTGCTGTTAGTCCCGTATCCGTTTCAGTTATTAAGCTCGCCACTTCTAATTCTCCGTTCTCCATACTTTATATGCGCACTACATCTTGCATTCTTGTAGGCCTACCTAACGCGTACAGTCATCTGTAGAAATAGGTTAGATACTCGTACTTTTATACCTCACTACACGGTGTCATATCCCGGAAGACAGTAATCTTCACAGTCGCCCTCGTGACAACCTCAGATCTCACCAAACGTATTCCGCTGGAGAATTTACTCCCGGCAGCATCCAACGGCACACCCAACCCTGAATAAAATAGTTATATAATGTATCTCAACCTGTAGCTCCTGGGCAACATGGTGCCCGCGACACACTGCTATGTCGCCGGCTGAGACATTTGAAATGAAGATGGCTTTTAAAACTTTCCCTGGCAAAGCCGAGATAGAACACCGAACCAATTTTCAAAACTTGTAAGCTGTTTATTTATGAAGACCATTAATACATTAATAATTCTTTGTAAAATATACTGAAAACAGAGATACACTAGCCTAGGTTGCAGATTCACTTTTAAAAGTTTTCTTCTTATTATCGGTATACTTTATTTGCATACAATGTATACACAAATACACACACAGTTAAAATTATACATCTCATTTCGCGAGTACTTATTCAGTCTCTATTTTGCTCATTGAATTTCATGTTGCTCACATGCAGACCAAATTTTGCTGAAGCTGTCCGCCTACATAAAAGGTTAAGCAGGCCTGACCTACCCATTTATCAGTTCAGCCAATCAATAACGTACTCAAATTGGCATCTTCTCAGGCATTGGCTCTCTGTTTCTCACTTCATATTTCGCAAATCCCAGGTGGTAATTTGTTTTCGGTGCACCAACGGACAAGACATAATGATGAAGATATCACAGTGGTGAATATTTATATCCAATAACAAATCCTTACACAGTCCGCCCAACACAACTTCGTTTATTCAAAAAGTAGCTACCTGTTTCAGTCACACCTGACAAACTTTGAACTATCATACAATATTTAAAAGAACGTACCACGTAATGAGGCGTACATAAATTCATCAACATAAAATAAATTAGCTTCTAATGCCATTTATCAAGAAATTTTATACACTAATTAAGTAATTTAAGTGGTTATTATACTTACCACCAGAATTAAAACCTTCCTTTTGCACACACAATCTTTGTGTGCCCCGTATGGCATACAGAAAACAGCCATAAAAGGTATCCATTGTCTTTCTGATGGAAGCAGACCGTGTTCTCTGTGAGGTACGGACGGAATGTTTATGTATAATGTATAACTCTTATAGTAATAAAATGTCAGTAACTAAAAACAGATCATCAATCATGTATGTAGCACAGGATCGAAATAAATTTTAAGTTCTGACGACAAAAGTTGTCTGTCAGTCATCCTTCCCGTGTGGTTGCCGAAACACTGCTGCCCAATATTGATTTTCTTCGCGCCTGCTACTAAAAGTTTTAGTCACCACTGCAGAACTCACTCACTCTCTTTCTCTCTCTCTCTCTCTCTCTCTCTCTCTGGTCGCTTCGTTTGCTTGGTTCTAGACGAAAATAAAGTATCCAATTCTTAGTCCATTTTCTCCGGAAGCCCACGAAATCAGAAGACGAGCTGAGAAATTGTCGCCTAGGGGGATGGAAGGAGAAGCCCCTGTTCATCTCTGAAAAGACATTCACCGTGATTTCTCAGTGTCGAAGAATTCACACAATTCCCTTTTCTTTCTCTTCCTTCACTTGTCTGTCTGCCTCTCAGCCTCTGCCCCCTGCTGTCTGTCTGTCTGTCTGTCTGTCTGTCTGTCCGTCTGTCTGTCTGCCCGTCTGCCCGTCTGTCCGGCTGTCCGTCCGTCCGTCTGTCACGTGGTAGGCACAATCACCCTAAGCACAGAATAACACTTGACATAAAACAGTCATTGTCGAAGTTATTATTATGCGTTTTCAATGAAAATTTGCATAAGTGCACCCATCAGTTTCTCCGTGTCCGCTTATGCAATCCTCTGTATATTTTAAATCGAGAAAATCTCACCGTTAATCTGCTATGGAAGATTTGTACTAAATTTTGTGAATTCAGTCCAGTTTTATTAAACGTTGGACGAATATAACGGACACTTCACATGAAGACGCACAATCATTTCTGCTGTCACTTCAAGTGTAGCTCATTAAATATTCATTGGAGGGTAAAACATCCCGAAAATAAAAAAAAGTTTCTGCGCGAAATGGAAAACACGCTTCATGCCCAATACACTGTTTTTTTTAAATACTAATGGTTTTCGAGATAACTCAGAGAAACTAATCTTTGTGTCATATACGTTTTGAGGAATCTCGAAGAAACAAAAGAGAGCAAACGCAAGAAAACTGTTGCGCCATGCGTACATTTCCGAACTTGTTGCATCACATAGCGTGTCCTGTCAAATGAACAGAACTCCATGCGGAAAAATGTAAATTTAACTTGTCAAAGCTTCTCAAGGCACTCAGTATATCAAACATAGGGACTGACGGCTGAAATTCTAACCACTTTGAGAGCGACTGGGAAAATGAGAGACAGGCGGTGAAGAAACAGGAAAGAGAAACGTGTAAAAGATAAAGAGATGTATGTCTCGTGTGGAAAAATTAATTCAAAATCCGTATAAAGAGAACTGTACCAGCCCGATAATATGTTCAAAAGTTTCTTTTCTTCCAGCTTCCTCTTTTAAGTGTGTTCCCTCAAATAGAAATATCTTCAAGTTTCTCTTAATTAGCGGTACTTGTACACCAAGGGTTCCAACCAGAACTACTAAGAAGAATACTGAAGACGGACGGTAGTTTCTCCCACTCTACCTACTAGCGTGTCCGAAATAATATAATTTTCAAGATGTACGTTTATTATAACTTTGTGTTCTTTGAAGTAATCAGTACGCAACCATCAGACACATCAACTAATAAACTTTTGCGTCTGAAAAACGTAAATTTTATTAAACTACTTCAGCTGAAAATAATGAAACCAATTATGTTGTATTTTATGGTTACATATACATTAATATGAATTCTTTGATCCTACTTTTTGCTACTGTTCTCCTTCAGTATTCAGCAAACTGTTACGTAAGCGGTAATATGGTTGCACTCTGCTCGAACCTGCGTTCAGGCACTGGCCACATTGGCCACAATATCTGACCGCTCCCAGGCCATAACTGACACAGTAGTTGGAAATAGGCGACCGTATTTCTGAAGATTTCAAAGCAAATTAGCCCATTCTTAGCAAATTTCATGCAGCAATTTCATATCCACAGTCTTTTGAGGAACTTGTTCGTGATTCACCCGGCCCGACTTAATTTCGAAAACGTCTAATGTTCCTGTAGTTTTAAGAGGGTGTTTAAAGCGAATAACATATATTTTAATAATTTAAAGTGTAAAAATACGTGCAATTACTGTTGAGGACTTTCTTCTCAGCGCGTACGCAACAAGAGTTAAAAATAAGATCATCTCTGCCATGTTTGCCTGTCCTCCCCACCTGACTTTGTATAAATACGTGGCATAATTTCGTGAAACTTTATATCGCAAAGTTCTGAGATCTTCGCCCTTCTGGGATATTACAAAGCGCAGATTGGCTGTTAGTTACCGACGTTTCGGGACAACGTATAGGTCCCATCTTGAAGGGTTAAGTAGTCCAAGCAGTTCCTCTTGGAGAGTCTGACTGCGTAACACCACAAAACGAGTGAATATCTCATTTACACTGCGGCGGGAGCTTTAAATGACGCATTATAATGTCTTATTAAAACTGTTCACTTGCGGGTGTGTGCATATCTGGGTTCGCCTCGACCACAACTCGCTAATATATTTCAATGCACGGCTCGAGCACAAGTGGACAGATTTCGATCAAGCTTTGTGTCCATGGTCACTGTCTGCAACGCCTGTTTCATGCTACTTACGACAGCATAAAATTCAACACTCCATAATTTAAAAGGTAGACGGGAAAGCAGAGTTAATGTCGTCACATTAACTGTAAACCGCACTTCCTATCCTATTAGCATTTCCTTAATGATCTGCTAACCAAAGAGTTCTCTTTCCATCTTGTCCCTGTAAGTTAATAACGCCCTCAACCACCCAACTTCTGACTACCGTTTGGTCCCATCTTTCCACTGCGTGCAGTAGTCTCTTCAGTTCTATCCACCCCATCTCCTCACGTCCAGTCTTTTACAACTACTCTGTTCGTCCGCCACCACAGGCCACACCCATTGGCGTCCCTGTCACTCCACGTCGCATCTGACAACCGTCTTTAAAGCACATTTAACGACGTTGTGTATAGGATATCTGAAGTTATCACAGAGGTAGATGTTGATGTTTTAGTCCTCTCAATTACAACACCGTGCAGTCTTGTATACTGCTTCTGACTCCGCAACTTGCAGCAGCAGATTCGTTTCCATTAGCCATCTAGGGCATGTCGTAATTCACAAGACCACAATATGAAACAATTTTAGTTTTTCCAAACCGTAACTAGAATTTGGGGCATTACTTTATCAAGACCTGTGCCACTTATTCAACTTGTAACTGTAAACGTTTGCAGTTTAATAAGCTTTGCCAATTTGGTTTTATTAAATTACCTGCATATCTGAATTCACGATGAGCCACTGTACGTTCAGCAGTCGGTAGAGTGGCGTGGCTGCAAGCTGGTTCGATTTGCACCAGGCAACAAGAAATGTGCCTCTTCTCTGTATCACACAGACCGTCTATAGGACCCACTCAGCCGCATATGCGATGAGTACGGGGGGTAGGGCGGCCGGAAAGTAAAGCAGATGTCTCACCTCTACCTAGCGCCGAGGTTAAGAATGCGTGAAGATGTAACGCCGCTCCCCACATGCCTTCCTGGTGTGCATTGGGAACAGTTTACCTCTTAAATAATGGAATTACACGGAATATAGGACTAAACATGTTTTATCTAACTCCAACACATGCTTTTAAACTTTTTTTCTTAAGCTGTTGTCTTTGGCAGCATGGCACACAGAAAATTCTCCAAAGAGACGTTATGCAAAACGGATTTACGGGTAACGAACGAAATACCAATTCTGGCCATTGAGCAAGCGAACTGAACGTAACAAAACCCCCCTCAACTTTCTCCTACTTTTAAAGAATGAATAATCCAAGATGGCGTGTTAAAAGTCAGGTATCTGGTACATAAGGGATGGTGATGAGGGTAAGTAGGCCATCAGCATGCAAATATCGGGGACGGGAGGGCGCTAAACTTCGTGATACACACGTTACACTAAATATCTCGTGCAACTAAGGGGCAGTGTATGGGGCAGAATAAACCTTCTCGAGACGTGTTTTGTATCAAAAAAGGTGTTCTCATCGCAAAGCACTAACAACAGTTAACAGCGGCTTAACGACTCAGAACACATTCGATACTCGCCTGGACACCTCGGATACCCCGACACAAATTTTTCGTAAATTTTCTCAGTGTTATTAACAAGTTACGATAGATTGCCGATGGCCTCGGACGCCTGCAGCAACAAAGCGCATGCTTTTTATCACGAAGGAATCAGTTCGAGCCCGGGATAGTGTATACGGAATTTGTGGTAGATACAGTTGCAGAGGACTACTTGATTCTCCCAGCACTTCACCTGTGATATATCGTTACACCGGTCTATCATTACCTAGCATAAAGGGCTGGCACTATGGGACCGCTTAAGGCTGCAGTACTAAGGAACTGCCCCACTCCACTCGTATCATTAGGATTATTATTATTATTATTATTATAATAATAGACCGTAACCAATCTGACTTGCATTCGTAAATTATTCGATTCGAAACATATTTCGGGAAAGGCCTATGCAATATAATGGCGTGTCTTATGTACAGATCTACTAAATTCCGACTGTCTTCAGGCATTGGTGTACTGTCCTCAAAACATCTTTAACTGGGGACCTGCTACTAAATTCTCTACACTTCTTAAAATATTTGCCGTGTTTCAACAAAATTACTGACGGTTGAACGAATTTTTACTGCCACATTTAAGAGACTTATGCGTACAATTTCCTCTTCGCACACGTTGTGCATACATTACATACACACACACACACACACACACACACACACACACACACACACACACACATGAATATGCGTGCACACACAGGCACACTGACACCACCTGCCACACCTAACTCCATATGTGAAGTCTAAACATTACTGTGTCTAAAATGCGTCTTGGTTTTCATTAATCATGAGTTTATTTAACGGTTTTTTCCCCGTTGTTTCTGTTTAACAACGTCAAGAAGGTAAAATATTGGGTTCCGGAAAATGATGTCGCATCATTCGGAAAATTTGCAGGTTCTGGAGAATGTTCTTGAGGCGTGTGCTACTTCCGTGATCAGCCTGAAATCATCTGCCTTGCTAACCATCTGCCTTGTTAACCATCTGCCTTGCTAACCATCTGCCTTGCTAATCATCTGCCTTGCTAACCATCTGCCTTGCTAATCATCTGCCTTGCTAACCATCTGCCTTGCTAACCATCTGCCTTGAAACTATCTGCCTTGCTAACCATCTGCCTTGCTAACCATCTGCCTTGCTAACCATCTCCCTTGCTAATCATCTGCCTTGCTAACCATCTGCCTTGCTAACCATCTGCCTTGCTAACCATCTACCTTGCTAACCATCTGCCATACTATACAGGATCACAACCATCGCAACCGTATGCTTAATAATCACTACCGTGAGAACATAAAATATAAAATTATACGACGGCTTGAGGAAGAATCAGGAATATGCAAGGAATCCGTCGTATTCCATTCGACAGTATTATCTCAGCATTTGCCTGGAAGTACTGATGACCAGGCACAACCTCAGTTACGACACGGTATCTCAGGGCAGAAACTTCAATCACCGTCCTCCCAGTACGATCCAGGAGCGGCGTCAATATCGACGGGGTGTCCGCTCTTGATGTTAGCCATATCCCCTCCCCTTCTCCTGCTGGAACAAAGACAATATGTTGGATCGCATTCAAGCAGTACCTCGCTTAATGGGAACCTACTTTGCAGAATCAAATGTTAAATGGTTTTGTTCAGTCGCGTCATGTAAGTTCTTTAATTTCCTACTCGCAACCGACAAGCAGTCTACGAACAGTACCTCTTAGCATCGGCAGTTGATAGATCTCGCCCAGTAACCGTAGTACGCATCACTTCAACCACCCGCTGTCACCGTTCCGGACACGCTGGAAGAGCTATAACGTGCAGCTTTGGGGCGCTTCAGCACCCAATAATTTTGTGAGTGCCTCCCTAATATGAACCCCTTTTAGGCGCGTTCGCAAAATTGCGAAAGGCGACTATTACCTTCGTTATGTCTGTCTGTCCGCATGCAACAACTCGGCTTTCACTGGAAGCATTTTCATGAAATTTTATCTTTCAGTATTTTTCGAAAATCTGCAGAGAAAATTCAAGTTTGTTTAAAACCTGACAAGAATAACGGGTACTTTACATGAAGACCAGCAGACATTTATGACAATATCTCGCTGAATTTTTCTCAGAATGAGAAACGTTTCAAACAAACGTTGTAGAGAAAGCAAAACACGCATTCTATGTCCAAATTTTCCGAGAATCGTACCGTTTGCAAGACAATGTTGAGAAATATGTTAGAACCAGACAGGCTACAGATGACAATAAGACGCATGCGCCTTGCATGCTGGATAACTGAGGCTACAGACATGCACTCGGAATATGTAATACTTACTGCTTTGCGACGGCAACAATGGTTACGCCTACCGCCTCAGTGTTACAGCACAGGTAGTCTTGTTCTCCCTGAGATATGTCTACACTTGATTGTACAACAACAGCCCTACCACATTCAGTAAACTTGTCTCTTATTCAGCAAGAGAAACACGTGTAAAACACAGGCGTCCCAGCTATTCCTTGTCCATTATGATTTCAAGATTTGTCAAGTCCAAAGATAAGCAGCTAATGGCAGAACTAAAATTCATTATAAATGGATAAGCTCTGTGAACAGCAAAGTAGCGTTAAGTACCAAACTGACTCCACTACTTCCCCAAACTACCAAAGACATGCTTTATCTACGTAAAAAAAAAACCCCTACCTGCTAAAGCCGATGAAGTACACGAAGTACCCTAGTAAGTACGTACATCAATGAACTAATTATGCACTGAATTACTGTATCGACCATGCAGTACAGTCAGTGGACGATTGTTGTGACCATTCGCAGAGGAGAGGTGCGGCTAATACTCTCCCTCACCTCTCGGCAGGTAACTTACCGACTCTCGAAACTCTTATATTTCGCTTCCAGGGAGCAGTACGACTCACCCCACCGCTATTTCACCAGATTTAATTAACGAAACTTGCACATTTTTAATGATAATACAACTTTTTTTCCGAGGGTTCACATTCTACCCAACCACCGATACCTAAAACCTGCCCCCGATTTAAAATATCAGTGCTTCTCTCTGACGTGAAACTGTTTCAGAAAAACTGTTTTCGACACATGCAGAAAAAAAATTGCTGGACAGAGTATCTGTCGGTGTGCAATTAAAATCAATGAAAGGCAAATTGACTTTTCCTGTCTCAGTCGCTGGCAAGGTCTCTTATGTGGCATACTATAGGCCTAAAATTTAGGTCGCTCTTTGCATAACTAAAATGCGTTCGATTCGTTACATACCTGCTGCTAACCAAAACACTATCCATGCCTTATTGCAGGTCACATCATAAACCAATAATGTCCATCCACTCATACCGGTTATACGTTCCGATCAATGCGTAGTACGACACATCACGCTGCTTCTTTGAAGTCGGAAATTTCGTCCGCACTTTTATATCGACAGCACAGTACATTATATTTTTCATACAAAGGTACATACCCATCATATTTACCAATAAGATAACGTTTGTTTAACATCATGATCTACTGAATGACCAACCGGATCTTTTCAACAAAGACATTCTAAGAAAGCTTATGATTCGACACTGTTAGCCATCTCGTTTTTCATTAATTCCTCATAAAAAACGGTTTTAATAAAAAAGGTAACGTAAAAATTGATAGTGCTACCTCTACCTGACGCCGTGGCGAGTACATGAAATATGTTAGTTTCCTTTGGCCTCCTATGGTGTCAGCACATGATCGTAAGAGGCTTGCAGGAGCAACGCGTAGCAACCGAAGTCATTGGCTGCAGAAAAACTATCCGTACACCAAAGGTTCACTTATGTCCATCAAACCTTGTCATTCCCTTCAAACTATGCAGAAGATGATTTCCGATCAAAATCGCGTTTGCTATGGTAAAAATAAGGCTCAAGGACAGACTCTTACCTTTTAAAGCCTAGCGGTAACTTTATGTACCACCAGGCTTAACATTAAAAAATTCTACGTGGTGCCCACATTGCGTTTATGTGTTTTGTACGGATCTCAGAACAAACAGCAACTTTTGCCTTATAAAACATTAAGAGACTGGTTTTTATAACCGAAGTGGAGAGTGTTTACAGCGCGGTACGCACTGAG
>BLKM01000468.1:240914-340741 GCA_013340265.1 Coptotermes formosanus | reverse complement strand
CGCAGTACACAGTCAACAGCACATTCTCACTCAACTATAAAGTGCAACCTTAGTGTACCGATAACAAAAAAGTTCTCCCTGAAGATGACCCAGCACGGTCGAAACATGTAGGAGTGTGTTACAATTGATGATAAAACTCTCTTTGTGCATTTGTTGGTGATTAGTGTTTTTGTATAATATAGTGCACGGACATGGAACACATTAAATTTATGTTAGAATACATCTACCATCGCCTGTTTTTCCACAGGTAGCTCTACGAACGAGGACAGGTCACACAAAGGTAAGATGTTCCATTAAAATGTTTATGTGATTGGCCAACGACAAACTGAAGGGACTGTCGACAAATAACATACAGAGATAACAGCTGTTACATCATACACTCGTACACACCTAAGGTTACAAAATGAATAGTTTAAAGAAACAAGACAGAACTCGCAGTGTTACCAACAAAATGTGTTTCTAATTCACTGATTAAGGTTATGTTTGCATCTGATAACAATAAAAAGTAACCGTCTTCAGAATAACAAAAGCACTTGGACACTCACGAATGTTACAAATTGAAAGGCCGGACTATAATTCACCGGGATGCAAACATAACCTGGGGCCGGGGGGGGGGCGCAAGAGGTTAGGTTCCACTTCTTACAGGTGCAACTGACGATTCAATGGTTTACACTAACGTCAGAAGGACAAAGCCTTTTTAAGATTGGGTGTGAGCAAGTCTATGACCAGCGCTGAATGTCGCGCAGTCATGTAAGGAATGGTGTCACGTGTAACCGCCTTGACGGGCTCACACAAACTGGTTAATACAGCCAAGCGTCGTTACAAAACTGCAGGCTGTGTGGAGCAAGCCCCGACTAGCAGCATTTTACACAAGGCACACTAAACCACCGATGTCAACATAATTGTTAATCGCCCTATATGAGGCACGTAGTGATGGAGATATGAAGCAGAATAGCCCCCCCCCCCCCCGGCAACCTACCTACTATAACAACAGACAGTCCATGTCTCATGGTGTATGACTCATCACTGTGGAGGAAATGTTCAGTCGAACGAGCTAGATTATACGGAATGAAATGTACGGGATCAGAAAGAACCAAAAGTAGTGGATTTTAATACATACTGCATTCGGATTGTTAAGTATTTTGTGCTCAGTGACATACAAAATATGTTTTCTATTTGCATACAGTTTGAAATGGATCATCACGTACAAAAAATGTATCCACATTACCAAACAATTTGAGAAAACAGAACGGAAAATCTGAATTCACACAGGTGGGACTATTGACAGCAGCTCTGCATAAGCCAGACGCGTCCACAATAAAGACTATACGTTCCATAAACAGGCTCACATACATAATTGATAAAGCATCACTATGTAACCTAGAAATCAATTCCAGAATAAAGTACGGGGCAATGACCCCTTCAACATAAGGCTGCAGGTTTCTAGTGCCACCCGCGACTTAAGGAGCTGGTACTAACAGTTAGTGCTAGCGTGTAAACATAAAGTAATTAGGCCTGACAACCGGGGATAAAAAGCCCCAGTGCCACGATGCGTGCTCACGTCGTTTCATTACTCCAGTTCTCGTCGTCACAACTTCAGACATTCACCAACATTCCAAAGTAGGCATTATGCTTAGGCCGACAACAAAATGGTACCTCTTACCAACAAAAGCCAAAGGAAATTAATTAGCACTTTGTTGTGTACTCCACATTTCTTACAAGATCTGACAAGCACATAGCACGTTAGTAAAGTCCGAACTGAAAAAGCAATGATACTGAAAGTGAAGGCAAGAGATTCCACGGAGGCCTATGGCGAATGCAGCCAGTACTTCTTAGGAACTTGCTACCCCTTGCAGGGACAGAGAAAAAGTTCTCCACAACATTTCTAGACCATAGCGTTTGTCAATTCGGTAAATGTGTAAAAACCATAAGTTTCAAAAGATAGGCCTACAGCATGCAATACGTGGCATCTGACTGGCAGAGTGACTGGTAAGACCATAACAGGTTACGTGGCCACTTGATAACTGCGCGCTTCCCCAACCCTTAATATTCGTTCTTAAAATATCCTCGATCTTACCTGATGTGTTCACCCCCCCCCCCCGATATCGAGAAGTGTGGGCACCAAGAGACAGACATTTAAAAGCAAAAATGACAGTTTATGTCGTTTATTAGATTTAAGTGTGAGATACAGACACGGCCCGACTTGTGCAATAGTAAAGTTCCGAAAGATCTGGCGAAGTCGAATTTGGCGCAAGTCGGAATTGAGTACGTACTTGGTCAACTATATAACTACGTAAATACAAGGGGCTCTAATTTAAATACCAATTCCAACATACTGAAACCAGATCGACTGCAACACGAACGCTCCACCGCCGGTGTTATCGCCCAGCAGTATTCTCCCTCCGTCTTCGTCTCACAGCGCTTTCATTATCGCAAGAAAAAATAAGGCGCGTTTCAAAAAATTATTATTTAACATTATTTCATCTTTACAAGTTGCCTAAGTCCAAAATAACGTAAGTCAGGGAGTGTCTGTACACGGTGAAATTTAAAAATCCGCCTCTCAGCAGAAATGGGTGCAGATCGTGTCGGTCTGAGAACCAGATGCAGTACAGGAACTGAAGACTTGCCCAAAAAATGTACAGCTGCTCAGCGCTCGGCAGTGGAACAGTGAGGACGGTTGACACCACTTCTTAGTGGTAAGTGCCTTTTGTTGTGAATCTGGCACAATGCAGCCAACACATTCGCTATTCCTCCTCTGCAATAAATTATTCACGTCCTTTCGCTCATGGGATCACGTCAGTGCAGTCAACGGATTGGTCCACACACTGTCAACTGAGTTATTCAGAACCATGAGCATAAAAGAACGCGTAGCTAGCAGGCTTCATAAAACAATTACACCTGCTCGCGTTGTTCCCTCTACCGCAGGACCCGAAATTCCATTTTCAGCGGGTTAAGAACGCCCTCATAAATTTGACCCTATTCTGACCCCGCCATAATTATGAGCATCTAATATCCACCTTAATACTGCCCTCGAAAATACATCTGGGACACCGTCGTTGTTTATTCCTTTTGTGTCACACATGCACATCTAATTTTCAACTCCAACATAACATACTGTTAAACATATAGTAAATAATTCTCCGCATGCAAGCTACACAACCGCACACCTCATATCCTTGCATTTGATTATCACAGCAGTATTAGGTAAAGATTAGTAAAATGAAGCCCCTTGGTGTATCTTTATTACCTTCCTGTTTCCGTTCCTATTATCGATAGCAGGATACTTTGTTTGAAATTACCTGATATCTCCGTTCTCTTCACACCACATAAAATAACAGGTAAGAATTACGCAGCTGTGTGCGTGCATGTGTGACTGTGCAAATGTGTGTGAGTGCGTATGTGTGTGCGAGTGTGAGTGGGCGTGTGTCTGCGAGTGTGCGTGACTGTGTGAGTGCGTCTATGACTGGGTGTGTGTGTGCGCGCGTGCGCGTGTGACTGTGCGAGTGCACCTATGAGTGGGTGCATGTGTGTCTGTGTGCGTGAGGTTGATAGATTGTGTGTGTGTGTGCGTATATGTGTGCGTCTGCGTGAGTGCGAGTGTGAGTGGGTGTGTGTGAGTGTGTAACTCTGTGCATGAGAGTGTGCTTCGGTGTGCGAGTGTGTAACTCTTTGCATGAGTGTATTTGCTTGCGCGTGTGTGTGCGCGTATGTGTGCCAGTGTGTGTCTGTGAGGGCATGTGACTTGGTGTGTATGTATGTGTGTGTGTATGTGTGTGTGTGTGTGTGTGAGTATATGTGTGCCAGTGTGTATCTGTGACGGCATGTGAGTTGGCGTGTATGTGTGTGTGTGTGTGTGAGTATATGTGTGCCAGTGTGTGTCTGTGAGTTGGTGTGTATGTGTGAGTGTGTGTGAACCAGGTCTTCAGCGATGCGTCGCTGTGTCACTAGGCAAGTGGTTCCTGACGTTTCGAAGGATCGTGTCGCCTTCTTCTTCAAGGGAATGAACCCACGAAAGATGATATGAAGACGCGTAGCTTCGATAGTCGTCAACCAGCACAGTAGCCAGACTGGGCCTCAGATTACAGAAAAATGGTGGGCTGGCTCTTTTCATAATCGTGTTTTTAAGAGGCTACCTTCTTCAGCTGCGACAAGAACCACCTCGATAAAGTGGAGATTCATGTCAATTTCTTTCGCCACTAACTACTGAAAGGTCAGGCTGACGCTCCGGCCGCTTTACACTGGGGAAAGAATCCACCTAGCCACTGAGGAGGAGGCTGGATAGGATCCGGAGCTGGTCTGGACGTTTTGAAGGATAGGAGAGACCGGGTTTAGTTGGCACACTTTTCACTTCTTAATTTTTTACAATTTTCATACAAATGATACAAAAAAGAAAATGGTACTGGTGGCACGTGTCATTCTTAGACTGTGCGAAAAAATATAATGAAGAAGTTATATCAACAACTAATCCAAGAAAAATGAACTTCTTCTAACCACTGCACGTGTGCCAACTTGCCCCATATATGGGGTAGGTTGGCATATAGTCGAGCCTGATTTATTATTATTGTCAAAAATATTCCAGGGCAGCATGAATGACACTAAAATATTTAACTGTTAACAACATAATGAAACTGATTTACAGTCCGTACAAAACTAAGGACAAACATTGCAAATTACATTGGAAAATGAAAAGCGGTACAGATATATATGTCCACAAAACTTCAGAAATTTTCATCTGATACGTCCGACTTGCAGTTGGGACAAATATATCCCCAGGAAACGCCAGAAGTTCATTTTCCATGGGCCCACATTTGGCACTGGGTGCACTGAACCCACATTTCCCCCCCTACACTATTGCAGTATGTGTCCATGGAAACCAAACAAAATGTTTCCCCACCACTTTCGTCTGAGCAGTCTGTCTGAATTTTCCTCACTATTTTCCTCTTCTTCTTAGAGCCTCTTTCAGGGTTATCAAAAGGCGCCTCTTGCTTCACTTCTGATGTTCTGTTTGCTTTTGTCACTTGTCTCAATTTCTGTGCATCTCGGAAGGCTGCTTTCACCGGCGTATCAGTCAGGATTGCTATACATCTTTTGTTTCTAGTAGCGTTTGCTTTTAGGAAAAGGACGGACAAGTTCAGGAGTCAAGGACGTGCTTGAGGAAGGATTTGTTTTGGCATGTGTTCTTTTGGAAGGACCTGCTTCGGGAGGATTAATTCTTGAGGGATCTGTTCCTGCAGACCCATCATGTTTAATGTTTCCGTTGCTGCAGCTCGATGCTGCAGTGTCTGTGGCTGGAGCTGGTCTGTCTTACATAGGAGAACAGAAACTCCTCATCAACAAAGATATCTCTGTTGTAGGGAAAAATTCCAGTGGCCAGGTATCCAGCCTTGATATTTGCAGGAGTAGCTGTAAAGTTGCGAGATATGTTGATAATTCCAGGTCACTCGTAAATCGTCATCGTTTTTCCTGCATGGTTTTTGATCCATGCTTCACATGCACGACTGACATAGGTTTAGTGGCCCACAGACAGTCCTATAAAGGGGCTGCAGCTTGTGACTAAAATGAGGTGGGAAGGACAGAACTGTCACGCCGTCTTCCTTACAGCAATCGAATGCAACAACTGACAAATGCGAATCATGACTCTCCAAAGAAAAACTACTGGTCGTTCTCTATCAGGTTTCACATGGGGAAAAAAATGTTTCACAGACTTCACAAATAATTCCGCCTGCATCCATCCAGGACGACTACCATCACCTTGAATCTCTGCAGGAAAACCATTCAAGAAATGGGCCCGAAATTTCACCCTAGGGAAAATAGAACATGGCGGCACTGTGTTTCCTGCCGCTGAAACCTCCAGGGCTGAAGTTGCTAATTTTTCAGGTTCAGCGGACATCAGTATCTCTATGTATTTGCAACCACGGCGCGCAATAACTCTGTCATATATCTTCACCCTTTTTAGACCCGTTTCGTCCACGTTCTGTACGTCGCCCGAACCAAGCCGCAGACGACCAAACACTTCTTTCAGATTTATAAAAGAAAAGCACTAACATCAGCCTTGTTAAGCTCTACTGATGCTTGTTGCCTCAGGTTTGCGCAGTGAATCAGTCTTACGCCTTTTCAAGAACTTCACAAACCGTTCTCTGCCTGCCATTTTTGTATCCCTCCAACCTTCGAGGATATTTATATTTAACGCCATTGCGTACTCAAATGAGAACTTTCTCACCTCCCTTGCAGACAAGCCATAGTAGATGCCATTTACGATGATTTCTCTGAGTTTTCTTAATACCATTAGTGAACAAACGCGCAGAAATTACACTTATCCTACTTTTAAAAATTAATGAGAAATATGGTGAAGATATAAGAACATTTTACTTTATGTAGCGACCCATTTATCAAAAATAAAACTACGGAGCACTTTTGATTTATTTCCCTGTTCACTTATACCATACAGCAGAAACACACGTGAACTCAATTGGCGAGTTTTCTTCTACTCAATACTGAAGGTCGGATTCTGTGAAATTCCTCGTGTATCCTCAAAAGCTGTGCTGCAATATATCGTTGGAGAGAAAAATGGGATTCCAAAATCTCTTGCTAGCTTCTAATCGACCTGTTTTCTATTCTGGCTGCCCTAACTGCTCGAAAAACTGTATCTGGGTCAATGTTTGCCATTTCAGATTTCCTTTTGCACGATCTTGGCATAATTATATTTCCTCAAACAACATTGAAATGATGAAAGTAATAGGAAGCGTACAGAATACTGCACTGTTGACCGCGGAGTAAGGTGGCACGGTGAGCCAACTTGCCCCATAGCAAGTGTGCCAACTAGACCCAACACGAACTTTCAGTTTTGAGGTTAGTTTTCTCTGAGATTAAATGCACAAGGAACGCTGTTATTTCTCAGTCATATTGCCACATATATACTACGTAATTACACACTTTTAGTTCAGATAAATCCCTAGCAGCCTTCTCAATAATACGTATTTACCAAACTGTTGTAAAATTACTCGGCGTTGTGCAAAACACATACAATGAAATTTTGCTTCCGATACAGCTGTCAGCATAATGCCAACTAACTTCCCTCCAATTAAAGTTGTAGCTCTTCATACTGGCCCACAGGTGCTGCGCTCTTACAAAGGAGAAGCGAGATATTAAGGTTGTGCCAACTTACCCGTGTAGCCAACTAAACCCGGTCTCCCCTAAATATCTTTCCCCCGTCGGGATTCAAACCTCCGATCATCCAACCCCTAACCTAGCCATTGTACCAATTACGCCAAGAGAAATACAAGATAAAGACCATACAGGTCTTTTATGGACGTTCTGTACGTCTGTTGAACATTTTTCTGGTGCGGATCTGAAGGTCAGAACGCTAAATCTTGTATACATTAAGTGCATTTTCATAACAACGGCCAACTAATACTCGCCGTTACGTATCCAGTTCCACGCGTGCTATAATCTGTTTACCAGGGAACTAACTAACTAACTAACTAACTAACTAACTAACTAACTAACTAACTAACTCCATCGAGCAGAGGCCTTCTTGAGAAGCTAACAGTTTCTCAGCTAGTCAAGAAATTCCCCGCATTTTATGCAACCCGAAGGTCATTACCGCATTCACAAGAGCACTCCACCTGTCCCTATCCTGAGCCAGATCAATCCAGTTCATGCCCCCATCCCACTTCCCGAAGATCCGCCTTAATATTATCCTCCCATCTACGCCTGGTTCTCCCAAGTGGTCGCCTTCCCTCGGGTCTCCCCACCAAAATCCGGTATGCACCTCTCTCCTCCCCATACGTGCCACATGCCCCGCCCATCTCATTCTTCTCGATTTGATTACCCGAATAATATTTGGTGATGAGTACAGGTCATTAAGTTCCTCGTTATGTAGTCTTCTCCAATCCCCTGTCGCCTAGTCTCTCTTAGGCCCAAATATCCTCCTCAGCACCCTATTCTCGAACACCCTCAGTCTTTGTTCCTCCCTCAGTGTGAGAGACCAAGTTTCACATCCATACAGAACCAACCAGGGAACCAACAGTGTTAAAAAACAACATGGCTTACGAGTGTTTTGCTTTTGTTCTCTCTTGTTCAAGTTCCCCGCTGCCAATATATTAGAAGAAAAAGTGAAAACAGAATTGAAAACAGGAGTACAAAAAACCGTTCCCTCTTGAGAAATAAAAAGTAATTTGCTCTTTTAGAACTTCTTGGAGGAATACAAAAGGTCTGTGAGACCTGATGTCAAGTTACGAATTACATGTATGCAGTACAGTTTATATTGGCACCATGCAGATAAGAAATACCGAAAAATATTGGCACAAGTAAAGGTGAAGTAAAGGTAAAGCTGAAAAAGGCATACAAAAGTAGTAGAGGCACAGCTCCACTCACTCGTAACCTAGGAACTAGACGGATGTGAGTAGTTAACTTCATGCTCCGGCACCTTTAACAGCAGGAAAGAACCCCGGTGCTCAATGAACAGGTGGCTCGATGGGCCCCACAAACGGTGTGGGCCTTTTGGAGAAGAGGGAACTCAATAACGGGCAAAGTGGTTACAGTACCTACCACCTGCTTCAGCTCCAAAGGGATTATCACACATTGCAGCCCCAGTGCATTTATGGGTTCAACATGGCCGCCGGAATAAACAAAACTATTCTCAGTCAAGAGGTCCAGTGACTGACAATAGCTGTTTCTAAGGGGTCGACCTGATTTGATCCAGTCCTTGGCCTGAAGACGGAAGCAGAAACGGCTTTCGAAACGTAGTAGTTCACTAAACGATTAGATAATGGACAAAGTAAAAAAAAAATAAGATTACGTCAGTCACACACTATCGTCAGAGCCCAACAGACTTGAATCTACACGACGGATTTTCGAGACACCAGATGTGAAGGTCCCCTTTACTTTTGAACATGAACCAGTGTGGTATTCCTGTTTATTTACAAACAAGTGTAATGCAGTTCTACCAAGAATTATAATCGTTGCGTGTATTTTAAAGCACGTAATTTCTTCTAAACTGCTGGCGTAATCCACTTACAAAGAAAGCAAAACTCTGACCATATGGTAAGTTGTAAATGTGGCTTTCAATAATTTAAAGTAACATCACCGAAGATAGTAGTGCATGCGCACTTACAATCAGTGGTAAATTTAAAAAAACGTATTTGTGTCATGATGCGTGCTTTTCATTTCTCTCACCGAGAAAACGGAAGTCAACGTTACTACTTCGTTTTTTTTACAGATAAACGTTCTAAATAGGCATTTATATGTTTTAATTAACTATTTATAATAATTACGTTAATTAACAGTTCTACTGGTACGCTTCAAGCCGGTGTTCATGACAGATGCAATTTTATTTCAACAGCAGGAAATAAGACAATAGTTTTCATTATTTACCTGTCGCCGACAGCTATAAATAAAGCGATACATAAACATGCTGTTTATGGAAAATGAGAGGCAGAGAATGACAGAAGGAGAGAGGGTTTTAAAAACTCAAAGCACAATCCATCATGAATCTATTCTCTTGCAAATGTTCGCAACCTATACGTACAATTTTCAATAATAATGGCACTGATATCCGGCAGGGCCATTCGTCTGTTAACTGCTGACTGATGCATAGCGATCATTTCAACTGCATTTCAACATCTCATAGGTCACAACATTAAGACAACAGTGTACCATGTACACGTCATGCAGCTAGCAGTGACAGGAAGTAGGATGCGTTTGTCTGAAGGATGTCGAAGGGCACAGGGATCAAATACGAATAGATTCTGTAAGTTTAAATGTAATAAAGTATTTAAAACAACCATACGTAGTATTTGTTCTCGCGGGATATGATTACTTCCCTTATCAGCAGCACAGTCTGGAGCTAAAGTACCTGAAGTTTTAAAGATGGAAGAAGGCCCAAATAAAAAAAATTTAAATTTACTTAGGATATATGACTTTTAAAAACCCCGAATGTGGAAAGTTTCAAAGTCAGGAACAAATGCATATCTCACACTGCGTGTGCAAATGCATAAACGGAAGAGTTGTGAGCCAACAGAATTCCCTTTGTATGAGGCACACATAACAGTAAAACAAATGGAAGACAAATGACATGACTTTCATACCGAATACACGAATGTGTCTGCGGCGCCAAAGGAACTGAATACTATGTCATCAAATTCTAACAGAAGCCAAATGCAGTACGGCCAATGCATCATTGAGACTACATCATAAGTAAAAAGGACTAAATGCTTAAAAAAAATAGAATCCTACTTTTTGCCAATTTATGAAACGTGAGCTTTTAGCAGTACTTCATCTTTACGAGATGGTAGGCGCGCGCGCGCACACACACACACGCACGCGCGCACACAAAAACAACACACACACACACACAAAAGGCGCCACACTGAGAAATTTGCCTGAAGTGGTTAACGTTTGTCACATTTAACGTTTCAGATTATCACAGCGGAATTGCTAAAGACTAAAATCTTCTGGGATAAAACACCGTACCTATTGGTAAAATTACCCACATTTATAGGGCACTGCTATCCTTCGAAACGTCAGGAACCGTTTACCCAACGGTACTACTTAACAACCAAGTGAAAGACAGCCTTTGTCGCATGCATTCCTGACATACCCTGATCGAATTTAATCTTATACGCCGAATGTCCTGCCTCTCTTTTTGGTGTTCTTTCTCAGTCCCTACACAATGACGAGTCGCTACATAAATGAACCTAGAATATACCAGACTATGAAGAGCAAGAAACGTGACGCCGCGACATACCGGCAACTAGACATACCGTTCCGTCGCGCATTCTGCAGGCGGTTTCGTGCCTACCCAGCAGGAAATGCGCGTGGGAAATCGCGTGTAAATTTGTTCTCCTCGGTGAGAAGGTATGGTAAAACGTAAAGTTGTCCCTGTACACGCCACGGAGGCAAGTGGAAGGGTGCAGGTGAGCAGCGAATATTCTTAATCTCGGCACTAGATGGAGGTGAGGGGTCAGCCTCACGCTCCGGCCGCTTTACTCCCAGGTAAAGAGCTGCCGGTACCCACTGAATAAGGGGCTGTGTGGTTTCAAAAGCCGGTCTGCATGTTTTGGAGAATACAAGAAATCCCATGCCCCTTTCCAGAATACGAACCGCGGACCGTCCAGCTCGTAACCTAAGTAAGTGACTTCGCACGCTGCCCTGATGGTAACACGGTCGCACCGAAACTCACAGCGACGTAAGCACACAACAGATACGGTTGTCCAGCTGTCATGAATTCTCGTTATTGAAACGCAACGAACCCCAACTGACTGCAGGCAGCAGAGTCCTTCAAGACAAGCTGACAGTTTCTCAGTGAGTTAAGAAGTCCCCTGCATTATATGGAAGCCGAAGGTTCATCACCGTATTCACAACAGCCCGCCATGTACCCCTACCGTGAGCCACAAAAATTCAGTCCACCCAACCAACCTATATCTATAATTAACTAACTCAATGGAGCAGAGGCCTTCTTGAGAAGCTAACAGTTTCTCAGCTAGTCAAGAAATTCCCCGCATTTTATGGAACCCGGAGGTTCATTACCGTATTTACAAGAGCTCGCCACCTGTCCCTATCCTGAGCCAGCTCAATCCAGTCCATGCCCCCATCCCACTGTTTTAAGATCCATTTTAATATTATCCTCCCATCTACGCCTATACTTCTATAATATCCACTTTAATATAATCTCCCCATCTACGCCTAGGTCTTCAAAGTGGCGTCCTTCCTTAAGGTTTCCCCACCAAAACCCTGTCCGCCATTCTCATCTCTCCAGTAGGTGACACATGCCCCGCCCACCTCATCCTCCTTGATCAGATCACCCCACTTACTGACAGCTTCGTGACATCATCCACATGCATATGACGCAGTACTACTCCACGAACAGCCAGCACCGAGCGTTACACCACTGTTCCACGTTAACGGTTGCAATCCGCTGTCCGAAGTAAGGGAGGGCGAAAACAATAGCTGGCCGCAGAGATGAATCAATGCGGCCACGTCCAAGCAAAGTACATGGCTCGTTGTAATTCGCAGTGATGCCGACAACCATTAGGGTACACAGACTGCATGACGGATTGAGGCCGCGCAAATTAAGTCTCTGGGGCATTAAAAATGGGAAATGCTGTAAGCTGTGGCCTTCGCACGGAATGATATGGCGATTTATAACGTAGCTTATACATGAAGGCGAAAGAGATTAATACGGATGAAAGACAGAACGAAGGAGAGGTGATCTTTAGTTACTATGGGTCGGCTCACAGATCAGCCATTCATTCGATACGTGATACTGCATATAAACAAGAAGAGTGGACAGCAGCGTTGGTTGTGCTCGAGAATCGACAGCTCTGGGATTGCTTCAGTTACGAAATCCGTTAAGATGTTAGTTACGAATTCAATCTTTACCACAACAAAATTGGAGCCGGCACAGCTCAGTCGCCTGGTGAGCAGGACACGGGCTGGACAACCAGACCTTCCCTTCCCCGCGGGCGAAATAGAGTTTCATGTTTTCCAAAACTTCCTATCGTGCTCTGAAACCCACCAAACCTCCCACTAAATTGGTATAACTGATCAGTTCTACATATACAAGAAGCCAAAATATTATAAAGTAATTGTTTTATGCAACAAAATTTGATGTACCCCCTGAAGATGGATCAGTAAGGTCCGAAACATGTAGGAGTGTAGTGTGTTTTTTTCAATATATTATTGCGAATCTATGGCAAAACTGTGTGCATGTGTTGGTTAATAGTAAAAAAATTAAAACTCTTCTCAAAATATCGCTTTTGGTTCTGATTTACTTTGTTACCTCGAACACTTTAAGGATAACTTTTAATTTTGGATTAATCTGTTCAGCTACCAAATGTTTAATAAAAAGCAGCACACAAGCACGGATACGTGGAAGAAATATGACAGCAGACAAATTGAATCCGTGTTGCAGATTTCTGTAATGGAAACGCTATTCATTCAGCTCCCCAAAAAAACACTTAAGACTTGGGAGTAATTCTGAAAGGCACGTGTGTGTGTGTGTGTGTGTGTGTGTGTAAATTAGTTACCGAAGTCTCAGACAGAAGCAATTTTTCACGAAAGAAAGATGTGTTACTTCTTTCGAAAAAGCTTTAACATAAAAGAACGAAATGAAACTGTTTTCCAATCCAAAGAAATTCCAATTGGATTCCCATCGATGATTTATGGAAACGTTTTGCCTCAGACTTTAAGTAGTTCACGTAATTGTTGTTGCTATTGATCTGTCTTAACGTAGCTACTTGAGACAGTACCAACAACTCGTATAACATATGAACGTGATTAAAACTAGGGTGAAAACGTAACGCAAGTACGAAGCTTTATTAACCTTTTAAAGCCTAGCGGTAACTTTACATACGACCAGGTTTAACATTAAAAAATTCTGCGTGGTGCCCACATTGCGTTTATGTGTTTTGTACGGATCTCAGAACAAACAGAAACTTTTGCCTTATAAAACATTAAGAGATTGGTTTTTATAACCGAAGTGGAGAGTGTTTACAGCGCGGTACGCACTGAGTCCTTATATAAAACAGACACGCTTCGTCTTTAAAGGGTTAAATAAGTAAAGAAGTAGCGAACATTTATATAACCATGACTTCAGAGCAGTAACGGCTCTTTCCAACAATGGACCATTCTCATGGCTTGGAAAACTGGAATAAATGAACTCATACCTCAAATGAAGTTCAGTGCTACAGTTTTCTCCTACGTGCCCCGTTCTGCTGTCACGAGACGCATCAAACACGGTGTGCATCTACAAGTGGACCGAGACAAACTGCGCTCTGCACATTAAACAAGCATCCAAAATACGGTAAAATAAAAGTACATCTAACATAAATAGAGGAGCACCTCATATCTCTGTTGTCGTCTTCAAGTTATTTAAAATGCAATTAACACACATATTTACGCATCTTGTCCTGCAGAGAAACGAACCACGATTGGTCAGCCGCCTGGCCCATAGCTTAGTTGCCAGACCGACTGAAACGTAGCGGCCTCACGTGCTGCTTGACTTCTAATATTCTTGCTGTTTATGTTTTTCCGTACAATAGCGACGCCTCCACACATTGTGGTTGTCTTATTCGACTGATATTGGACTCTGCAAAGCTCCATTACTTGTTTGTTTAACTTCATGATATTTGACCCTCATTATTATTTCCAATAATTTTGTTTTGAATTTCCAGCTTACAGCCTAGTGAGCTCATTAAAGAGTCCAGTGACATAAAGGGTCCTTTACCATGAGATCTGTTAATCTTGTTCAACGACAGGAAAATATGACCGCTAAATTATGCTCTGTCTTGCTATTGATAACGAATACAATAATATCCGTCCGATAGGCTCTTTCATCGTAACTGAAGTTAGAGGCAATTCATCTTAAGTCTAAACCCGCTTCACTTGTTTGTACCGAAACTAAATAAATCAATTTCACTTCGGCAGATACCATCACTCTTTTCCTAACCCTCTTTCGCCCCTTTATCGAAGCCCATTTCTACAACCAACCCTTCAACTCCCTTAAACTCTTTTTTTTTTAGGCAAAACTTCTTTTGCTCTGCGTTTCGCCCGTAACTTTAAAACTTTTTCCCTTAACTTTTTTCTGCCAGACCAAAACGTCTGCTGGAAGTATGTGTGCCTAAAGTTCCTCCTTGTACCTTCCCCCACCCCTCCGCCCCCCCTCCCCCACCCATTGCTTCATCGCATTTTAGTTCACCGCTCTAACCAGTAAGTCCACACTACTTGACAACAAATAGATATTTTTGTGATTCAACTTGAGACGCCGCGAGTCATTCAACTTATAGTGTTTCGAAACATAAGACGATTAATGAATGGGGAGATACAGTTTAGTTTGAAGGAAAGAACGGGGTCTAATCGAGATACTATCACGGAATTTTCTGAGAAGGACAGAAGAAAACAAAGAGGAACCTCAACATTATATTCTACGGTCACCTGCAGGGCAGCATGCATGCTTGCCCTCAGTTCTACAGCGTTGTGACGATAATTTGTTACATTCTGGGGCTCTCTTCCTTTGCTCTTTCGCTTTAACACGTTTCATCTTAGTCAATAATGTATACCTGCTTCCCTCTTTGCAGTTTTACCTCTGTACTGGAAAGGGAATGGAAAAGATGCTAAAAGATAAGAAGTCTTCAATTTTGCCGAACCAATTTTGTATTGGTCTAAAAAACTAGGCCAAAATGTTGTCTCGTGGGAACGTCGCTTCAGGAAAGGCTTACAATAGGCTCGGAATCGAATTTCACACGTGGTTATAAATCATATTCGGAGGAGGCTATATTGAGAACAAACACTTCAGATATGGCTACAAAGTAATGCATTCATTCATATGAACGTAATGTTGTTTCTTACAAAACACTGCGTTTCTTGATACCAGTCTTTTGACAGGCCCAATTTACTCTGCGGGTAGTACTTCTGAATTCACAATGAAATGTCACAATTCTACACGACCCACAGTTAAATAGTTACACACAGATGGTTGAATAATGGAGCCTATGGAAATGAATTAAAACCGGGAATAAAGTAATTAGTTTTCGCGCCAAATTTACAGTGTTTTACTGAAAACTGACCTACGTCAAAAAACTGGGTGTATTTATCAGATATGTATGTAAGTGCCGTACAAGAGATTTCCAAATAACTGACTGGACTTCGTGAGCCTCAATATGAACACTACATCAAGAGAAGTCATGTTTAATTGCCCTGAAATCAACAAAGACAACACGAAGCGAGTGCAAACTTCAGCGAATCTAGCAACACTATGAGGTTCCTTAAATGTCTATGGTGAGAAAACTTGATATGTAAATCTTGTGGGTTACCTTCGGTCTGGAAAGAAAACAACAACATGGTAATAATGACCTTTAATTCCAAGATCATCGCTGATGTTATATTTAATTTATACACATTCTGTCCTGGTGGTGGGCACTTATTCTTTTCGCAAGGTGCCAGACGTGTTTCTGTCGGAGCCAGGGAATGCCACAGAACTGCCCCGAGAAATAAACCTGGCATTAACATTTTTAGTTATAAATTATTTGCTTTCACTGCAGATGTTCGTACTTCACTAAAATACATACGAACTGTATCACCACGCCATAATCACCATAATTAATATGTACATACACCCTAAAGCGAAAGTGGTCCTATTCCGTCACAGAAAGCGATAAACCGAAGTTTTATGACCCCCACTCTACTCTCTCACGCCAGTGTACAGGACACAGTAATAAAAACGACAAACACGTGCACACAGGAATCCACGACTGTGATTGACGTCATACCTTTTAACAACTCTATTTATTCAGGTCGCCGATCCCAGTAGCCGCGCGGCCTAAGGCGAGGGTCCGCGGCCACTTGCTTGCTGGGATTGCGGGTTCGAATCCCTGCAGGGACATGGAAGTCTGTCTCTTCTAAGTGTCGTGTGTTGTCAGGTAGAGGTCTCTGAGTCAGACCGATCAATCGTCCAGAGAAGTCTTACTGAGTGTGGTGTGTCTGAGTGTGATTTTGAAGCTTCGATAATGAGGAAGGCGTGGCCCTCTAGGGACTGTTGCACCATGCAAAAAATTATTATTTCGGTCGTCGCCGTTCCGGCATGTTACACAGCGTTTATTGGTAATTACTTACCAGGCGAAAGCCTGAAATTACACATACTCTATTTACTGCCTGCGGCTGCACTGCTTTCTTTAAACTGGGTACCGTAGGGATAAATACTACGTAGTACCTACGATATTACCACTTTAATCACGGTGGCAAAGATATGTATCACTTGCTTTAATATATAACATCTGTACCTTGTATGCGGAATGAATTGAAGATTCTTACAGTTTAAAAAACAACTTTTTGCTTAAACAGCATTAAGAAATCAATTTTTGTAATAAAAATTCCGTCCATTAGTGTGATGTAGGAAATTAACTTTCATACGCTCGTAATAGTCAGATGAATTTCCTAACTACAAGGTTTAAATTGGCTGAGTATCGTCGTATTCCAGGCGACATTTTTCAAGGATCCACACAATTTCCCCGGTCTGTACTTTGCTTAACACTTGGCTATAACCTTACACGTAAATCATGTAAGAAGCACTTTCTGTTGCCATGGCTAGGTTTCTGTGCTTCACATTATGACCTGAACCTCTCAAACAGTGAACATATATACACTGACCCACTCTTGCATCCTACAGACGACAGCGTACGAATGCAAAGCCTGTAGAATCCCTAGAACCGCAATACTTCTTGAGCACTGTACAGTACATTGGCTACTACTGAACCATCTTCTGTAACAATTATAACTGTATATTTCTCTCACACAATGCAGCTATATGCTTCTAATTAAGGAAAAAATACAGCCATTATTTCCCTCACAGCATTAAATAACTGGCCTCTGTTACGTAAATTTTTTCCACTGTGAGGTACACTCTCAATTCTTTCATGTCGGTGACATCTCAAGTTCTCACACCGCTGTTGAGAAAGAGTCAAGTTTTATAGGTTGTCACGACATGACAACCTTTAAAGAGTTACAGAAGCTTGGAAGAAGCACAGTGCCTTCGAAACGTCGGTAACTACCAGGCGACACGGCAAAATATCCCAGAAGATACAAAACCTTCTTTAATATCTGTTCCAAAGTTGTAACCACTTTCAAACGACTCATCGTAAGAAAAGAGATGCGATGTGTTTTCTTAGAGATATCAAGTTTTAGATGACGTTTTTCCATATAAAGTTAACTAAAGTTTCATGGCGGGTTAGACAGTACTTGGTTACAGAACTCAGGCTGTTGGAACACAAAACTTATGCAATAGTAAAGAGGGATGTGTCCCTTCATAACAAAAATTAGCATATTTACCGTGCGGAAAACCTTAAACAGTAAAAGAAAATTACATATGAATTTTTCATATACAATTTTAAATTTAAAGCTTTCATCTGCATAACGAGGGCCATAAACGAATCATATTAGCCTGAAAACCAAACCCTTGAACCGCTCATCGTCTGTGTGTTTGATGTTGGTCGACAAAGAGGAATCTCAGCATCACACGATCTCAGAACGTGAACAACTTCACCGATTTCGTTCCGCCAGTCCAAGCGATTCTGGCAAGCCTTTCAGAACGCATTCAGCAAGTCAGACCAAGTGACATCGAACAATATTAGACCAGAAGGGCTTGTTGTGATATAATTTGAGGTAGCATCCCGTATTTTTCCTGCAAGCACTGAGTAAAACAACGAAACACCTATTTCAGAACTTCAGGTCTTGCGGCCGAGATTTCAACCCATGACATCCTGAACATGAAGCACATATGGCACCCATTAAACTACTTCCTGTGATGACGGTATTAATTTGACAGATGGCCACACTATGTTTCACACTACATTGCGTCCATTCTGATCGGGTACCTGCTCTCAAAACCCTTAACACATGTTCTTCATTTCGGGTGAAATAAAAATTTTCACGCTAACATAAAACGTGTATTGAATATTTAAATTTTCACACGCTTTTTGAACACTACAGGAGAAAACAAAACTTTTCCGAATGCATACAATTTTGATTTTGACTGTCCTTGTATCTTGTCCCCACACAGTCTGGGGGCTTCATTCGCTATATTTACAGGCAGAGACTGATGTGATTTCAGACAAACAATTTTCTTGGGCAATGTGTGGCAGCAGCACACATCTTATGGCTACTTCCGACGATGAGTGACCAACTTTGGACCATATACAACAATTAACTGCCGAATGTTGCCGAAATATGGACAGAGTTCCCGACAACTTTTCCTAGAAATCAACTACCTGCCGATAGTTGAGAAGCGTTCGAGAAAGATGAAACTCCCCAAGTTGCCGCGGCCTTAATTCTTGAAGTGTTGCTGTTTGCGTTGATGTGTGGGTGTATACTTTTCTGTTTTAATCGTTGCTTGGAACTAATCGATTTTATTGGGTACTTCTACTCAGATGCCTAGAAATACGACACATGCGGAATTCTCAGTGTCATGACAGAAATATTACGGACACGTGGTTCACGTAGCAGGGCAAGTGAACTCCGTGTTTTAACTAGAAGTGACACCAAAGTAAGCTGAAACGCTTCAGAACCTGCCGCAGGCAAAAACCGAGACAAAATAAAATTCCCGGAGGTAAAAGTAGAACTGGAGCTGTGGAAGCAGCGAACATGTGTTTCACAAACAACTGCGTGATATTTACTAAACAAGCCGAGACGTAACTGACAAAAAGGTAAACTCAATGTAATGCTGTCCTTGTACACGCCATGAAGGCATGTGGAGAATTGGAGGTATGGCTCCAGCCATCAGAGCTTAGATGAGGTAGATATTAATGTGAGATGTGTCGTAATTCGAAGTGGACAGAACTGACAAAATAACACACTCGTGTGCTATTCTTGTTGGCATTCCGAATTGTAACTTAACCACCGCAGATTCAGGGAGCCAGTGAGTCAGTCATTTCTGCCTACCACACACTTTGTACGAAATATGTCTGTGTTACAATGTACCGACACGAAGATAATGCAACCACTTCAACATCATACCTGCGGAAGAAACGGAAATTAAAATTTATTAAGCCGCGGCTGTTCTCTTCTTTTGTTCCTTTGAAGGAACCAAAGCAAGTGTAGAATTTTTTCCGACAAACAAAATCGACATCTCTTGAAACTTTGTAGGATTTCAAGACGTAAGCAAGCGAGTGAGTGACAGAGCAGAAACCCCCTAAGTTACAGCAACCTGCATAATGATAAGCTACAGGAAGATCTGAGGAAATGTTGAATAATGGAACAGGTCAAACTAGGAACACTCGCGAATTAGATCGCCTGGGTTTCAGGTCGCTGAACAAGAAAATTACGTTCGGAATGTGAAAGAAACTGAACAGTTCCGTACTTTCTCACTTCGCAAGTCAAAACGCGTACAGGACGCCAGGCGGAAAGGTTCCAAGGTTTAGAACTGATTACACTAGCAGCGCAACTTACTAATGGAAAAACAACAAGGGGCCATATGCAACCGTGTGTCTACTTTACGTAGGAAATGAAGCGTATCTCACAGGGGCAGGTAGCAGTCGCAACAGCTTTAGGGTTGATATTTCTTGATTACTTATGGTCAGCTGACAACGCGACAAAATCACCCATCACCAAAATCATTCACGCAAACCCATTAACCCAGTCCTCTCCCACTGTCCACCAAAATAGCTATGTTGTTCTTACCTCCAAAAGCAGCACTCAACACATATTACACGTCCACTGCAGCCACAATCATGACGGTCATCTTTTATGTCTTCAAACGAATACCCATGCAGTATCTTCAACTACCTCTGTTAATATTCTCAATTATCACTCTCTTCCTCCCACTCCATCTCCTCAACAATCACAGTAATCACCACCTTCATTTTTAGTCAGTACATTATTATCATTAACAAACCCCTTCATTATAGTCATTGCCCAAAAATATGGTCTGTCGTGACTTCATTACGACATGTGAGGCTGGTTCCTACGGCGACGTAAGGCTCTGTTAATTGGAAAGTTATGCCGTGTATTTTGGCTTATGGCTATCACCATTTCGAAGGGACCCTCTGCTTCCCTTATAGAATGAATATTGGAGGCCGTAACGTCTTCCGAAACGTCTATAACAACATACCACACTATAAGAAATCACACCCAACAACACAGTAATATTATTTATCACAGCTATCACCTTCCTTAGGTTTTACCCTGTCAGTATCATTCCAACGATGCTCCATATCCCGTTCATTCATCTATCATCGGCGTAACACAACCTTAATAACAGGCAGCGTCGTTAAATAACACTCTATCACACACTCCTTACATTCTTTAACTCAATAGTAGATGAAGGTAAGTAGAATAAATGACATGACAAAAGAAACTGCGGCAAAGAAACGACAGCTTACACTAAACTAGAGTACGCTACGTAACAACATCGAATGCAGTGCCATATACGGAACTGTACGGTGTGCAGTCGGAGCAAGAAGGAGAGACAACAAAAGTTTGGAAGCGCCGCATTAAGTTTCTGAGACCACTGCTTCGACTTACGGAATCGGACCGTCAAGGGAACACATTCACGCCACAGACTATATAAATCCATCAGCTGATAAAGGAAAGTAAAGGAGTGCTAAAAAATCCGTCACCTTTCTCGTCAAGTGTTTGCCTTATCACGCAGGCTGCTAACTTGACCACGCCTCTCCAAACTGCTACATCCTTTCAAGCCTCAGGTTCAACTGTATAGTACCTAACAATGCAGTTCCTTCATCGTAAGAAACACATTGCATTTGCATTACAAATTCCTGTCGGTTAAACGGAGTTTATGCTTATGGTCCACATTTATTTTGAGTCCTGTGAAACTCACCTACATATACTGCAAGGGACATCAAGTAGAGCGTTTAAATGCTGAGTTGTTCTGTTGTAGGCACATACAGCAGCCACTGCGCTCTGGAGGGTTACACATTGTTTTACACAGACTGTAACGCACAATTTCTATAAGACAGACAGATCTACTAGAAACGCGTTCTAAAATAATAAGAAGGAGCTGGTGATCAGATGATGAACACTGTGCGGCCCGGAACACAATAGGAGTGTCCGTCCATGAAATGGGACAGCCAGAGGCAGCAAACACACAAACACACATAATGGGTAATATATGGTGTTGCAGGGATTGTCTATGGCATGATCCTCATAATACAGTTGATGTGCCCTTAATAAGGCGAGGTTCACACCATTGTGGTGGTAACACCGGCGGACCCTGGGGCTCACAAGCCAGCCTTTGTGTGGACTCATAAGCATTCTATAGACGTAGTCAGTTTATCGGCAACTGTATAAGGAATGGTTACTTTAACATTCTTCACTCAAACTAATACTTTAAAGCGTCTCGGGAACAGATACGGATTGTCAGCATCGTGTGACAGAACAGGCTGCGACTTCGAATCTCAGACTGGGCATAATTCAAGGGGTGAAAATAAAATGAGAGGCACGTCAATTAACCCGGTTTGCGTAAGTGAAAAAGAGTGCACTTAAGTACGCCTGGTTAGGATGCGCCTTCTTTTGTCTAAAGTAACGCGTCTGACTGGAACTGATATGGTGTCTTCAAGCTCAAAACTGTCAGGAAGCACACATGTTCAAGGCATCTCTGTAACACGAAGTCGGCCACTCGGGTAGGCCAAGAATTGGCGTGGAATACCCGGCTCGCGTGTCGAGAGGTACGCTAAAACACGTGTTATTTGGCAGGTGAAGAACCAGGGTCAATTGATATAAACCAGAGACGATAAGATTCAGAAGAATATCTGCCTCATTGGTGATACACATCGGAACCGACCGAAATCCTTCGTGTCCCCTCGTGGGCTGCACTAAGAAGTGCATCTTTATTGGATTTGAAGTTACAACCTGCGTTTTCTGCAATTATAACTTTTCGCTGCTTTGCTTACGTTATTTTTGTCGTTACTATTAACTTACACTGCACAAGAAACCAGGAAAAGTACTTTCGACAACACGGAAATTAAATATCACAAGATAACAGAAGAACTGCCATGTTGTTAAGAATATATGATGATAAAACACGGCAGACGTGTAAAGTATAACTGTGGTATAACCCGACCAAGGAGAGAGAGGCCATGTGTATCGCGTCATGACCAACCAGCAGTGCAGCCAACCGCGAAACAAAATACCTACGTTGCGGGTAATTACTGAATCATCTTCATATGAGAGACATATATATGGAGCAGAAAGTAGACAGACATCATACTAATGGGCTTGAGGTATAAGCAGATAAAACCCATACAGGTAATAAATTTAAGTACATAGTAAATATAACAGAAAATATTAAAACAATTTTTTCATTGGTATTACACACATAATTTTGCATAATTAATGGAAGCCTTATAAGGATACACGGAACGGAAACCCGCAGCCCAGTTGATTATGCAGTGCAGTGAAGTGTATTATACAATTTACAAACCCCGTTCTGACAGTACAAAATCTTATATATATGCCGATATTTAGTTCCTGCCGCTCAGAGAACACACTGTGTCTGCATTACAAAGCTTAGTCGGTTAATTGCCATGAAAATACACAATGTTTACTTTTATCATCGCACGAACGACAAGAGGGCACTCTGGTGATAATTCGTGCAGTTACAACAGGTGACGCATGTAGCAACCGCGGTCCTTGAGGGCTTAACGTGGACAATACGAACTGCCACTGTCATACTTGTATCTATCAACGTTGACACGCAGCGACTGATGTGTTCTTTTTCTATAGTTTTATTAAATAACCGTTGTAACTTTTATTTTAAGATCCGAATAATCGGTTTTAGCTTCCTTGTCGCACTGATGGACGTTATTTTGGTTTATAAATGACGCAATTTAAAACACTAACAGGCAACGGGCAGGCCTGCATGAGAGGTCTGTTATTTCATTCAAGGCAGCGCATGCGCAGAGCTATGTATTTTTAATTCCAGCAGATACGTTAATGAAAGCATCTACGGTAATCCAAGCTGGGGTACGAATCGATAACGTAATGAAGCGAGCTACCCTGTCACAATTCGGTTCCCTTTATTCTGATAAATGTCGGTAATCCTGGTAAGTCTTAATGCCTAAATGAACACGTTCCCTGGCCAACAGTAAGTCGGAGAAACAAACATGGAGTCAGCAGTCAGCAATGTGCACTTCCGTTATTTTATGATGGCCGGCCACTTTTAGCTCAGCTGGAAAATCTATTTCCCTAAACAGAATAAATCGATTGGTCACTGAAAGTAACGCGCAGTGTTTCCTGTTGGGGCGGGGGAAATCTGAACTTTTACAATATATCACTTAGATGAGTTTCAGACATGAGTCGGTTCGACTGGGTTCCATTACTTCTAAACGAAAAACATTCCACCGGTCTGCGGCCTCTCGCTTGCTGGGATTGCTGGTTCGAATTCCGCCGGGGGCATGGATGTGTGTCTCTTGTGAATGTTGTTACTGTGCAGGTAGAGCCGTCTGCGAAGGGCCGATCCCTCGTCCAGGGGAGTCCTACCGAATATGTGTGTGCGTGCGCGTGTGTGTGAGATTCAGTGTGATCAAGTGCAACAATAACCCGCTACACCTTTGGTGAGTGGGTAGAAAAAGCCGGACCCAAAAATAAGGAAAACTTTCCAAACTGCTGCCTAGACCAAACGGTGATGTAACAAGTGACAGTCTTGCATATAGCATACTGTAGTCGTAAACAGATCTTCAGTTCATGATATACTTCAGTGGCTTTCAGGCGGTCCGTGGAAATATCCTCAAAGAAATTTTAACTTTACGTGATTATTGAATAAGTAACATTTTGTCCTTAAAATATGAAGTTGCTAAATGCATCATGATCCAACCAACTCGCACTGCTGATACTGAACTGTACTTACGGACCCCTCTGAAGCGTAAGGCAGTGTAATTAAACGTTTACCCTAGAGACTGAAAGATTATCTTTCTCCGAGGCGTTGTTTCACACCTACCAGACCACACGGTGTCATAAAACAGCACATCCAACATAAACGTGAAGGCAATACCATCTTTCAACAAGCTGTTCTCCTCTACCAGACTACACGGTGTCATAAAACAGCACATCCAACATAAACGTGAAGGCAATACCATCTTTAGACAAGCTGTTCTCCTCTACCAGACTACACGGTGTCATAAAACAGCACATCCAACATAAACGTGAAGGCAATACCATCTTTAGACAAGCTGTTCTCCTCTACCAGACTACACGGTGCCATAAAACAGCACTTCCACCCTAAAGGTGGAGGAGGCAATTTGATCTTTGGACTGGCTGTTCCCCTCTACCAAGTCACACGGTGCCACAAAACAGAAGACAGAGTATGAATCTTCGTCTCCGTCTTTTGCTTTAACATTTGAGGCCCTTGATTTTCTTTCTTGTCCCTTTGTTACGAATTTTTAATTCCCATTCCACTACGTAGTACTTCGTATTATTACTTTATCTTTGGGATTTCTTTTTGTATTTCGTCTTTCCTACACTTCATCTTAATTTATATTGTTTCCATTTCTTTTCCTTCCTTCTGCTCTTTCTTCTTTTCTGTATCTTTCAAGGAACTCAGTCAGAGATTAAGATAAATGAGGTACATAATTTCCTCAAAAGGGCATTTGCTAAGGGAGCACACAGCAGGGTCCTTTTGTGCGCTTGTCTCTCGGCTGGCTTTCAAAGAACATAACCGCCCGTAATGAGCAAAATTCTCATAAACCGATTTAAGTATGGTCTCGCATACACTCTCAGTGAAATGATGATCCACATAAACGGAGTGAATCGATAAAACATCAGCTATTCTGACCCAATACAATTAAATCATTCCAGTACAGATGTCGAAACTGAGAACTGATCAAGGCAAGGTACTGGGGCGAACGGAAGGCATGCAGCTGCGGCTGACATACAGTACACATTGAAAGTCAGCCAAAGCTCAGTGCAAGACCAAAACATCGGGCGGTCATTATTTTGTTAACTCGTTAATACAGTGGGGCTCGTTACGTCACACCAAAAAGTAATTAACACAAGGGGAGTTGTGACAAGCGAAAGAATTTTGAGCAAACGTCAGACTGTGGTGTTAGTAAGGGTAATATCCCATGGTGGTCAATACACTGTAGGCGTAAATGCTGATTTCAGAGTAGCATATAGACGGAACAAGATAGGAAAATACGTGTAACTTACCACTGCGGCGCGTTCGCGTAACCACCGCTGCAATGGAAAATCAACAATAGGTTTCCTTTGTATTGTTATTGTTGACCTACATGTTGCTGTCAACAATATAAAACTGGTGACTGTTGCTATGGAAAAGCAACAATGGATTTCTTTACACTGTTGTCGGGTAACAAAACATTTTGTACTGCTCTCAACAACGTAAACGTATTTACGTCTTCATGTAAAATACCCGATATTTCCGTCCGCTTTTAACTAACTTTTGACTTTCGCGACACAAGTCCCAACATCAAAATTTCACGAAAATCCGTCTAGTGGGGCGGCTGTTATGTGACAACTTGTAGTCTGGTCAATAAAAATCTCATATTATATAATCATTTCATAAAATTTTGACGCCTCATAAAAGGTAAAGTTGTCCCTGCCTACGTCATGAAATCACATGGTGGGAGCGGAGACACAGCTCCACTCATTCTTAACATTGGCAATAGTGTAGATTAGTAGTCAGCCTCACACCCCGCCGCCCTACACCCCGAAAAAGAACGTCCGGTACCCATTGGGCAGGAAGCTGGATGGGCCCCACGATGGGTCGGAACGTTTGTTCCTACCGGGATTGAAACCCCGGATCATCCAGCCCGCAGCCCAGTCATTATACTGAGTGCTCAGCCTGGCTCCTTTTATATACTGCCTCATCAAAAGGTGAATTTACCACCGAGACGGAAAGACACTACACAGGAAAACCAAGTGCCAAAATATGCATACAGGTACTTAGAGTATTGAATTGAGTAGAGACGTCCTTCAGCCAAATTCACAAGCGCACAGGAAGGAAAGCTGCAGCAGGCATTACATATGCACAGCATTCAGATCCGATGTGCGGTGCCTTCATCCATCGGACACGATAAATAACGAAAGATATTCCGGATTATTTAAAACCAACTGCGACACAAATCCTACTTTGCGATGCTCTTCCCTTTTTGACCCCTCTCCACAAATGAGTTCTTGTGAATAAACGATGTGGCATGGCCGCTCTCTCATCCATATCCAAATTATCAACTGTAATGTATTCCAAAAACTAAACCGCCATGTAACGAACACAAACTCCGTTAGACTGTGAACAAAAAATAATGTATTTACGTAAAATATGTAAATTTATGCATATAAATTCGACTCTACCGTTCATATCCAGTAATTACAAAGCTGGGATGAACAAAGAAAGCGCTTGTCATTCAAACGAATTACGGTAATTTTGAAGAAGGCGTATACCGCAGATGATTGGAGATGTTCGAACTACGCATTTCTGCGCCGTTATACGTAACTTACAATAACCGTCTGATATTACGATCAATGGAAGGAATATTTATATATGGAAATCAGGACGTAAGCGAACAGTCAACGTTCAAATCCTCAGAGCACTTCCCGTGTCAGGCGATGCTATATGCATCCCCATATATACACACAAACTTTAAAGGGGAAACTGACATCACTTGCAGATTTAAGAACCGGCACTAACACTTACACTCCGCACGAGGTACAGATACAGTTCAGTTAAACAACAGCGTCGAACGCAACTAAAACGAGGTAAGGCATAGTAAGACGGCTTGACACAAGTTTTCAACACGACTAAAATGAAGATGCTTTTACACTGTCAATATAACACCAGTTGACAATACCACGAAACTGAAGCAAGCTGTACTGTGGCATTACACTTGCATAATTTAACGACACCGAAAGAATATGAGCTATATTCTGTAGGTTTTAAGTCCTCTGGGATATGAAATCATACCCATTCGTAGTTATCGACGTTTCGAAAGGATCTTAACAGTTTCTATCTTGGACTTCTTAGACCCTAAACATGGAGGCAGTACACTCTTCACAGGCGGCAATTTACCCTTCTATACAGCGTCACATCCCAGAGGATATGAATCTTCATTTCTGTGACAGCAGCAAATCCCACACCACCTACACTTTGGAAGGATGACTCTGATGTTTTAGGTTCTCAAAGCGATAAATATTAATGTTACTGTCCTGGAGAATGTACTGCCAAGAACTCTGGTGAACAGGTACCGTTTTGAAGAAATCTGCTGCTTCCCTTTTCAGTACAGAAAATGGAATTATCGTTTTCTGCGGTGAAAAATCAATGCCCTTCAACCAAATCAAAACGATGTCGCATTCTTACACAGAATTATCTTTACTGCTGCTATATTTCGCGGCAAGCTTGGAGCTGTGTTCTGGAGACACAAAGAGGATGGTTTACGTATAATCCAACAAACATCCACATGGGGCAGAGGGAAGCGTCTGGGACGAATCGAGAAATTCTCTGAAGCCCCAAGTAATCAAGTGTTATAACACACACGTAGGTCATACTGATAAACACGACAAAATGGAGTACAGGACGGCATAATTTAGAGAGCTTGGAAATGAAAGAAAAGGTATTTCATTAAGGTCACTACAAGGCACAGGGTTTTCCTAACCCAGACGGCTTGCGGAGTGTGGGGTACAACCACCCACTTGCTATTCAACGAACAACTCACCATCATCTCGTCCTCGCAGTCCAAGGTAGGACTGTAAATGAAAGCGAGACAAAAAAAAAAGAAGGCACCATGTCCAGTGCATCCAAATTGTGCGGTCTGCAGACACATAAATTTAAAGGCGGTGCAACGAGTGTAGTTCCTGTGATGGACGACGGTGTGTTGGACACTGTACCTTAGAAAAATGACCCTGCAGTGGTATAAACTCTAATGTGAAGGTGTAAAGTTGGCTGTACGTGTTTCTGTCCCGACAACGGAAAAACGACGCTAGTGTTGGTGGCCGCAAGCTGAAATTCTTAATATAAGCAAAATATTTTCAATCACAATAAAAGTATACGATCATATAAGCCATACATAATGTAATATCCCTCTTTAATTACAAATAATGCTGCGAAACTATCACATACGACGCAGTCCACAGCGTCACACAAAAACACGTCTGAGTAATTTTTTTATTTAATCGTACGTATCCAATACCAAGAAAGGTACATCGCGAGATTTGAGGTTCCCACAGCAGTATTGACAAATATTTGCCAATCGACCAAGCGACATATTCCAAAAAGACTTCTCTCTCATCTAAGATACATCGGTTTCTCCAAAAATGGACACAAATACGGGATTTAAATTTGGGCCATAAGGGAAAGCCGCTCTTTAAACCTCTGGTACTTTAGAGGTTAAACTACAAAATAAATATCACCCCACTACACTGTAAATTCAGAAATATTTAATTTTGCTTTTCGCGTGAGAAGATAAGTAGGCCTATGTTCGAAAAACTGTTGCTTGTTCAACATCTCGTAATTTCGGAAATGTAGGCAAAAGAGGAGTCGGATATGATTCTCGGCTGCAACAAGTGATTTTTGTTCTTCAAAGAGACCATACTGGCTCTGGGAACCACTCAGTCTCCTGTCGCATTGATACCGTGGGCTGTTTCCGCAGGTGTAAAGCTATGGCTCCGTGAAAGCGACTCCCCACTCCCGTCTAGTACCCAGTTTAATAATGAGTGGAGATAATCTCCAGTCTCTCACATGCGTCCATGGCGTGGTGCCTTACCTTCACGTTTAGCGTCACTGTGGTTTAATTATCCCGAAAATCATAAGACTAGCGAGATAATCTTTTGGACACACATTTGCGATTCATTTCAGGCGCATTTGCATAGTCGCGAAAAGCGACTACTAGCTTGGTCATGTACGTACATCTGTCCGTCCGTGCGCATGCACCAGCGCGGCTCCCACTGGACGAATTTCCATGAAATTTGACATTGGGGACTTCTATAACGATCTGTCCAGACGGTCTCAATTTGGTTAAAATCGAAAAAAGATATCTTGCACTTTACATACGTAGATCTAAGTAGACTTTATTGATACCTGCGACATAAATTCGCCATAGAAGCACTGTTGTGCAGTTTTCACGACTTCTATACTGCTGACAGTGACGTCTAGCTCAACAACACACGGAAAGAACATTTTTGCGTTTCTACTGCGTCAGTGGTTACGCGAACGCGCCACAATATTACGTAATAAGTACATTGCCTGTCTTGTCCTCTACATCCGTTGCTCGAAACATTTGTCACCGCAATGAACCTGCAGCGCGTATCCCAGACCAACAACAAGATTACAGTTCATCGTAACCCTTCTGTGAACAGTTTTGTCCGTAACCACTGATGCATTTTTCTTCGGTCGATATTTCATAGAGGTGCACACACAGGGCCACCGAGATCGGTGCGAGCCCCGGTAAAAAAAGTTTTCAGGCCCCCAACAAGGACAGACCGGCGGAAAGTCTTTACACTAGATCGGAAAGACTGTTGTGTCATTGGCAGAGTGAACTGGGCTTGGTCTGAAAGGGCTGTTAATTTGTACAGTCGACAAATAATGATAGTACCGACAGAGACAAAAACATGTGCTACATAGCAAGAATCCGGGCCCCCTTCCGGACGCCAGGCCCAGGTAATTTGTACCGGCTTTCCTCACCTTTCGTCGGCACTGCATACAGAAATACATTATAGTCTTTACTTAAAGCTTTTCATACTTTTGTCTGAGTTCAACCAAGATTTATACAGCCGACATATCATAATCCAGTTTAATATTAAGTTTCATGATAAATTATTCAAGGGCTGTCGAGTTGTTACATGCATACAGACGGACAGACGGACAGCGAACATGTTATTTCTACAACACTGCCATCGATTGCTACTCGCACGGCCAATAAAAACTGCAGCAGAACTGTTTTATATTTTAACTAAAGAAGTTGACAATTTTTCACGTGAAGTTAACTGTATTTTTGTGGGTGATTTATAAACAAATGCCCGCAGACAAAATTCCGGGTGGGGTGGGGATGGGGGAGGGGGGTTGATTCTGATCAGTATCCTTTCACACTTCCGTAATATCTAAACATGGTGGTGTCCCCGCATCCCACCCCTCTCTGAACCAATTCCGCCCGCAATGCACCAAAATTACATCGTGCGTGACACGGACCGTCATAAGCTTACAAGCTGCGAATAGTGAAAGATATTGCACCAATATCAGTTCATGTCTCATTAGCATCAGCAAGTTTTACATATGCCTGCGGCATTTTCTCGTTCCAAGCACCCCTACATGACAATGCATACCGATGACTATAGCACAAGCATACGGCTTGCAGGATGTTCGCAAATAGCAGTAATTTTTGTTAGTACAGTAGACAGAAATATACCAAAATGACAGACACAAACCGCAGTGACCGGTACCTATGCCCCTGTAGGTAATGAAGCTTAGACCTTTGCCGTAAAAGTGGCTTCTATCTGTTACACGGTAGCAGAACCGCACACTATACGAGGCTGAACTCTAAATTCTTTATCTTTCTCTGTTTCTAATTTGTTTTACGACGTGATCAGAAACTCAGGAGTCAGCAAAGTGGAATGGCACGACAATCGATGAACTGAAAAGGATTTTATAAATTCACATATAGAAGTGTGACAGTTAATTCCGTGTTTCCTTTCGCGGGCGTAAGAGACAGTACAAAAATATGGTATGAATTTTACTAGGCCTGTGCAAGCTTGCCAGTATGTACGGTAGCCAAGGATATTAACGCAACGTTCAAGCATTGAGGTAGATATTTTGGAATGTATTCAAACCGTTAAAGCCAATAACAAACTCCACGTGGCAGAGATCCTCTTAAAAAGCTCATGCTTCCTCAGCTAGGCAAGAAATCGCCCGAATTTTATGGGACGTAGAAGTACACTACCGCGTTCACATGAGTCCACCACTTGTCCCTATCCTGATCCAGGTCAATTGAGTCCACGCCCTGCCAACCGATTTCTTTAAGAACAATTTTAATATTATCGTCTCATCTACATATACGCCTAAGTCTTCGAAGAGGCCTCCTTCCTTCAGATTTCCCCGACTAAAACCTGTAAGAAATTTTTCTCTCCCCCATACGCGCTACGCGCCCCGCCCATCTCATTCTTCTTCCTTTGGTCACCTGGATAATATTTGGTGAGGAGCACAAATCACGAAGCTTCTCATTCCTTAACGCCAATAATTTTCAGTTACATAAATGTCGTTAAATTTGTTAATGTGAGTCTTACTCCTTCTTGAACTTTCTGATCGCCACGTATAATGATACTGACGAAAGAAGCTGACAATTCGCGTGCAAATTCTATTTTTAAACCTAGGTGTATATGCCTAACGCGAGAAATCACTTCGATTACGGACTGAGCGAAATAAGAGACTATAAATAATATTAAAATACTGTTCTGTCACATGCAGCACCCTTTCCCCTGTAAGCCACATTAATATAAAATATTTGACCGTAGATTGAATTTAAATCAACGCGCATTATGCTTCAGGCGACAAGAAGGAAACTATTGGGACCTGCCATACTAACATTTCAGTGACTAACTTTCAAACAGCATAAGACGTAGTCATTATAAGTTAGCAAGTTCTCATCATTTCAGAGGGAGGTGATGTGGTCAATACGTGAACAGAGCAGGGTCGTGGCGTTTCCAGTCCTCTAGTTTCTGAGGCTTCCAACTGTGAAGGAACACACAACAGAACACGATAAAAACGTCTCAAGGCGGAAAGAGAACTGAGATGAACATTGAAGAACAAGAGAGCTCAATAATCGCTACTCAGCAAGTTGGGTCAAATGTAACAGCTAAGACACGACATCGGGAGGTACAAGATTCGACCCTGAGCGGAGATATCAGGTATTTTATCTAAGGTGTTTGGTAGTTTCCTTACTCGGGTCAGTAAACTCCACTGAACACTGATACAGGAACGTCTGGGAAAACCGACAGGTACTGAAAGTTATAAGAAATATGCGAGCTCCGTCTTCGAAGGAGATGCAGCGTAAAGAATGAGGAAAAGGCTACGCGTCTATCCGAACTGTTGGCACCCATTTACCAGACTACACGGTGGCACACAACAGAAGATCACCGTATAAATCGTGTCATCTTACTAGACCCCAAATAACCCGCCCATTGATACAGTACACTTTGGTAACTATATTGAAATAATCTGTCAGCCACAACTAAATCTTTATTGTTTTCAGATCTTAATATAGGCTATTTTACGACATGTTTCGGCTGACTTCGCCACATTAACCTTTTAAAGCCTAGCGGTAACTTTACATACGAACAGGTTTAACATTAAAAAATTCTACGTGGTGCCCACATTGCGTTTATGTGTTTTGTACGGATCTCAGAACAAACAGCAACTTTTGCCTTATAAAACATTAAGAGACTGGTTTTTATAACCGAGGTGGAGAGTGTTTACTGCGCGGTACGCACTGAGTCCTTATATAAAAACGAACACAGGTCGTCTCTAAAGGGTTAATGTAATACACAATATATACAAAATGCTTGGCAGGATATTAGCACCATAAAGTTCTATAAAATGAAGTTAGATACCATTTTTTTTATAGAAATTCATGTTCTAATATCCTGCCAAGTATTTTGTATATACTGTACTGTGTTACCTGAAGATGGCCAACTCGGCTGAAACATGTCGTAATGTACACCAAATTCTGAAAACGACAAAAATATAGTTGTGATTGGCGGATTACTTAAATATAGCTTATATATTATCACCATGGCTGTCTAGAAAGTAGGCAACTTTTGTAACGTTGCCTCAGTGGATAGCTATAACTGCTGTTACGAACTGTAATAAACCCTACAAGCTGCTCAATACATCGAGGTTACTGCAGCACTCAACTGTGAAATGTGATGCCTATATGCAGGGCGCAAGCTATTTAATCACTATACTTATCTGGTGGCCTGTAGATAAGTTATTGATCGCCTTAAATGCATGCTGCAACTCAATTATGTACATCGGCTGTTGTAAAGCCAGACTGCGTGTGATGATATTGTGTTACTTAACTGTGTTACATAACTACTGAAGCTCTCTCTAATGGGACAGCGCGGTTGATGAAAGGAAGTGATAACGAAGGTATTTCGTGCACTGCTCAACACCACGGACAAATAAGGGAGCTTCTGCTACAGAATACTCTAAGTTTCGACGGACCCACAAATCACTGCGTTCGTATTTACACTACGAACCACAAACGGTAATCAGGTTCTGTGCCGCATGAAAAGGGAATTATGTGGCTTTGGATTTACACCTTAATTAAAGTCTCGCGCCCTCAAACTCATCGAAATAATGTTTAATAATTTAGTTGCTACTTAACGGACTCATTCAAGAGACCAAAGTGCTAATTCAGTTGAAATAATTGCTGTTTACTCAGAAAATCAGGGTAAATTTGTCGAATAAAGACACTTCAGTTTATGACTCCAGTTCACCACAAAGTCAAGAGGTAGGTAAACACTACATAGAATAATTACAGCTACTTGTTGTATAAGTCCGCAGGGGCGCCGAGCCTGGACCTGGTAGCACAGTTGATGTTCGGGTCTGGGGCTGATTAAAATGGTACCATTACAGATTGTGCTTTGCGTCGAGAGCTAAGGCACTACTTGTGCATTGGCTCGAGAAGTGTGACACTACTTGTGCACTGGATCGAGAGCTGTGACACTATTTGTGTACTGGCACGAGAGCTGTGACACTACTTGTGCGCTGGCTCGTGAGATGTGACACTACTTGTGCGCTGGCTCGTGAGATGTGAAACTACTTGTGCGCTGGCTCTAGAGCTAAGGTAGTACTTGAGCACTGACTCCAGAACTGTGACGGTACTTGTGCACTGGCTCGAGAGCTGTGACACTACTTGTGTGTGACACGACTTGTGCGCTGGCTCGAGAGCTGTGACACTACTTGTGCACTGGATCGAGATCTGTGACACTACTTGTGCACTGGATCGAGATCTGTGACACTACTTGTGCACTAGCTCGGAGCTGTGACACTACTTGTGTGTGACACTACTTGTGCACTGGATCGAGATCTGTGACACTACTTGTGCACTGGATCGAGATCTGTGACACTACTTGTGCACTAGCTCGGAGCTGTGACACTACTTGTGTGTGACACGACTTGTGCACTGGATCGAGAGCCGTGACACTATTGTGCACTGGCTCGAGAGCTGCAACAGTACTTGTGCATTGCAGGCTCACAAATTAATTACAGTAAGACTTAATGTGCACGAAATGTAGGAGGTTTAGAATTTATTTAACAAACGATCATTATCGGGCCACAGAAATACAGGCAGGCCTGGTTTTCTAGAGAACAGTCATAGCTGTCCCTGTCTAGGAATAGCCGACCTAACACCTTTCGCATTGCGGGAAGCCAATGGTAATGACCCCTCGAGTTCTACAAAACACGATAAATTTATTTGATAGTTAAGAAAATGTAACGTTCTCAACCAGGACTCTGCTCCGTGGAGTTAGTACTTACAGCGCGCCCGTGTCAAGTAAACCGACGTGGGCCGACTTGAAAGACTGAGAGTCCGAATCTTCCGCCTGAGCGCAGTCTCACAAGATAACCGGTTCTAATACATGATTAGTTACACGACACTCTTGACATTACAGTGCAAGACAAAGTCGTATGTTACAGCTCTTTGCAACGGCCATGTGGATAAAGACAGACACACATGACGTCCCGCTTATGTGCTACGTATAAACATCCTATAGTCTGGATGTGTTTGTTCATACCTGGTGGACTTAACACAGGCATTAGATCTGCATACAAACAACACAGCTGCTCTGTTCCCACACCCTGCATGCCTACGTGTATCACGTACGTCAGTGTGACACTGTGTGCTTGGTATGAGACGTAAGGAGGGTAAGTAACATGACAAGTAAAGCCGGGATATAAGGCACACGTTTTCAAAATTCGTTACAAATCTTTATGACCGTGCGTTTCTAGGGTAGAAACATCACAGATTCGTTCGTTCGTTCGTTCGTTCGTTCATTCATTCATTCATTCATTCATTCATTCATTCATTCATTCATTCATTCTGTTGTCTGTCCTAGACGCGTCCAGAGCCTCTCCCAAAGCTAGTTTATATATAAATTGTTATATCAGAGACACAATAATTAATTTATAACTGATTAAAAATGCTATCATCAAAGTTAGAAACTTCATCTAGGATAGCAGCGATTGGCTGTAATAAACGTCCACACATCGTATAACATCATGGTGAGCAAAGACACAAATTGGCCTTAAGACCTGGAGCTATCCGCATGGGACATTCGTAGGCATAAATAAGGTTTCTGTTCTCATGTATAAATATATATCCAAGTCAAAATGAACACTTTGATATTCACATTCTTTTTCGTTAGTTCCTTGGTTCATTTTTTTATACATAAATGTAAAACTTGTCTTCTATATTCATGACTCGACAATCCCCTGCATAATCTATTTTATACATTGGCCTCTCTATTTTCCCGTACCGACGGCTATTTATGACACGGCTTGCAAAACAGTAATTCTCTATACTATACTTCGCACTAGATACGTGTTCTTCAGAGCTAAGATTCAGTCTGTCTGTCCTGATTTATAGCAAGGCGAAGACATAATTTATGTAAATTCCTTAACCGGTGTTGTTTGATGGATACTTATAATCCTACTGTTAATCCGAAACGCTATTTTTACATTCTACATTCATGACACATCTCATGTGATTACCAGAACATGATGACGTAAGCAGCACCACTTTCTAACTTATCTGTCTATTGACTGAGTGGAGTGTGTATTGAGTTATTACTTCGTTATAAATATTCGTTATGTCGTCTTTCTCACATCCATTCAAGATTTTGCCCTGAAACACACCATTTGACGTCACACAGTCACTCGTTTCCTTCGTATAAAATATGTTTAAAATAGCCAGCAATCTGCAGGGGTATGTTTTGTACCAATTACTGACATCATTTTGAGGATCGTTACAGCAAGAAGGATACATTGGCGTGGAATATAACACGCATGGGGAAATGTGGGTAAGGGCTTTGAAGGAAAACTTGCAGGGAAAAGACAATTTTGTAGATCCAGGAAGAGACGGGAAGATATTGAAAAGAACAGATCTGTAAAAATATGACACGTGTATGGACTGAATTAATCTGGCTCAGGATATGATCCAGTGGCTGTCAACTGTGATATTGGCAATAAACGTTTTGGTTCCATAAAAGTTGGCAAACACCTTGTGTATCTGACCTATAACTGGCTTCAGCAGTAGAAACAAATTTAGTTAGTTCGTTCGTTTCTTTGTTTGTTCGTTATCTACTTACTTACCTAGTATCCTAGTTAGTTAGTTAGTTAGTTAGTTAGTTAGTTAGTTAGTCAGTCAGTCAGTCAGTTAGTTAGTTAGTTAGTTAGTTAGTTAGCTAACTAGTTAGATAACTAGTATGCTAGTCAGTCAGTCTGTTATTTAGTCACTATACCAATAATGGAAAATAAAGGCACAGTTCATAAAGTGATTAGATATTGCCTGAACAGCAATTGTTCCAGTCCCTGTAACGGTGTTATATTTCCGTCACTGTAACTTCGCACCTACCTAACGTGCGCCCTGTGAGCATAGCATGACGCTTATCGCCTCAATCCGCTTGCGAGATGCGGAAGGTCTACAGATTCCATGCCTCCTACAGGCATCATACAGGGCGGTAATTAATGACGGGATTAATTTAGCTATGATGTAGTCACGATATGAACAACTCGAAGGTTCGATGCGCAGATACTACTGCGCAGCACTTATAATGAGGCCACGGAAATGAGTCTTATGAGTGGTGGGGATGAAGGCGTTTGATTCATCGCACTGTCTGCAAATTGCTATATCCTCCTCCAACTCAGTCAGCCAGCCCAAAGCGTGTGTCGCTAGAAAGGTTCAACAATACCACCATTCGGGTGCAAAAATGGGAAGATTACTTTAGGAGGTGGGGGGCATATGGAAGTACACTACAGGGAGAATTGTAACAACGTTAAGGAGACTTGGAGGGGATCAATTCATTAGACTGGCTTTCGTGTTTCTGTCAATACTCGGCAACACTGCAATGCAGTATCTATGTACTCCACGTTAGTCAACATTTACAATGGGAAGAGAAGGGACAGTGGCGAATACACTGTACGTCCCAGCTGTTTACTCGACCAAACTACCAATTAATTATTTTTATAGACATTACATTTACTGTCGTCTTGATATTAATTAAAACTGTAATTAACCTATACTGGCCAAACGGTGGGTTGCATATATCCCGTTAAACGTAATACAAGACTTGAAACACAGTTGTTGTTTTCATTGCCTAGTGGTGTGCAGGTAGATTGCTTCACTAAACGCTACGCTGCTACCTCAGTGGTCGCGAAGTCTCAAAGTTTTCGTCTTCATTCGAATATAAAGTCAAGGAAAGCGGCAAAATAAAAAATATATATACACAGACATAAGAGTGTGCCTTATGGAGCCAACAGCAGCGCTACTGAAATCTGTCTACGTGCGACACACCAAATGTTTAACTCCTGCACAAGACTCGACGCTTCATGCTGTTCACTGGTCATCCACCCTGAGACTCGTCTATGTGTTTGTGCCCTCAAACTGCACGGTTTATTTAAGGACGCTGTCAATAACTCTGACTACATAGCGTAGAAAAATAGGCGACTGGTGAATCAAAAATTGAAAAACATGTAGAACAAAGCATCTGACGCCTTACATACCCCAAACGTTACCTGGAGGGACCGAGAAAATACAAGCTATAACGTCTTCAGAATTTTAGGTCTTGCAAGTGTACGCTTTATAAGACTTTTCTTTATCAAAATAAGGGCCTGTGTGGAACTTTTTCGTCTTTTCATGCCAGCTGCACATTCAGGCCACGACAGCATCCCCTGCCTTCCAAACACTAATTATGAAAAAAAATTGCAGGTCTGATCCTTTTGACATATCAATACACCATGCCAAAATTGAATGCTTACAACATTAACTCAGGTTTAAACCGGTCGCCTGCTGCCGCAGCCCTTTATCAACACGAGTAACAAACTTAGAACATAAATACAAACAGCGAGGATAAAAATGACAGCTGACAGAAATGGCGTAACGCACGAAGCTAGGACGTGGTTCCACGATACACAGATGGAGAATCTGTGTAAATTCTTACCGTGACCCGACTTTAGTTTCAATTCTTGTACTTAATACAAAACACAATTAATCGTCTACATGCCTCGCGTTAAACCAATGGGGAGTCAAACTAAAATAGCCAGGAAACAAGACCCTGCAGCAAACAAGATAGAAAGTAGCGATAATGCCAAACAGTGTGTTACGAATTAGGAGTAGGAGTAGGCCTATATTGAATTGCGGCGGCATCTGTGCTGTAAGGTGCCTGTAGCTCGGCATGAAAGTAAACAGGGGGTAGACAGAACAACAAAGGGGCGAATATGTCCAGTTTTACGATCTCACGCCGCCTTCGCAGGAGGCGCTAGTGTGTATTCACAAAGCTTTGCAGGTTTTAATGGCCCCTTAAACACACAGAACAGCCACTGCTTGTGTCAGCACCGCTTCGCGCGTCCTTCTTGTTAACTTCACACCCTTTGCGACTGGGAGCACAAGTGGCACAAGACGCATTCTATTCAACGAATGAAAATAATAATTCTTGTCCAGGCAAAACCATTTTGGTGCTAATTGTGTAAAGGAATACTTAAGACCAATTTATTTCTTATTTTCTACGTACGTTTTTATAGACTATCTTCATTAACATTTAAACGCCTGAAATTCATGTCAATAATATATAAAAAAATTAGTTCATACCTCACAGTAAACACACTCCATCTCCATTACAAAGATAAACGGGTTAACATTCACGGAAATAATCTCTTCTTCTTGTAAGAATCATAACAAGACCAAAAAATAAATTAGGCATAGTTTCCAAAACTTTAAGTCGTTCCAACCATCCCGTCAAAGGTTACGTTACATTCTACGGAAGTTATTATGCCTTTAGGGAACAATCCTATCAATTTCAAACAAGCTGTATACACAGGGCGTTTCTTTTAACTGACTCGCTCAGTGTAGGCCTATTCACGGACTTCGTATGACTTTCACAATAAATAGCAGTTATTTCTCTGAGCATCGTTAACCTGTTTTTAATTATAACTGCGATGCAGTTAGTTTACTGTGAGGTAAGACATGAAATTTTACTTATTAATTTCGTGTGTTTCGGGCTTCAAACGACTAAAGAACCCGAAGGGTTTCTGGGAATAACAAAATTAGCTAGAATTTTATCTAAATGCACCACTTGTTTTAAATTTAAATCAGATTTACTTTTAACAAGTCAAAATTGGAACTTTACAATGGAGAGAGGCAGAAAGACGGAAATACACAAGAACTGGGTCGGAATTATTCTCAAGTGGCCTACATAATAAGTGAATGGGTCAGAAAATAAGTTTACATGACGTATAATTTAGTAACAGAAGAACCTTTTAACATCCCTTATACAGCTCTGGTACAGCGTCGAGTGATTATCATATTTCTTCAAGCGCTGAAGCAAAATCTTGGCGGCCACAAATTAAAGATGTGGAAAGATTAAAGAGGTGCAAACAGCTGCGACAAGATGGCTGACTACACGTGACACGGACTGATATGAACAGGGAACAGAAACAGCTCGTCCGACAGTATGACGGACGAATGCCTTAATTGTGGTGGAACTGCTTGGAACAGCAGTGAGAACAGCAGTACATTTTTAAATGCTATTTGAACAGGTCTTCCTAGAGTTTACAATAATAAGTAGACCTAGAAATTTATACTTCGAAATATTCTTTTATGACTGAGGTTCGTACATAATGAAAATATAATTAAATAAAAGTGTCCTTCCTCATGCCAGGTCGATATCGAAGCCTCGACTCTTGCCGATAAAATTATTTCCACGTAGCAACACTGCCTCTTCCAGCAAGCTGCCTTTCAAGAAATCCCGACGCGCCTGGCCTGCATATTCAATGAAGGTGTGAGTCCATAGTGTCCCTTAAGGGCTATAACGTACACCAGTAGATCGACGGAAGATTTACCTCTGAAAATCATAGCTGGTCGCGGACATCAAAGAAGTTTCCCGTTTAAATGCCAACAGGACACATACTAGAGACTACATCACTGACAAGTGTACTAAAACGAAGAAACCAGTAAACAAAAATAACTTGGAAAACCTAACAAACAGAATTAAATCCTAATAGGTACATACCGTGATTCGTGATGTCGTATCAAGGTGTCTTACATAGTGCACATTTATTCCTCAATATGTTTTAAAGATCAATTATAAACCTGAGGATGACATGAAATAGGTCAAAACATGTAGTTCTATATAATAAATGTAATTTAGTTGTGCATGGACCGATACTGCTGTAGTTTTTGTACTATAAACAATACAACGGGATGACGTTCGTTAAAATTGTTCTTCCTTTGATAAAACTGTGAAAACGATTAACAACAAAATGCGCGACTTTTTAAGGCAAAGTTCTTCGAAACCTGTTGTTTTGAATCTCCCGTAGATCTTTATCTTTCCTGTCGATTTCATCTCTGTTCCTCACGAGGAAAGAAAAGTGCTAGAAAGAAGGCTACTGAACTCTTACTCGAATCATGTCATCCATTTAAGGAAAAATAAAGAAAGTTTAAATGCTCTCTTTATCTTAAGAATCAGGCCTTCTGAAGAAACGCACTGTAACAACAAATGCATCGTCGTGAATTTATTTTCCTCTTGTAACAGAAGAACGAAGAAGCGAATGTTTTGTCCCTTTATCATTCTTGTTCTCCAGTTTTACCTTTATGAATGCAAGCCTGAAACTTCAGTCCTCTAAAACGGATGTCCTGTCAAGTTTAAAAGTGACATTTATTGTTCAGAAAGGAAATACAATTGCTAAAGAACTCGACAACAGTTTTGTTAAATATCCCAACTATCTTCCTAAAATTACAATCACTGATACATGACTACTTTGTCACTCTCTGTGCTGGCAATATCGATTCTATAGTGCTAAATTAACCATACTGTAGCATACGTAAAGTAAAATTTTTTTCTTGTGACCCAGCAGCCCTATTGGGGCCCAGACCGCCACACATTTGCGGTATCTAGGTCACACACAGACATGTCACACTCGGTAGGACTCCTCTGGATGAGGGATCGGCTCATTACAAAGACCTTTACCTGACAACACACGACACTCATAAGACAGAGACATCCACGCCCCGGTGGGATTCGAACCCGCAATCCCAACAAGCGAGCGAATGCAAGCCTATGCCTTAGACCGCGCGGCCACCAGCATCAGCAATGTACAATTAGCAGAGAAAATATTTAGATTTCAGTAATTCTTTACTAAGTGCAAAGCGAAGGCTTTATTGAGTGGTCACGTATGTCCGTCCATCATTCTGTGACTAGTTTCAGTACCTAAACTGCCGTACCTTTTTTCTAGATTCGACGATGAATGCTTTCATTAAAAACATTCAACGATACCCGATGTTCAACCATACTAATACACACCAGACCATTATGTCACAACAATATTTTCGTGCTCTTTGAAACCAAACCCCACTAATCAAGTTTCGGCGAACTTAAATTCGAGATATATTTGCATAATGTTAACACGACATTTTTGTTCTAAGACAAGTTACACTGACTGATTACAAAGCTTACCTTCTGTAAGTTATTTTAAGTGTGATATTTAAAGACGCTGTCAATTGTTAAGGCTATACAGCGTGCATCTGTAGATGAATGAATGCACGAATGAATGAATGAATGAATGAATGAATGAATGAATGAATACCAGAACGAATGAATGAATGAATGAATGAATACAAGAATGACTGAATGAATGAATGAATGAATGGATGGATGAACGAAAGAACGAATGAGCAAAGAAAATTGGCGGCATAATACTAACAAACCCAGAAGTACTCTGAAAATCACACGGCCCAGTGTCATTTGTTCACCAAAAATCCCACACAGACGTGCCTGGCATCGAAAGTGGGCCTCAGAGGTACGGGGCTGGTTTGAGCCACGGCACGGCCAAATTTCTGTAAGATCACACATGTGTTCCTGTCACGTCTGTCACAAGGCGTTAGTGAAAAACTTCTCAAATTCAACATGAAAGAGCTATGCACAACATCAGGGGGCCATACTAACGTTCAGCCATACTGGCCAAACACACAACCTGACAGAAATGTAACTTTTAGTGCCCATCAAAAACTGTTATTCACACTGTAGTGAAATTCGACAGGAAACATATGCCGGTATGCAGAGAGTGGCCTGTTGCTTTAAACTAATTGAATGTCAAGAGTGCCAATTTTACATACGGTCTTCAGCAAACCTTCACACGTTCCTTCACACAAAGCTTCTCACATACTTTTTACAAATTCGAATTCAGAGACTTTCTCTATACATTCTTTGGCAGAGTCCGACCTTTAGCCTTATTTACATTACGTAATGGGATAAGTCAATCTTCCCATGCACCCCATAAACTGCTCCATACATTATGTCTACATTCCACAGAGATCACTCTCACTAAGCGTTGGTGGGAAACTCAAATCTTCAGCCACACTGAAGGTGCATAACATCCATTTTACATTAACTTTATGTACTGCATTACAGCCTTTAGCCATATTGTTTTACTGCATTATTTTTTCTGTATTAAAATGTCCACTTTGCAGTGTTTTAAGGATTAATCACGCAGGACTGCAAAGAAAGCTTGCCACATTTTTTTTTCATGGAGTTACATATCAATGGAAGAATCATTTATTCAGCTTCATCCCCCACCACTTTGTCCCTGAAATCCTGACCTTGCAGAAAATTGTCTAGACATAGAAATGTTTTCCGCCATGGCGTTCGGAAAAATATCAGCTTTCCCCGACACTCAACATAAAAACTGCGGCATCTCATATTCATACTTTCTAACTTCCTATCTTCGACAGTTTCATGAAAGTGACAGTGCGAAATTCTGCGCTGTTGGCAACGCTATCGCCATTCACTGTCTTTGCTACAGAATGTGTACAGCGAAACTCTCAGAAACACAGCGTCATCTGCTCCTCAACAAAAAACGAGGAACAAGAAACTTTCAGTGATATTTCAGTTCCAGGACAATAATGAGTGACTTCTTGGGGATAAGGGTGTGTTAAATGGCAGCACGGATGGATGTCGTGACGGCATGAAAATAATAACAGAAAAGATGGCTTTACGATATGCTTCATAGATCAGGATTGCACAAATCCCGGGCGCCAGGAGGCCGTGGCGCCCACATTTTATATGGTGAGGCCTAATATTGGTGGAACCCTCAGTATGGGACTTGCTTCATGTCACCTTTCTGGCGCCTCGAATTACGAAGTGGCTCTTAGAGTTTTCGAAAGTTTGTGCAATTTTTTTTCTATTAGGAACACAATGGTAACGTTAAAATGTCTTTCAATTAGTACGTGTGCTTGCCCCTTACCAAAATAAATAGTTGAACAAATTTATGGACTTCTTTGAAATTATGCACGAGCGTAGCTTCTATACAGTTCAACTAACCTTTGACCTTTTTGCTTTCCCATCATCCATAATACAAAAACTCGCAGCCCTTAATACACGATCATCAAATTTTTTCCCTACATTGTTTTCGAAAATATACAACTTTCATTCTTTTTTTCCAGAGCTTAAAAAACCAGAAAATGTGGGACTAAACCTGAGTAATTTAACCGTCGCCATGATCGTTAGAATTAATGAAGCACTGGAGTCGGTAGGCTGTTCGACTGTTGGACGGCAACAAGCCGCAACGTGCTGCAAATTGTGAACAAACAAACCGCTCTCTTTATTTGCTTATAATCAATTTAAGGACTCTGTTGGCAACTCTGACTACAAAGTGCTGGACGTCAGGATGATTAGTGAACAGCGTGTTGACAACTACTAGAAAATGGCCAAATTTTAGATAGGAATTTGGGTGGAGGGACGAAGGCAAACCACGAAAGTCTCAGTGAATAAAATCCCTATCTTGTCCGATACTGACCGACCACCTCTCAAACACGAAGTCTGAAGGTGACCGCTCGTGCCGACATGCTAGGTTAAACTACGCGTTAAGAATTACAAACATGGTGACAGTGTGAATGTAACAAACTCCATGTAAAGGTAACTTATGCACAGAAATGGGCCAATATAGTGTATAATTATAAAATATTCTTGTTCACATCACACATACTGGATCATTTGAGTAAAGGTAGGCACTCTGAATTCTTCCCAGAACTTCTCTTTTCAGCATTCTTAAGTTAGTGGCTTAATACATATTCAAACGTGTCGTCAGAAAGCTAGGCCTAATGCAAAACCGGATAGAAGGTATCTTTTTCAAAATTTATTTAAATACACACACGAAGGCTAATCCCTGTTTGGTACACGAGTCGCACCATAATCCGGATCAACAACACGTCATAACAGCGGTTTCAGAAAAATGCAAAGCTACACATACAGACACAGGCAGCCTATCCGTCTGCAATGAGGAACGCGCAGCGTTAACTATGCCATACCGTAAATATCTCCAAGCATTTACTCTTGTTTTCCTGCCTCAGTTACCTCCTTTAAGCCAAGCAGATGAAGTGCGTTAAAAATGAAAATCCCTTAGCCTTATTCGCCCTTAGAGAACAGGAGAAGCTGTTTGTCATTTCAAATTCGGAATTAGTCCCAAAGCGCCTTGTGCGAGATAAGGTAATTAATGAACACGCCTCGGGTCAAACTGGGGCCATGATAAGACAGACGAGGCAGAACAAGTCTCCAGGGGGTGATGGATCTTACGTTTGGCACAGCATGCGAAGTGCTTGTGGCAATGTGTACGTCCACTAAACAAAACACCAGCAACAAAATGTAAGATCGCTTTCGGTTCTCGTAACGGCAGATGGCGAATCTCGTTTCATCAACAGCACACAGTATTTTGTGTACTGATTCCATCACTTTAACCACTTGCTGCTTCGTAGTTCTGAAGCCAAAGTACACGTCATTTCTTTCCTTCTTACACCCCATACGCCACTTCGGGTACGTGGCTGCGCATGCCATGAAGGAGTATGATGGTGGAAGTATTAACTCCACTTCTTAACTTCGGCAGTATATAGGGACAGGTGGTTAGTTTCACTCTCCGGCCGCTTCACCCCTCGTGAAAACAGGCCCGGGTAAAAAGGAAAAATTCACCCTGTAAAATACCATGAAGGCACGGGGGGGGGGGGGGGTAGAGGTACAGCTCTACTCTTTCCTTAACCTCTGCGCTAGGAGGAAGTGGGTGGTTAAGCCACGCCCCGGCCGCTTTACCACCGGAATAAAACCCGATACCCATTGTATAGGAGGGTGGCCCCCCCCCCCCAAAGGCCGGTCTGGACGGGTAAGGAAAATCTGGCAACCAGTGGGATTCGAATGCCCGACCGTCCAGCCCGTAACAAGTCGCTATACCGACTATGCCATCCCGGCCCACAGAGACGCTGATACCCATTCAGTAGGACGCTGGGTGGGCTCCAAAGCTGGTTTGAACGTTTCGGAGGACAGAAAAGTCCCTCGCCTCTGCCGGGAATGGGACCACGATTCCCCTGCTGTCCAGCCTGCAAGCTGGTCAGTATAACGACTGCCTCTTCTCCCTTATGGAGGCAATAATGTTGTAAGGACATATGGCGCGACGTAAACTTGGAAAGATGAGATCATGTAATTTACTGGGTTGTTGCATGCAGCACGGTACGTCCAGCCGCGTGAACTGCTGGTTGCTGGGTGGGCAAGATCAGACAGTAGGTTTACATTAAGCAAGACTAATTAAATGCATCACATTCTTCTCAATGTTGATCCCTTTCCCTCACTCACTGCTAGTACTGCATTTTAACACAACTCCCGCAACTACTCCCCAGTTTAATCAAGTGTTTCCTAGTGCCCCTAAACCAAACGTGATTGCACCAACAACAGACCTACATCTGCAAATCACTTATTCGTGAAAATGAAACAGTTTATTAACTAATTCCACGGAGCAGAGTCCTTCCTGAGAGGCTAACAGGTCTTCAGCTAGTCAAGAAATTCTCCGCATTTTATGAAACCCAAAGGTTCATTACGGCATTCACGAACCCCCGCTACTTGTCTCTATCCTGAGCCAGATCAATCCAGTCCATGACCCAACCCACTTCTTGAAGATCCACTTTAATATTATCCTCCCATCTACGCCTAGGTCTTCCAAGTACCCTCTTTTCCTCAGGTCTCCCCACCAAAATCCTCTATGAACCTCTATCTTCCATTCATGCCATATTCCATGCCCACCACATTCTTTTTGATTTGGCCACCCGAGTAATATTTGGGGAAGAGTACACATCAAGAACCTCGCCATTATGCAGTCTTCGTAATTCCCTTGTTACCGAAAAATAATATATTTCCGTATACATTAATCTCTATACTTCTGGATAGCAAACTGAAGGACGAAATGATTCCGGACCGAATGGGAGTAGCAATTACATGAATTCAGTCTGCTCTTAATTTCTTCATAAATACACTTTCAGCTTCTTTGTAACAATTCATTAAAATTCAGATTTATATATTCCAACCCACGGCACATTCATTTAGTTTATTTTTAAAACAACCTCAAATTTCAGCACCGTCACTGCGTCAGTAACATTTAACGTGCAACAACACTTCTGCAGACGCAACACCGTACGACGCAACTTACCTGACATCTGAATTTAAAACGTCACATAAGCAAGTCTGGAACCCACCGTCTGTGTGACAGCTAAGGTTTCCTATTCTGTTGTTGATTATGTTAGTTATGAGTTTATAGCAAAAACTGGCGAAGTTGATAGTAGTTACGAACAAAAACAGACGATGACAGTAATAAATGGCACCACAACGTGTTCTATTGATGTGAGATTTTTTTGCGAAATTTTTTCTCTAATCACAATAAGTTTCACGTAGACAGGATTTTTTTTCCAAAAAAAGTTTTGTATACTGAATTCTTTCCAGTTGACGGATAAACGAGCTTTAAATTGTAACTGTTTACAAACTAATTACGTTTGTTTTCGATATTATATTGCAACTTCGTCTCAAGGAATGTGGACAGCAGATCTACAACAAATGTGATACGAGACCGGATATTTTGTTTCCTAGCTGCGTTGCAAAATATAAACGTATCTAACAAACGGACGCAAAAAATGTTTCCAACAACAGTGTATGTACCTACTCGTATCATGACACTGGAATCCAAATTGATAGACTACAGCAACATTTTGACGAGGAAAAGAAAATAGGAATATAAGGTAACTATTGGACACCGTTTGAAATGCAAATATTGCTGGCACTGAATTATTAAACCAATAGGTCTATATGAGCAAAGGCTTCCCATTCTCTCGCTATATAACATGCACCACGTGTGCAACGTGAGATATTAGTTACGAGTTGGTAGCAGACGGTGCTACGGGCGTTGTGCTGTGTAAATATACTTCACATAAAAAGTGTCACAGTGAATACTGTATATTAATTTCAAGGACTGTGTGACAAATCACGTTAATGCCTTGTGGAACACGGGACTGCAGAAATTCATATTTTGTACGGCTGATCTCTTGGCCAGTTAATGTAACATGAAAAATTTCTTCAGGGCGGACAGACGTTACGGTGGAGGAAGGTACGGGGGTTGGGGGGGGGGGGAGACGTGGCGTGTTGGCGTACACTTGCAATCTTCATCTCGCTCAACCCCTAGTAGCGCAATGTTTCGTGCAGCCAAGCTAATTCAAGTCTATCTGCAAATGTTCTACATAATAGATTTAAAAATATGCAACCTTTACGGACATTAAATTGGTTTTTGTTTGTTTGCCAGTAACGGCAGCAAAGGTCTCAGAAGTGTTGAATCAATGAACCACGTGCAGTGTACGGTTTGGCTCAACAGTGACTATTTCTGCACGAAGACAGTGCCATGGTTCAAGAACCCTACACGCCGGCTTCTCATCGCGGAGTCCCACATTCAGTCCGCTAAAAATCCATGTGACATTCGCGATAGACGAAGTGGCCATGTAGCTGGTTATTCTCAGATTTCCTTCGAGTTTCCCTTGATAATTATCATTCCACCATTACTCTATAATCCGTCATTGTGCAGCAGCCCGGAAAAGACAGCACATTATCACATCGCCGGTATTTAAGGAGGGAGGGGGGGCGGGTGCTTCATTTCTGACACTAAATCACTTCAGTGCTTGGTTCTCAGAATATTTGATGAAGCTTTAGCACACATCGAGGTCACTTACGTTGAATTTGATGAAACAGATGAACAGGGAATTAGGAGAGAGTAATCCGTCATCGACTATTCACAATACTTCCCTGGCCTTCGCATGATCTATGTCAGGAAGATTAGCCAGTATTTCTGACGTAACCCGAACAAGGTGTCCCATAATACGTGCTACACGCATTACTGTTACCGTATCTTGCTGAGCACTGTATCGCATTAATGCATCATTTTTTAACTGAATCCTACGTCAGGGATCATAATCCGTAGTGTAACCACCTGTCCTCAGGCAACAGTGTGTGTGGAGCGGGGGAGAGAATCATCTCTTCAGCTGGGACCCACAGACAGAGCCATTTTTAGCCTTCGGACCCACCGTCTGTCACCGAAACGTTTTAATCAATTTTGTATTTTTAAACACCGGACGACAGACAAGCCCAAAAGCTGAAATGTTATAAATCACACAGCCTGTCGCGTTGTCAGTGGTACATTCTGCAGTGTTCGATGCAATTTTTACATTGTCATATCATCCCAACGACGAGCTGTGGCCGCACATTTACAGGAATCCTTCGACTTGAATTCAAGAGCAGAATATTCAGCATTCCTGAACATGATATTTTCGAAACCTTCCCTCAAAATGAGAGTCATACTTACAGGTTTCTGGACGTTTGTCAGTCGATACTGCCCCCTCCCCAGGTCTTACAGTGGGACCGCACGTACCACTCGGGTTACGTGTACAACTGGTTGACAGCATCTGCCGTCGTTAATTGCTGGTCGCAACACACAGCACGTGTTGACTATGACCAGCACGTAAGCCTATTTGGCTGGCAGCACGAAGCTGCAATAGACTGCGTGGAGCACCACCTACCGCTCCGCAGATCGTGACTCCCGTGCACTGACGAAAGCTCGACACGCATCGCGTGCGTATTGCAGCTCGACGCACTCGGGGGTAAAATTTTCGTACGAAGTTTCGGAGTACTTCCAACTCATTCTTAAGTTACCGTAAAAGACAATGACGTGTATGTGTGTATGTGTGTGCATGTGTGTGTATGTGTGTGTATGTGCGTGTGTGTGTGTGTGTGTGTGTGTGTGTGTGTGTGTGTGTGTGTGTGATGCCCAGTTTCCTGAGCCACCCCACATACAGAATGTGGCAATAAAATATGACGATTTTCAGATCCCTGTTTTGTCGAACTGGTTTGAATATAAGCAACACAAAAAATTAAGGAGTATCAGCAGTAAAATACCATTTAATATTCGTATCACCAAATATTATTCGGGTGGTCAAATCGAGAAGAGTGAGCTGGACGAGGCATGTAGCACGTATGGGGCAAAGGAGAAGTGCATACACGATTTTGGTAGGGAGACCTGAGGGAAGGAGACCACTTCGGAGATCCAGGCGTAGATGGGAGGATAATACTAACATGGGTCTTCAAGACGTGGGATGGAAGCATGGACTGGATTGAGGTGGCTCAGGAGGGGGATAGGTGGCTGGACCTTGTAAATGCGGTAATGAACCTTGTGCTTCCATAAAATGCGGTGAGTTTTTTGACTAGCTGAGGACCGGTTAACTTCTCAAGAAAGACTCTGCTCCATGGAATTAGTTAGTTAGTTAGTTAGTTAGTTAGTTAGTTAGTTAGTTAGTTANGCTCCATGGAATTAGTTAGTTAGTTAGTTAGTTAGTTAGTTAGTTAGTTAGTTAGTTAGTTAGTTAGTTAGCTAGCTAGCTAGCTAGTTAGATTTACTTCTTAAAAATTACGTCTCTTAATTGATCTCCCTGTCATGAAATACACTGCGGTAATCGTGATCGGAAATTAACCGTAACTGCACAAAGGCATGCAACTTGCCCCCGACGCTGCGGTACCTCAGTTATTCGCGAGTTCTTAACACAAGCGCGTTATTTTGTGGCACGTTAAGAGACGACAGTGAACATGAGGGTCGAAATCAGAACCATCGATAAATGTCTGCTGCGACGTTATGGTTAATTTCCGATCACAATTGCAGAAATGTATTGCATGCCAGGAATGCCAGTTAGGAGATGTATTTTTTTAAAATACCATGCATATAGGCCTACTAAATGTCATTTTATTACTGATACTATGCAATTTGTTACATTCAACCCGATTCACCAAAACAGCAATCTGAAAATCATCACATTCAATTGCCGCACCCTGCACTTCAACTGAATAAGTTTCACACATACAGCGTTTATTAACATCCGCAGAAGGTCGCGATGTTGCCCAGGAATGGATGTGAAAGAGCTGATTGTTTACAGTCAAGATTCTGCTATAATGCCGAAGGTATGGAAAGGAAGAATCAGACGGCATTAATCACAAATGTGATATACCAGTGCAGAATCAAACCGTGCACCTTATGCGTAGGACCTGCCTCAAAATGAGTTGGCCTGAGCTTAAGCATTTGAAACACGAAAGCCCTTTAAACAATACTTAGAAATTCAATTCCTTATCGTATGAAACATATTCTCAATTATAAAGAACTACGGGCTAGTGTTGTTTATGGAAATAATCCTTATTTATAAGGAGACTCACTACAAACACACAAGCATACAGTGTGGCCTAGAGGCAGACACTGGCTGTAACAGCGGCTGATAACAATATGTTACAGCACGCAGCGTTTGAGAAGGTTGAAGTGCATAAAAACATGTTTAGAATAGCCGAACAAGAGTGCACGCAAACGAAGGAACTCCTAAGAGATTTGAGGCTCTCACAGCGGTGCTTCTAAAGGCTCTAGTCGTTGCGATGTGATGCCGTGTCTCTAGTCGACATGACACCACAGACCAAAGGACTATACGCCAGCTTACGAGAGAGAACATCTCACCACAGACGACGGTCCGGTTGAATAACGTAACAAGAAATGAAGGAAATAATATCACTCTAAAATTTTTCAGCTGCCCACAGATAACTCGGCTGGTAAAGAAACGCCGAAGGTTCACGGTGAAGATCAAAAAGTCCACAACTTAAGTCTTTGTAAGCCAGTTTAATGAAGAACATTTTCATAAGTGTGTCGTTTCCCATTACTACGAGATACGGTTTTAATAAATCGTATACAACCACATACAGTGCTGCCAACGCAAAATAACGCTGCAAACAAAATAAAGTTTACTGCTCTGTTAATCTGCCAGTGTAAATTGGTTTTCATAATTATATTGTTCCAGTTATAATACTTTCAGCGAATATTTCCCATGCGAGTTTGTGCTGCAGGCACGGCGCATGCTGCCACAATTCAAGCAGATAGAAGCGTCTGTACTACTACTACGTCATATATTGGACTCCCAATATTAACACACAGGAACCAACATAAACACGCTGTTCGTACTTTCGAAACTAAATGTTACAACAATGCAACCACCAACTTCACCATATTTGTCTGCATCTAGAGCGTCACTCGAATAAAATTCGTAGATAGAAATGAAGTGTTTTTACATACAACACACTTTTCGCTGAATCTTATTGTGTTAGAGATTATTAGGCGGTAAGCGAAACGGTGCGAACGCTATTGGTATATCGATGTTGGGCAGACCGTGTAAATCCAACCACACGCTCTTCCTCGAAACAACTTACCGGATTTCGAAATTCGATATTGGAAATGTAACAAAATGTACAATGCAAACGATTTTGCGCCTATCTGCGAATAATGAACAAGCGGTATATTCCAGACATAATGGTCACTGCGATACGGGCTGCTAAGTATATTTAACGGTTCTCTATCAACTACACTTTTCATTTTTAAAATATATCATTCCGTTGTTATTTATAATAAAATAAAGATAAAATCTACACACAACTACGTTTCACTTACTTACGGAACAACATGTTTCAACCGTTTCGGTCATCTTCAGGTACACAACACCTTTTCTGGTGAATCTGAAGGTGACTTAAACGGTCGAAACATGTTGTTCTGTAAACAAATGAAACGTAGTTGTGTTTAGACGAATGTTATCCTGATTCCCTTACATAATTCGGATTACACACAAGACTAAAAGAGTATTGTGAGCCACAGCAGGAAGCCGTCGTGGCCTACTGCAAGACTCTATGCCAGCGCTCACATGAATAAGCCGAGAAGTGTTAACAAACCCGAATCAACTCCGCCGCTTGAGGCGCCACATGTCCGGGGTGCAAAACACTGCAGTGTTAAACAAATGTATAACGGGGTTGCGGCGATAGTCTGATTTCCCGTCGTTGCGTGCTGTACGTCATTTCCGGCGAGTGTAGTCAAGTATTCATACTGGCTGTTATCACGCGGGATTGTCAGCCCTCTATTATGAGGCTTTATATGCTGCAGGCACATTTAATGACTGTTCAACTGATCTTATCTCGTACTGCTCGTACTGCTCAAGTGTCCCACAACACAATAATAATAATTATAATTATAATAATTATTATTATTATAGTAAGCCAATAACTATCTAGTTCTTTGTCCTTTAAATTGGTAATTTAACAGTCTAATGACCACTTACGGAGTCAGCACTACGCACAAATTAAACAAAAATAAAATAAACACTGTGGGAAATAGCACAACAGTAGCAAGTGATAACTGTGACGATAATAACGTACAGTGATAATTCTCATCACAGTCATCATCATCATCATCATCATCACGGAAAAAATTCACAAAAGTCTGTCCATTCAAATTCTCCTCTCTCCTAATTCTCTCCCAGTGAGATTAAATGTACGAAATACAAGACCTTAAATTAATTTTACATATTTTATTTCAAGCTTCCGCCGAGATGTATATGAGATCTTCGCTCTTCTGGGATGTTACACAGGATTTATTGGTAGTTACCGACGTTTAGAGACAACCTACCGGTCCCATATTCAGGGACTGCTTGGCCCTTGAAGATGGGGCTGAAGGTTGCCCGAAACGTCTTAACAATCAATGCTGCATAACATCCCAGAAGAGCGGATATCTCAGTTTCACATGTCGTTTTGTGCGGGCGTGGAACTGCGTAGTTCACTCTGACGGAAGGATTACATGCGTGGGCATAAAAAAAAACATGGAACAGAATATACGTACTTAAAGAGAAACCTAATTAAGTACGTGTAAGATCTACGGACAGTATGCTAAAACATACATTGTGAGGCGTGTAACTAATACGGACAACCACCTGATGACGATTTGCAATTAGATAGAAATATGGCAATTACATTTTACAAATTTTCAGTAATATTTTCTGAATACACATTTAAGGGAAGGCAGAGCTTTGGGAATTCATTTGAAAGTGGGAATATTTTGGATTTTGGAAATATAATTTAATGATGGCGTACTGAAATCAGATACCTTAGGTAAGTTTTTAAGGGTGGGATTTTGTGAAGACGGTAATGAAATGCTGGATTCCATGAAAGAAGAAATTTTCAACCTCAATTGTGTTCTGTCACAGACAGGGTAAAGTTGTGACAGAAAGTCTGCAACACCATCACCTCGGTCTCGTAACATCAAAATTTTTCTGCTGTGTTTCAGTACGTATACGGATGGAAACGTTTCAATCCGCACCGAAATAGAAAACCCAGCATTTTATACTTCCCTGAAGATAAAGCACAAACGAGTGTTCACGTAACGTAATGGTAGTGACCTCTGTTCCGCATACATTCATCAGCCCTCCTGACGCGCGAAAGTTTCCTCTGCGATGGTGACAATGGAACTTGGAACGGATACATTTCAATTGTTTTGTTACATGGATTCTTATTTAAGAAAACCCCACACAAGAATCAAGGGACGTTAGACGAAGAGATACCGAAAATTCCGCGATCGCCCAACGGGGAGTAAAATCAAAGTACGAGTTTCGCGGAGAGATATTTCTGAGAACACAGTCAAGTATTCTGGGATATAACGCTGTGCAGTTAAGGTGTTTGCTGCCTGACGTTTCGAAGCATAATGTTATCTTTATCTTCAAGGCTATGGACTGGTTGCCCTTCAAGATAAAAGCAACATGATTTATCGAAACGTCGGCCACTAATCACCCAACAACACACCATCACATTTCCGAAGACCTAAACCCTCGAAATGTCTCATACCGGGACATGTTTTAAAATAACACCCTCTGTATATGAGACTGTGGTTTTAATCTGGCATAGCCCCACTTTAACCTCATCGCTTGCGCTGTTACTGAGCAAGCCAGGCTGTTACTTGACTGCTAACTCAATATTTAATACGGGCTGCCCCGTCTTGTTCGTTCTGTACACTCCAGGCCACTGTTCCAACGTGTAAAACTTTTAGGTGGAGGTAAATGTTTTGTGACTCCATTTTCACTCCCTACTATCATGACCTTCTGTGGTATTTTTTGTTACGGTTTTTTGTCACCCCTCTGACAGTCAGGTGCAAATCACTTTCGCTTACATTCTCTCTCTCTACCCCCAGCCGTCTTCCGGCAACCGCACACCCAACATGGCGCTCTGCCACAGAGTGTTCGTGAAGAACCATCCCACTTCTAAGAGAATTTTTGGGTGCATTTTAAGATGGACTTTTTAAGTTTCCTCTCAGTGCGATTAAGTACAGTCTACCGTTCCTCCTCCTCTCTCTGAGTACGAGTCCTAGCTGCTACAACCCGAAAACGTTAGCATCACTATTGATCGAAGCCAGCGACAGATTTATAAGCGAAAGTGGCAATATTCATTTCGTATGTTGCATTTTGATCGGCTGTTTAACAATATGACGCAATAATTTAAACTGAATAACATTTAAGAAGTCTGTTTCCAGGTCCAGCCTACCTTGCAGATGCATATATTACGGTCCTTCGAAACGTGGGTATATCTCCACATCATTGAGTGACGTCATAACCCAAGAGAAGGTATGCCTAACATTCATAACCACTGATGTGAAAAACGCCATGTCTGGTGATCCCGAATATTGCCGCGGACCGCCTGTCGCTCAGCATACGCCGTACGCTGGGTAGTAGGCATTAAGGCTGGGTGTGAAGAAAACTGGTTAAAGGCAATAAGCAACACGTCTGTCTAGAATTTCTTGTTTGATTTTCAGAGTACAGTGCAACAAACAACAGCTCTTAACATGTGGCCTGCAAAGCCGACACTATTGGGAAGAGGAGCGTTAGTGTTCAGGCAATTTAATTATAGAATAATTGTTAATTATAGTAATTATGCCTACAATTACACGTGATCTATGTAGGATAAATACGGATTAACACAGGCCAGTACAATGCGAATAACAGCAGTAATATTTGTTCAGTTAAGCTTCTGACGTCACTGCCACAGACACTGAGCGATTTCCTCGCTGTTATTCGAATACGTTACGGTAAAAGTCCAAACCTCGCGCCTTCAGCCAGCTCAATCCAGTGCACACTGCCAAATTTATGTACTTGACTTTAATGTCCCGCAGAGATGACCTAACATAATTCGGCCAAAGGTAACTATTGTCCGATTCAAGGCAGAGTTGAAATATATAACGATTTCCTAATTATTACAGCCGTAGCTTACACAAAATCATAAATTTCAATGCACTTGTTTAGATTATACAACACCACAACACAGCGCCGGGAAAGCTTGGTCCTACAGCGACCAGCGTACAGGTCGGACGTCTGACAAACCTTAGCTCCAGTCCCGCCAAGACCTCGACATTTTACTCTCCTGCAAAGCGTGCAGACCGGCTCGAAGAGGCCAGCTGACTTTCTATTCAATGGGCACTGGGGACACTCCCCGGGAGTAAGGCGGCGGGTCGTGAAGCTGATCCCTCACCCCATCTAGTGCAGAGGTTAACAATGAATGGAATATAATTCCACTCACTCACATATCTTCACGGTGTGCCCAGGGACAACTGTCATCAACACAGTTCATCATTCATTCCATTCTCTCTCTCGCCATAGCCTCTTCCAAAGCGAGTTCTCCACAGAGTGCGATCTAGTGCTTCCTCTTTCAGTTTCCGGTATCCTCTCCTTTCATTAAGGACATCCAGTAGCTGCTTACGTTTTCTTCCTCGTCTTTCCGCCAACTTCTATACTTCCCTCTATTTTTCTTTCAATATGTGCTTTACAAGGCTGTTCCTACGCTTGATGTGACCAATCAAGTTCGCCTTCCTCCTTTTTATTGTACGTAGGATAGGCCTATTCGTCTCCTCCTTGACTTCATGTAATACTTCTTCATTTCTCACTCAAGAGGTCCAACTGATCTTCATCATCCTTCTCCGGCACCAAGTTTAAAAATGTTCAGATATATCACCATAATATACAACCAAAATTTTAAACAATCACTACAAGACAATTACAATTTGTATGTTTATATCGCCTTTCGTCGCCACGTTTTCATTTGCGAAGAGTGCTGAGCTTTCACGTGCGGAATGTACACATTCTGCCTTCATGTGTTCCACAGAATAAACTGTGACTAGGCATTTTCCCGGAATACAAATAACCAACCGTTCTTCATAACGGAGACGCAGTCTGCTTCCTGTTAAGGTGGAACGTGAACATAGATTCAGATACTCTCAACATTTGAACTGCTGATACCCTGAAGATGGAGGCAGCAAGAGCGTCTGAAACGTGGGTATCTATTTACCAATCGATATGGCGTGATATTTCAGGAGATTTGAGTGTTCTTCAGCACCATATAAGAACATTAAACTTCGCACAGAAAGTGAATATTTAAAACTTACTGAGAGAAGCTGCAGGCTTCAAGGATTTAATATGACAATGAACAACTGCCAGGGTAACCACTCTCTTTGATTAGCATTTATAAAACCCAATACGCAAGCTCCTCAGAGGTCTCCTGGATCATCCCAAACCACTGCAGACTTACAGGCAAGTGAGCATACTACTAATGAATTCATGACATACGAAAATCAATACAATCTGCGCTTTGCCTGAGGCCCAGAGTAAAGCGAACTGTTATACGTACACCGCAGTGCACATCGATGGTCTTTAGGCGATTTCGCCGAACTGCGAAACGCGAATACTAGCTTCGTCATGTCCGTCCTTCCGTCCGTCCGCAAGGAACTCGGCGGATTCTCATAAAATTTGACATTTTAGAACTTTTCGAAACCCTGTCATGAAAATTCAAGTTTCATTAAAATCTGACAAGAATAAAGGGTACTTTACTTGAAGAGCAATGTGAATTTATGATAATATCTAGCCGGATACTTGTAAGAATGAACAATGTTTCAGACAAAAGTTGTATAGAAAATCAAACCATGCATTTGATGTTCAATAACTTTTTTCCCGAAAATCGTGACTTTTATGACAAAATGCGGAAAAATATGGTAGATCTAGACAAGCCACACGTGGCAGCATAACACGGCGCAGAAAAGAAGCGGTTTGCACACCGGACAACTAAGGCAAGAACACACACACACACACACAGGCGCACGCGCGCTATCGTAACATATAAAACTTATTGCTTTTCCAGGGCAACAATGGTTATCCAAAAGCGCCTAGATGTTATGTTACAGGCTACGTACGCTGCCCGTCTTGCTACCTGTCGTGTACAAATACACGCGGATGGCAAGCTGGTTCTTTATACGTCAACCAGTACTGATCCACACAAACATTTAAATAAATCCAAACGCCAGAATGGTCCGATGTAATTTCACTTACTGCAACTTGAAAAATTAGCGCAGTCTAACAAACAACAAAACTTCGCTATAAAGTTGTAATTCGGAGAGGACATACAGCCCAATCCGAGGATGCTGAACAAACACAGGAATATGGCACCACTGATTTTGTGTAAAGCAGTTTGAAATGCCAGACGTTTGAAATAATAACGACGAAGCGTTTTTCGGGCTTCCGCTGCGGTGCACATGAGATCTGCGCTCTTTTTGGATTTTACGTAGCGTAGAATGGCAGCTTCTCACCGAAGTTTCGGGACAACTTATTGGTCCCATCTTGAAGGGTCAAGCATTCCAAGAAGAAGAGAGCAGACCCCACCAATGATGAACTTCCACTCGTCCCGTAGGTATAATAAAGGAACTTTGTAGGTCACAGGGATGCTAATTATTAATTCATCAAAAAACCACTTGTGTCACTTAATGTGTTGATTCGCGGTTTACCTAACGATGCTTCTGGAAACTCATTTGTTAAAATGCATAGTATGGAAGAGATGCCGTGGCCATGTTGAGTTTATTAACCAAGAACCTGAACTGAGAGAGCAAACGCAGCGAAATTCACGACCAAATTCGCTATCTCTAGGCTCAGATTCGAATCACGGACTCCACAAATATGAAGCACATTCCGTATTACTTAGCTGAAACTGGTAACATGAAATGACATCCAAAGAAATGAATTAACATCAGAGCACAGGGTTACTGTCCATTCCACCTGCAGTAGCCTTTTTTTTTTATTCAAGCCTCAGGGATTCCTTACCTCTCTGACACGATTATCACAATAAACGGCATTATTCTGTCGGTTTTTCTAATGAAGATTCAGTTTAATTCCCGCAAGACACGCTTCAAAAGTTTCAGTTAGGCCTGTTTATTATTCACCAAACACTAGCAGTGCGAACAGCAGTAACACAGCAGCTTCAATTTATCAGAAACAAAGGCCCTGGCCCCGTAGCGCGAAGTGCGACATTCCAGGTGAAGTTTCTCGACTCCGATCTCATGACCGCAGAGCTTGTAGGCACAGTCTGCAGCGCTCTTGTATCTCGAAGCCTTCCACAATGCCCCTTTTCTTTACCTCTACTAATGGTAGTGTCTAGTAGTGGCATATTGTAAAACCCTCTACAAGAGGGTTAGTTCTGCTCCACCACGCTACACTGCATCCTAGGGGTGTTACGAGGTAGTGGGTAAAGCAGTGACGTAAGCGGAATTTCCTATAGCTACCTTAGCAGGAACAAAACGGGTTACACTGCACTGCAGGCGAAGGGTTAACAGCCTAGCTAACGTGTTACCAGGGCAAAACTGTAGAGTAGGAATACTGCTCTTTGTAATTGTAAATGTTTAAATATTTCCCAATGTTTACACAAAAAGCATCTATAGATTATATGATAAAGTTAATAAAACAGTGGCATATTTTTAGACTTCAGGGTTGACATTGCTGTTTTTGTTTCGTACATGGGTACTGAAGTTCCTGAGAAAATAATGCCTCAATTTTTACGATAAAACTGTTAATAAAGAAAGGATTAATGAAGAAGACCGCATGTCAGACCGCAATGGTCCATTCCCGAAACAAATTAACAGACATCCAGTAATTATGGGAGGATGCTTATACAGAAACTTGATGAGCGAACCTGATTTTCAGTTTGTTTTGGTTTAACAGAAGCCTCACTAACCATGGAGCCAGAATTTTATATTACCCGTATTTTTTAAGCTTGCACATTTGCTAGGAGACAGAATACAGAGTTTGTTACTCCTTCAGCACAAAGCGGTGACTATATATACCACCTCATGTAACATTAAAAAACTCTGCATTATGCCCATTCAGAGTATTTAAAATTCGCTTATCCTAACCTCAGCCTTGTAATGTATGCCACGCATCCAGTGACACGACGCAAGTGTAACAACAAGATAGGATTTTATACACTGCACTGACGATGGGCTTCAGTGTGATAAAGTAACTCGCTTCACTGCATTTACGTCTAAAACTGGCTGTGCAAACTCTGATAACGAAGTACCTTTACACAAATAAATTATAAATCCTAAGTTTGTTAAGTACAGAACTAAACAAGAATGAAATATCCGAGAAATAATTTATGGGTTTGGTTTCCGCGATACGCAGCAATTTCACATAAACTCACAGAGTGAACCCGCATGGTGTCAAGCAAGTACTCCTCGCCAGCCATGGAATGTGTCCACCTGTACCTACCCACTGACCTGGAAGGTGGGAATGCACAACATGCACGTCAGAGGCAAAGCACTGGAATGGTAAATACAGCACCAGTATCGCTTCATGCATGCGCACTGCATTGCAATGCTTAATTACAACAACACTTCACGTGCTTTGTCACTTACATTTGTTAACAGCGACGCTCGTCTCTTGTTCCCGCCACTCAAAATGCCTTCTTCAAACACCGGAGTCATTTCTCGGACAGTTATTAAATTAATTACTGCATAATCTTCACTAGCCCATTACACACAGCAAATGTTGTCCAGGTGCATACAGAAGCCAACATGGGCTGCAAAACGGAGGACGGCCGGTTGGGACAAGAACTTCTTTCTCCAAAACGCCCAGATCGCTTCTGGGGCCCACCCAGCCCCTACTAAAAGGATATCATGGGCTCTTTAGCCGGGTAAAGCGGAAGAGACGTGAAGCAGACCACTCACACACCTGGTGAAAAGATTAAAAATGTGTGGAGCTATACCGTCATTCCCCCCCCCCTCACCACCTCATCGTGCACATACGGGCCTTACCTCTACTTTCCAGTATACTATCACCACCTCCGCAAGTATAATGCCAGAAGCATTGTTTTAACTGCCTCTCCTTCCCAAAACTTGTAGACCTACACAGCTGGGCGTTACTTATTCCGTACGATTATCTCAGAAAACTAACAATGATTATCTTCCTAAACTGCAGTGGCGGTTTTCCTTGTAATGGAGCAGATATGTGTTTACTGTGATGTAGGAATCAAACGTTTACACATAACCATAATCTTGAAAGCTTAGCAGAACTCCACAAAAATAATTCCTTAATGTCTGAAGTTTATAGTGTGATTTTCACAGTAACGCCAAATACATATGTGTGTGTGTGTGTGTGCGTGTGTGTGTGTGTGTACATATACACATACACAAATTTGTGCAAGATAGCAAAGAACTCGTTTCGGGACAAGATTGTGTGTATAATGTTTACATTCCTGTATCTAACTGGTACAGATAAAAACAGAAAAAGGACGCCGCAAGATGGAAGAAAAGTAGGCAAGACAGACGGATGACAAAGCAACGGGGCGCACGGTACTGGCGACTGATAATAAAACAGGCAGCACGGGAACAGCCTGCAGCTGGCGCTTTACAAACTGTCAAAAGTCATATCTCTTTATTCTAAACAGAATTCAAATCAACAGTGGCGCACATAACCCCCCGCACACTCCGGGGCTCGCGGTGCCTCCAGACGTACAGCACACTAAAATCTGCTATGGCTTTATTCGTTTTGTATTTCATTATTCTGACACAGGCAGCATATTGGATCACTGTTATCAGATCTTAGGGTCACTTCGGTAATAATTAATAATAATTATTATAAATAATTATTATAATTATAGGGTACCCCGGTTATAGAACAGCGGAGGCGGGGGGGGGGGGGTTACCTATGCTACTGCCAATGAAGCAAAACCGATATTCAAAACTCTAAAACAATCTGCCGGTTTTTCAGTGAATTTTATACTAAACGACGTGGTTACGCATCAGCATAACAGGGATTGTACCTTGGAACTGCTGGGCTAGGTATAACGTTTAACATTAGATACGTATATACGTCTTCATTCTGCAGCAGACGGGAGAGAGTGATGAACGAAAGTTACCATGTAGCACTCAGTGGAAACTTACGAGCTTTAACTACGTCCAGCAAGTAACAAAATGACCCAGGGAGAGCCAACAAGTACAACTGTGTCCAGCACAAAACAAGAGGAGAGGCACGATGCAACAAGTGTAACTATGTCTGATGTAAAAACAGACGGTACATTGCAACTTTAGATGCTTAACTGTGTCCAGCACAAAACAAGAGGTCACAAGGGAACTTTACAAATGTTACTGCGTCCAGCAGAACTTCCTGCCCCTAGCAACAGGGCTCAAATCAATGAGCTTACAACGTTCTACGAATGTGCAGCGGGCTCTTGTCAACACCGGGCAACTTAATGACAAGCTGACTAACTGTTAGCTTATTAAGGAGTCTGCTCCATGGCGTTAAGAATATGTTCCAAACCAGGCCTGCTCAGCCTGTTATGTAGAGCGGGCAACTTCGGCAAGATTAAGTCCGCATGCAGGCAACATGAAATTCAATACAGGAATCAAGACTGAGTAAGTATACATGTAACTATACGTATATTTGTGCCTTTATATGTGTCTGTACATCACGTGCATTAACACGTACTGATAATAACAGGAAAACTGAATAAAAGTAAGGTTCATAACATCGGCTGCGGTGTCGATACATTTAGCACGTTTTTACAAAATTAATTAGTAACGTAAGGCAGATTTCTACAAATTTTATCAACAGAAAAGGCAATAATTTGCTTTCAAAAACCACCTGACTGATAGACATATTTCCCGCTTTGATATAGTCATCTTATCTTCGGCACCCATCTCTTGTTACAAGGAGGTAAACATTTATGGTATCATCACTGTCCCCCCCCCCCCCAAAGAAAACCAAAATTTCTGTACTGGTAACACATTTACCGAATCTCAAGATATGGGATAAAAACATTGTACTTCCAGAGATCATCCCATATACAGTGATGGGACCACAAACTGAATCATTCAGGAACAGTGTTTGGACGCCTTCGGTGGCAAAAGACTTCGTCTTTTTCTTCTTGAAAGCGTCCAGACCGCTTTGGGGCCCATTCAGCCTCATAATCAATAGTTACGGGCTTTTCTGCTTTGGTAAACCGACGGAGACGTGAGGCCGACCACTCACCTTCATCTAGTGCCAAGGTTACGAATGAATGGAGCTATCCTTCCACTCCCCAATGCGTCTTCATCTTGTGCACAGGGACAACTTGTATGAGCAAATTCTCATTCTTTAATGTGCGTGTTATTCGTTTTTGAAGCTCAACTGTTATGTACATTTATACTGAGAGAAAGCATCTATATTCCGGGTGTAGAACGGGTACTTTTACTTGTTATTATAGATCTGCCGTTTTAAAAGCCTTCACTCAAAATGTTACCCTGCCTCGCCACAGAGAATAACTTCACACTGCCCACACTATTTCTGCAGCCCCTTCAGGCACTTGCCAATTCAGCACAGATGCAACTTCCTGCATACTGCAATTTGCGTCATTTGCACCGCACTACTGCAGTATTAGGCGTGTACCGTGAACTAACATTGACGTGGCATGCGAATCTGAATTTGGCAAGTCAGGATTCCGTGCAGAGCAACTTAACTGGAAACTGCACGAACAAACATAACAAAGCACCGCGTGTTTATTTCAAAAATGCAAACCGACCTTATACCGACATATAATTGTGAACAGGGAAATATTCCATATCTATATATATAATGAACTAAAATACCAAGACACGCAGGTAGAACACAAACGGCTTGCAAAGAAAGTAAGGATTAAAAAGATAATAATTTGCTCCACAAGACCAGTTTGCTGGATGAAATTATTTTGCTGCACTCAGTTATGGTGCAACGAACCGACGACGGCTGTTCACGTGTTTCATTGTTAAGGTCACGCAGTTCTCACCAGTGACGCTTCTCTTAAGTTTCGGGACGTCTACATATTCCACAAATTTAAAGAACAGACACTGTAGATTTTTAGTTACGTGATAAAATGAACATCCTGTATAAACCACAACTGCTGTGAGTCCAGGTCACTGAAACGGCAAAAGACTATTTTATAATTCTGTACAGTAAAAGCGAATATAAATCAACAAACGTATTTTTCGGACATAAGTAAATAATAGCAGTAGTTAAGAGGGTGGAGTCTGTTACCGACAGAATATCCAGTTGCGTATTACACCAAGAAGTCGGTGGTATTACGCCCCACGTCGGAGGTTATTGCAAAGTACAGTTCTAACGACAGTAAAGAGCCCGTATTTGTTGTGTTCCTTTATACGACCGAATAAATCGTGTGGAGATTTCAATGCAAGAGCAGAAAAAGTATTTTATAAGAAAAATAGGGGAAGATATTAACACTACTGGCTCCTGGAATTTAACGTGATGTTGTATGGCGGATATGTAAGGAAGTTTTACATAAGCCTGCTGTCTCAATCTACAAGGCAAAAGAATCAAATGCATTTAGTTCGTCTCTTAGCCAATAAAAAGAATTTCAAATAGCAATTTTCGGCACAACATCAAAATTGTACGATCACCCCTTGTTGGCTGTCCGCTACTACCTATCCACTGCATTCGCAGCTATCCTCAATATCTGGAGGCCGTAAGCTACATCAGCACTCGGCAGATAAGGCATGCACTGCTGACAGGAGATCTTGCGAATTAAGACACTCAGCGGACAAACTGCAGTGTTTTAAGGTAAAGTATTCCAGCAGTCTAGAAGACAGCTCAAAAGTTTGGGCGCATGAAGGCTGCAATGAAGCAAGTCCCATACTGGAAACCCATAAATATTAAACATCACAGTGCAAAATTTATTCGCCTGGGTGATCTGGCGCTGGATTTGTGCACCCCTGGGTAAAAGCATGTGATGCGCGGAGTAAGAACTGTGATTTGAATGACTAAGACACCAGCGTGATGCTGGGAACGAAGTGTCGATACGGAGAGCTGATATGAGCAAGAAAAGACATAGTCCACTTTACCGCTCATTTGATAGTCCCTGCATTGTTTGTACGATGTTCAGTTTCTCCGTTATGGGAATAACTACCGTATTATATAGGGCTTTTTACATTCCCCATGGGGGCTCCAGACCACTTAAAATGCATTGCGCGTTGCGTTCTGTCTCTCTCTCCAGCCACATAACCCTTCAAACACACACATGCAGTTCATATAACCCTCCACGCAACTCGTTATACCTGTGTGCACAAAGTCAGAGAGTTCTGCTGTCAAGCCCATAATAATCCAGCAACAGGTACACACAGTGCGGCGCACTGTTACAGTTCCAAGTGAACTGCCTCAGAATGAATGCCAAATGTCTGACAGCGAAATGTTGACATTTCATGTACTGTTTATCTAAGGGCGCTGTCAGAGGTTCAGACTATACAGCACCGAATGTTTCGAAGATCAGTAAATACAATAACCCTCGTTTTAGGCCCGTTTTTTTAAACTCGTTTGTTTCACGCCTTTTTGCTTTAACTCGCCTTGCCAAGTTACACCACTTCTTAATTTGCGCTTTCTCATCTTCGGTTTAACGCCATTTAGCAGCCTGGGGTTCTGTTAAGCTAACCACTTATTTCTGATGGGAATGTTATTTTTGATTTACGCCTTTTTATTTACGCCAATTTTTCAGGAACGCAACTGTGACCTTAAACAAGGGCTGGCTCTAATGAATTAGAAATGATGTGAAAGGAAATTGCTGTAGCCTAATCTGAAATACAGAGTGGTCCAGAAGTCACCTGACGCTAGATTTTATCAACAGAAGCCCGAACATACAATAATTTCGTCGTCTTCTCGTTTGCCAACAATTCAGGGACGATAATTTATTCTTGTGAGGTTGACCACAGTTGGCAATGCTGTTAGACCTTCGCAGATGTCAGAAAGCCAACAACTCTTGAAGAACTTTAATTTTCACGGAAGACGCAGTAACTGACGCTGATGATAACTGGCAGCTTTATGGGACAGAACGTTAACGTGTTGCCTCTACTATCAAGTGCCTTCTGTGACACTGTATTATACAGCATTGACAGAAACTACTCTGGCAGAATAAACGGTCTTCGGGCCGAGACGTAAACACTGGAAATTCTGACTACAAAACTGCAGTGCTTCACACGACAGCAAGGTTCGGTGTAGGGCTTTAAAAGTCTTATAAAGTGTGGATGCGGTTATACAAATTTACCCACTTTCTGGTACAGTAAGAGCAAAGGCCCAATGTTCGACTTGCACTGTACAGATAACGAATTGGATTAGCCAGCCGAAAGGATCATGGGTTTGTCAAATCTGTTCAAACCATCACAACGTGCAGTATAATAGGTGTTTATGTAGTATCCTCCCCACTTGGGACTGACTTAGTTCTAGGTCAACGCGCGTTAAGAACATATGAGGTGAACAAAACACTGACAAATACACGTTAAAAATGCCAAATCAACAAGGAAGCCTCCATTTCAAAACAGAATAACACACTGAACGAGATACCTGAAAGATTTTACAGAACATAAAAACTGGAATCAGAACATCAGATAGAGTACTTCACCACTACACAATTCCATAGGCCTCGTACAAGTTAATTACTGAACGGAAGAGCAACACGCAACTAGGGCTAAAACACACTACACCTGAGTATTTTAACTGACCAAAAATAAAACACACAACAGCTACTATAATAATATTTTTATAGAGGCCTCATTACATATCAGAACTGCAAAATACGACATCTCATAATCGCAGTGTTTAATGCAATATACAACTTTTACCGTTTACGTATTGTTTTTATACGAATCCTGAGATTCTCCGTGTGTAGGATGGAAACATGTAGCTTAGCAATTTGAAATAAAATAAGAGTTTTGTTTACACTGAACCTCTGTTTGTACCGAAAGATTTTTTGTTGCTTAAAGACGATTCTTGAGGCACATAGGTTGAATAATGTAACTTGCATATAGCGTACGAAAATGACCTGTTTAAGGTAAGTACTAACTGAAGTGAGTGAGTGAAAAAGCTACAGGAAGCCTCAGTCAAGACCACATAAAACTTAAGCCTCCTCCAGCACACTCTTCATCTATCAGCATTTGGCCCGATTACAACGGTTAGAAATCTACAGACTGCTTAGACATAAAAATTCCATTAACTGCATTCTTCTTGGAATGAGAAATGTTTCAGACAAAGTTTACGCGTGTTATGTTCGATATTTTTTTCCCCCGAAAATCCTACCTTTTATGAGATGATGTGGTACAGCCAGACACGCCACGGATGACCATATAATACGACGCATGCTCTTTGCATGCAGGATGACTACGGATACAGACACACACTCTCATAATATTTAACCCTTTAAAGACGAAGCGTATCTGTTTTATATAAGGACTCAGTGCGTACCGCGCTGTAAACACTCTCCACTTCGGTTATAAAAACCAATCTCTTAATGTTTTATAAGGCAAAAGTTGCCGTTTGTTCTGAGATCCGTACAAAACGCATAAATGCAACGTGAGTACCGTGTAGAATTGTTGAATGTTAAAGCTGGTGGTGTGTAAAGTTACCGCTACGCTTTGAAAGGTTAATAACTATTGCTTGTCCACGGCAATAACAGTTACACGAACACGCATGTATGTTACGTTTTACGAACACTGCCTGTCTTCTAGCAAGTACTTCTGGCTTCCAGACGCCGGTTAGGACAGAAGGCAACAGAACTCAGGCCAGACGCGAAATGGGTACGGTCAGGAATTATCTCATAAACCTGTGCTTAAGAAGCAATAAAGGAGGCCGTCGAAATTTGCTAACAGTGACTTGAACACCCTCCTGTAACAACGTATTCATATTCATTCAAGGTATGAGATGAGCACGTTATAAGCCATGCTGTTTCTTTCCGATTAATTAAACAAATATAAATTTTGCTCACTAATGACGTCCAATTGTAAGCGTCTGAAACATGATATCCATTATACAGGATGGAAAGCCGCATCCGACGTATCATTAGTTGAACTGCAAATTTTAAACACGGATCTCGTTTGCTTGCCTTTCCAGAAAAGTAACAGAAAATACGGGGATTAAAAATCAGTTTCTTGGCTGCCTTTCAAGTGAATCAGACCGATATAGGTCTCACTGAGAAATTCTGTAATTCACATTACACTCCTTTGTCAGTCACTAGCGTGTCTTTAACGAGCAGATTAACTGACCGCAATACAACGGACTAGTTACAGGAAATTCACCGTAATTATTGTCTTGCTAACAGTTTCACATGCACAGCGGACAAATATCTGGTAATATGTAATAAACTGTAAGACACTGCTTACCTTCAATGATGGGAGGTCTGGGTTTGTACGTCATATCTGTAATAGCAAAAACAAATGGAAGTGTTAGTTTCATTACAAATAGCAATATAGAGTTAAAATCATAAATGAGTAGGAAAATTGTTGTAGTGGTACTGATTATGATAGGAGTGGTGATAACGGGGATTACAATAATCATATTAATAATAATTCACTACAAGTACATATTTGACAACATCAAAGACAGCTACTACAGGCAAGCATTAGTAATACAAACACTACAGTAAAAACCAATAAAATACACAAATTCACGACATCAAGTTAAAACATAAAAATTAACCCCCGACAAAAGAGGCAAGAGCCGATCCCAGTGGCCGCGCGGTTTAAGGCGCGGCTCTGCGGCCGAGCGCTTGTTGGGATCGTGGGTTCGAATCCCACCGGAGCCATGGATATTTGTCTGTTGTGAGTGTTTGTGTTGCTAGGTAGAGGTCTCTGTGACGGGGCCGATCCCTCGTCCAGAGGAGTCCTACCGACTGTGGTGTGTGTCTGAGTGTGATCAAGTGAAACTAAACAACCTCGACACCTACTGTGAGCACGTAGGAGAGGGAAGGACTACGACACGATACAAAAGAGGCAAGAAAACTATGTATTATCATATTCTTTAATTAAGCAGTAATTATTAATTACAAAGGGCAATTGGGGTATGAAACAACAGGAGAGGAAACGAGAATACAACATATGAAGGAACGTGATGAGTTCGTTTAACCGCCTATTAACTGCTGAAACTCAACAGGAATTATCCTCAAAATGACTTACAGTTTACCGCGTCCTTCATATATACTCAAGTGACAAACCATTAAAGGCACACGTATTTCACATCGGAAGTCTTTATCAAAAAGTTTGGTACTATGTTTCTGTGCTACATAACAAATCCAAATTGCTTACTGCAGTGAATGTTAAATATTGTGTTAGATAAACTAAATGCATAGGTCCACATGCACAATTCTTGCCGTAATATAATGTCATTAAGTATTAACAGGTTTAGAGGTGCACAAACTGAATGTGTTGGAGACTGTGACACTTATTCCTACGTTCATTATTAAGGTTTCTGGGGGGTAAACCGTAGGGGATGTTCTGATCACGAGGATACAACCCGCAGTGGCTCGAGAATTGAGTCAGGATGTTTAAAAAGAACTGGTGAAACACACACCTTAAGTTCGCATCTCACAGACACGCCAACAGAAGTAGCTGCGAATATGAACAGTGACAAAGTGTTGATTACTGGCAACTGACGACCGGACAATGCGTAGTGGGCAGGGAGCTACACCAGTAGCGATCCTGATGGAGGTGTTTCATACACCGCGCCTTTCGTTAATTAAATCCATGATCACAACTAATCCATTATGCTAAGACAGAGCAACTTTACTTATAATAAGATGTACTTTCATAGTTTTCCAATTGACTTCAAGCAAAATAGAAGAATGTGGGCTACAGGTCGAGGCCGTTTGATTATTAATGCCACCTGTCAGACACTGAGAGCTACTACATATCCTGTGAGTGAATAATACGCCCTATAGGCCCACACATTCAGTCAATCGATTGTAAGCAACATATAAAAATACGCGTTACGGGTTCGACAGGAATTACAAGGGCTCTTATGGGCTGTAGTACACTGCAGCCTGTTACAGCGAAAATTCTCTATAATTGCAAAGCAGCACCGACAAGTCTCAAGGGAGCACAACTGGTTACGATTCATTACATGAAAAACAGCGTTACTGCTTTGCGGTATCTGCACACGACAAACGCGGTTGCTGTTCCGGATGGATACGACACACTGATCACTGGAAGTAAGTATGAACCGGACGTGCTGGTACATTTCGTTATTTAATTTAATAAATACATATCGTTTCATGGATCAAAAACTTGAGTGATCTCAGGCTTCTGTCGCGGTGTAAATGAGATTTTCGCTCTTCTTGCATGTTACGCAGCGTAGAATGTGTGTGCGCGCGCGTGTGTGCTTGCGATTGCGCCTGCATATCCCTACTTCAGCCTACCAAACAATTAACCGATTTTCATGAAACTTGGTATCAAAACTATGGCCACTGAAAGACACTACAACACCAGATTTTAATTTCTTAAGTAATAATAATAATAATAATAATAATAATAATAATAATAATATGACTCACCAGCGAACTTCTAAGGCGGCGGTAACACTAGCGCTGCTTATATTGACCAGAAATGATCGCAATTGATTTTGATAAAAAAAAGTGTCACTCCTGTTTTGGTAATGTATTTGTACAGCGTAAAATAACAAGATGGTCAACGTGTAAGCATTTTCCTTACATCTGGGTTTTGAGCCATAACTAATAAATAACTGGGGAAAATGTGATCTGTGTGCGTATCTCTGTGTGTGTGTGTGTGCGCGTGTGTGTGTTTGCGCGCACGTTTAAAACTTGCTCCTAGGACAAATCATAAATGTGCACTTATAATTACGAAATTAGCAATCATGAGGAACAGCACAATTATGTGACAAATGTAACGTATAGAGAATCTTCAGTTCCTAGTTAGTTCCTCAAAAAACAAAAATCATGCAATAATAATAATAATAATAATAATAATAATAAGGGAAAACAAAGTAATGCATGGCCAGTATATTAGAAGCATTGATAAACAGCTCATCAGCGAGGATGACACGTTCCTCTGGCTGTCAAAGGGAAACCTGAAAGCAGAAACTGAAAGTGAAGGAGTGGCAGCACAGGACCAAGCACTACAAACAAAGTATCATGCAGCAAAATTATTACAAACAGAAAAAGATAGCGAATGCAGATTATGTCACCAATTTGAGGAGACAGTAGACCATATTATATCAGCGTGTCGAATATTGGCAAAAGAACAATACATCAAACGACATGATAGGGTGTGCGCTCAACTACACTTCAACATATGTAAGGAACTAGGGGTAAAATTAGACAGTGAACTCTGGTATGAACATGTACCGAAATCAGTAGAAACAAGTCAAGTGGGCAAGGTAACCATATTATGGAATTAAAAAGTGCAAACCGACAGAACCATCCCCAACAATAAACCGGACATCATAACCCGCGGTAATGAAGAACGAATATGAACGTTAGTTGATGCAGCAATCCCGGGAGACAGAAATGTGATAAGGAAAAAAGACAAGAAGATTCTAAAATATAAAGACCTTATAGTAGAAATACAGCGCATGTGGAACGTAAAAACAAAGGTGACGCCAGTAATAAGGGCAACCGAAACCATTTCAAAATCCTTCAGAAAATACTTGAGCGGCATACCAGGAAAGCACGATATCAAGGAACTACAGAAAACAGCTATACTGGACACAGCGCATACTTCGTAAAGTGCTACTGTAGAAGCACAAAAGAGTCTAATATTGAAGACAGCGTTATATGCACCTCGAAGAGTAAGCGCGGAATAGCTGCGACACTGCACGCCCTAGAAACATGGTTTGTTTCAGGTATATAAGTGTGAATATCCCGCATAAAGGAGATGATGATCATGACGATGATGATGATGATGATGATGATGACGACGACGACGACGACGATGATGATGATGATGATGATGATATACATTTGAGGGACTGGACATCTACGTAACCAGATTTACACGTTCTAGGAACTGCCTGTCATGAATATTAATCAGATGGAAGAGCGAAATAAATCACAGGTGAATGTCGGCCATATGCAAAGTGTGTTCACTGCGCGGTACACCATGACTCTAAAAAGAATAAATTTCGACGTCGGGAACGAAAATTTCCACAGGTGATACTTTGAAATAAATGTACGGAATATTTGAAACGCCATAAAAGGTTCTAAATGCACTTTAACATAAATGAGGGCATTTAGCAAGCTGTGATAACGTTTGTGAAGACACAAAATTAGTTCTGAACGGAGACTTCCTGCAGTACACATTTAGCGTGTGAAACTGCATTTGAGCGCTCAGGCGTCAAACTGTGTGATGCACTCCTACTGATTCACTGTTCATAGTCACACGTTTAATGACATTACATGCTACTTTTATGTGTTCCATTTATCCCCTTTGTTGCATTTTTAACTCAAGGGTTTTAATACAGAGTTCAAACGACACTGTAGTAAAACACATTTGTCCCCACCGGTTTTTCACGTGACATGATGTGGTCCATGTTGCATGTTGCAGGTGATGCATGTGTGCCTGTCTTATGCAAGTTAAGTACTTTAACACACTTAAAGATTCGAAATTATCACGGGGAAGCTGCTGAAACTGATGTGTTATAGGATGTGACGCCGCATAGTCCAGAAAAACCTGCTGCCACCACACTGAGAGTACTTACCCTGTAGATGGATGCCACAGGTTAGTCCGAAACATTCATAAATTTCTACCAGACTACACGGCGCAACACTTCGGAAGAATGTAGTCTTCATTTTAATACGCCGATTGAAAGGTTTTTTTATACGACTTTTAATTAGAACATCATCACACACATTAGCGCAAATAAATACAGTATTTACATACGTGACGTATGTACTGTTACACCTGGTGCCAGCAGGCACATTCCTGTAAATACGTAGCTATTGGGGAATCAACAGAAATGAATATATAAGTACTGTTATTAATTACACGATATAAACAGCAAGTCTGTCCAAGCAGGAAGGTTTCTTTTTTGTACCCAAGTGGTATCTCGTTCAAATCTCCGTCGTTAAGTCGAGTATCCTCAGGTTTTCGTGGTCTTCTTACATCCTTGCACACAGTGCTTCCAACAAGCCGTGATATATTATTTCCATATCCTTACTCTGCACCTGTATTGCGCTATGGGCCAGTGCAGACCAGATCCTGCCATTTACCGGGTTTCTGAACCCCATTTTGCGCACCTGGTAGCGAATCTTGGATGCGGGACTTTTCAGTGGGAAGTCTCTGTCTAGAGAAGAGGACAAAAACACAAACTCATGCATCCATGCCAAGTGGTATTACAACCTACAAACCCAGTGTGACAGTGGCAGATGTCAGTGCTTGTTTTGGTTCTTGGATTGATAACCCTGGAGATGGAAGCATTACGTTTCTGCGGTCGACATAACGTAACAGTCCAGAATACTTGAATCTTAATCAACACCGCAGTGAAAACCTCAGATCTTGTATGTCACTGCAATTTAGATTACTTGGTTACGACCGGCTGATAAGCATAACGCAACAATTGTACAAATCTTCAGCCTGAGAAACCTTACGGACACACATCAAGATTCATTATAGTGAGACAAACACGCACTGAATAACACAATAAAAATGTTTAGGGAGCTCGTAACTTGAAATTGTAAAAATTAATCCATTAGGTTCACCAAGTCCGTATGTCCGTATGTCCGTCCGTCCGTCCGTCCGTCCGTCGCGTCGTCCGACGCCATGTACTATTTTTAGGTCCGCGAAGAGGATTTTCATGAAATTTGGTACTGAGTAACCTTACCAAGTACAATGTTACTGACAAAAACTGTGCGATTGGTTAGTAAGTCTACGTAACTCTACTGCACGGTTACGACAAGCAAATGTTGGGATTACAAAATGCAAAGGAAAAATTAATTTTGAACAGTTTTACTGAAAATTTGTCAACATCCTACAATTTTTTATTAAAGTTGGACAAAAATAACGGACATTATACATGAGGGCCCATACGAGCTTGCTGCACTCAACTCGAGTTGACTTCGCTGTGTGAGCGAAAGCGTCAAAATTTCCACGTCATTCGACCCGTGCCTAAAAACAAAAGCAAGATTTGAATGCGGTTCTAAATAGATATTTTAAAGAGATTTAGTGAGAATCTCTAGTACTAAATTTCGTTCAAATTCTTCCACTTATTCACTGATTGCCTGATAACAAAAACGGAATAATACCATACAAATTTTCCAAACTGTGTCATTCAACTTCCTGAGCACCCAGTTAAAACCAGTCCTGTTCAAGGCAGAATCGATCCGTTAGGCTCCAAAGAACAGCACAACGCCACTTCAGGAATAAAATGATGGACGCATTGGAGAGTCCATTGCAGAAGGAGTAATTGGATTTGAACGTCGGGGCGACAGAGTCACATCGGAGCTACAAACCGACTAAGACACAACCAATCGCTTGATTTATAAGATTACTGAGGTTTCCGCCAGAAAGCACACAGACAAACAGAAGATGGACGGATGCGTTCAATTCCGAAATGTACAAAGACGATCGTACCAGATCGTGCATTAACCAAACACCTTACTTCCACTGTAAGGGCAAAATGTTTCCAATTTTGAGCATGAACTGAAAGAGTTAGGAAATGTACGCGCAGCAAAACAACTCTGGTGCATTCACTACGTTACTGCCCGTACAATTTCAATTAGCGAACGCTAAAATTTGGTGCCCTCTTACATTCTATTTGTGTATTTATATTTCATTTGTGCTGTATTTCGCTGCGCTTTCAGCAGGGCGGGTCATACGGAGCCGACTGATAGGACGATTAGTGGGAGGTGAATTGGATTTGATGTGGAGGGAGGAGGTGGAGAACTGATTTGAGTAATTATCTGGCGTGCGAGACAAAGGAAAACCACGAAAAAGTAAGTCAGGTTAGCCCATATCCGGCCCTCGGATGCTGGTTTATAAAAAGCGTAAAAACAGTGGGGTGGGCCGAGCGGAGAGACAGGGGCATAAAATATTCTTTTTCTTATTTTGTTAAAAAGTCCAATAATTAGATCTAGGTTATTTAGAAGAATGCGAGGCACTTAAGTTTATTAAGACTTTATAGCCTACTTGTTATTACACGTACCCAAAACAGAGAATGGAATTTTTAAATAAAAAACGTTAGAATATGAACGAGGAAGTAGCTTATAAGGAAAAACTAAATAATTCTGGCCATAACACCTCAGTTTTATTTCCACCTACTGCACAAAGCTAGCTTTTTGCGCTTCTGCAAGTTTGGACCACCTACTGTAGCCAGCATCAAGGAGTTATAATGTTACAAAGACAGAAGCAGTGTATCATACGTCAGCAAATGGTAAACGTATATACATCAGCATTATACAGCAGTCCAGGTACATATTTAGACAGCGTTAAATAAAAGTCGTTTTATAAGATGAAATAATTGTCAATAATACCGTATTACTTCAAATTTAACATACACCTTTTTCACATTTTTCCGAACTGAAAATTAAAGCGCCTCTTACATTCGAGGAATTATTTTTCATTCTTCGAAAGTCCCAAAAACATAATTTTCTTCGAAGAAAAAGTGGCCTCGCTAAAACACTAGTAAATTTTACGGACAGCGAAATGCCTTTGCTTGCACAAATTTCTTCCTGAAAATCCCTTTTCAAATAGCCCTACAAAAAGAAATCAAAAGTCAACAGATCGGGCGAAAGGGTTGGCCAAGAACGATCGCTATAAACGTTTTTACTTTTGCAAAAAGTCTCTAAGGCGACTGAACGGTGGACAGCCGACCTCAGATCCTTGTTTCTACTAAATCGCGTCCCTTGCTGAATCTATAGCCAACGTACTTTCCGTGTCGTCCCCGGACTGCCCTAGTACTACGTGCGCTGCTTGTACAACGCAAACGTTCGCCTACGCGTGTTGGCTGTTAATTTTAGCGGTAAGTGTGAACACGTCGCGCCCCATTGCTTCCATAAGCCCCATCATTTTCATTGCGCGATTTTCTATAACGCGAGGTCTCACAAAAACGCAACTATCGCATTATAGCAGAAACGACAGCGTTATTACATGGGTCTAGCAGAATTCCTGCTTCTCCTTACAGCAACTAGCAGAATTCCTGCTTCTCCTTACAGCAACTCCACGCTCTCTGATTATCCATTACTACGCGTGACGGGTGACAGTCCTGACCAGAAGACGTTACGCCTATCTTTCGCTGGCACATCTCCTTCGACACAGAGCACTACCACGGAAGCTCGTGTTCTGTCAGCAAGACGCAGTTCGAACTGTCGAGCTGTCAGTGGCGTGCCAGCCACAATGATTTCCTTCCACCTGCAACTGTACGTTGTTATGTGCGCCATGTCTTGCGTGTGACGACACAAGACGCAAATCAACCTCATGACACTAAAATGTGTTGTCTACACCACATGCAAGTAACAGGTTTGGGAAACTCCAGTTACAACGCGTTTGTTTGCCCTGATGTGTAGCACATAGAAATGTTTGTTTATCCGCCTAATCACATGGAGAAGAACCAAACTCTGGAAGCTATAATTTTAATGTTATTCATAACGTATATATTTTTATAATTAATACACTAACCAACTTATGTACTTAATAAAATGCATTCAGAAGTATAAAATTTCTATAAACTCCTACATGTTTCGGCACCGAGATGACATCATCAGAGAGTTAATCCCTGATGATGGCACCTCAGTGCCGAAACACGTACGAGTTTACAGGAGTTTCTACTTCTGAATCTATTTTATTAAGCGCATAAGTTGATTAATATATTAATTACTGGAAGCTACAAATTGCACAGTTAGCCAATAGATTTCCCATACTTTGTAAAGCGTAATATACGTTCCGTATTCGCAACAGACCGCCACACGTCCACATTCACAGCCAGATAAATACAGTCCGTACATATGCAATGACACTTTTTTAAGAGCCATTTTTATTCTATCCTCCTTTCTAGGCGTCATTTTGCAACTCGTCTCTTTCCTAAAGACGTGGCAACATAAAGTCAGCACGCACCTCTCACCAAGAACACAAAATGTGTGTGCACTGTCCGTATCACACACAGACACACCTTCATTGTATCTACTCAATAATATGCCACAAATTGCAAACAAGTGATTCCTCATTACAGAATTTCCCCCACATCACTCCTCCAAATAAGTTTGTCTGTAGCCTTCTGTTCATAAACATGTCCAATCTATGAGCTTCGATGAATGTGACGGACTACATTTCACAGTCACAGAATCCGAGGTTCTCACAGCCTTGATGAAGATCCAAGTTACTCTTCTCTAATTGCTATTCCGTAAAGATGGAAGGCATGACTTCCCCCGAAACGTCGGTTAACTGTTTACTATCCGATAGGGCGCAAATACGAGAAGACTTGCATCTTCATGAACACCGCTGTGAGAGCCTCAAATCTGTCAGCATATTACATCCTTAACATCACCCCTTTTACACTCTCATAACCTATAAGACCCAATCGTAAATGCCCATATACAGCATGTCGTTTACATGAATTTTAACGCGCCGCTAATAAGTGTTTAGCTTTGCAGTGTTGACAAAGGCAGTACTCGCCACAGCCAGACAAAAGTACAGGTTTGTCACTTTTTATGCACAGTTAGACCCTGAAGTAGGTGGCAGAGTGCGCCTCCAACATTTCGGTAATTGTTTGCGCAACGCATCAGACGACTTGGACGTCTGTACAACACAAAGTTACTAGCGAGTCTGCTGCTAAGATGCACGGTGTATTTACATGTGTAGAGGCGCTGCGTCGCTGCAGAGTGTAAAATCGCAAAGCAGCGCGTCCCGTAACAGTCAGACCCTTACGGTTTGTTAAAGAGCTGAAAAAACTCTGACTCATTTTAACGAAGACATTTTCAGCCCAAGCGGGCCCTAATAACGCTCTTGCTCGGATGCCACTGCCATAGCATTTACTCTCCTGACCCCAGCGTCCATAGTCCTTCTAATTGAGCGGTTGCTAACTCCTCGGTTAAATGAAAGTGCTTTTAGAAGCACATCGCAGCCGCGCGGTGTCCCTTCGCCCAATGAACTGCGCTGTTACTGTTCGTAATCGCTCCAGTGTGAGGTCTACTTGACAAGACCCGCAATATTGTAGCTCAAACTGCTCAGCACATATAGCGAAATCATTTAACGACATTGTAGCAAACTGAAAGGTTACTTATCGTCGAACTAGAACAGAGAGCAATTAATTGTCTGTTTAAAATCAAAGTAAAGTCACACAGCCATGAATTTAAGCGCTCCTCTCATTCATACTCTTTTGCACAACACAGTTTAGAAATAAATTCCTTATGGATAGAACGTTCTCACCCTACCAGCCGTGTTAAATAACTTAGTGGTGCATAAGCCAATGTAGTCAGTCCCGTGATGAAGAGAGCGGAGATGGCTCTCGAAACATTGGCTTATTCACCATTAAGCTATTTAACACGGCTGATAGCCCGAGAACGTTTTATCCAGTTTAGTCGCCATGAACGCTTCAAATTATAAATTCCTTATGTTATATATTCCATGAAAAGTGGGCCCGTCACCACAGCATGGCGCAACCTCAGGTTGAGGTTGGAGAAACGGCCCCCAATATAGAGGGTAGCTGCGAATATATTTCATAAGCATTAGTGGACAGCCCACAAGGGGTGGTCCTCCACCTTCGGTGTTGGGCGAGATGCTAACAACTCCTAACCGTAAAAACGTACGACAGTACTAAACATTTCACAAGGCTTCGGACTTGGACTGATTCTTTGTTACGACACAAACAGTGGTGTTGGTGTTGTCGGCTTCCTGCAAAACGTGACTAAATTTAAAAAAACATAATTACGGGAAATCGTGTCACCGAAAAATAAGTTTTGAGTACACTTTACTGTTGCTTTTTTCGATACATGGACGGGGCATATTGGTGAATGACAGCAAGTAATACGTTTGCAGGTATTTCACAAGTATTGCAGGTGGATGAATGGCTCTATCGATACCAGTTTCAGGAACCAAACGACTTGGTCACAATACATATCTGAAAATTTTTCCTGACAAGAGTATCTCAGTTTCAATATTCTTTTCTGTGGTGCAACAGCCCAAATCGGGCCTAGGTCGCGTCAATTTTCAGGTTTCTAGATCACAGCAAATTAGAAACACACACATACACACACAATCACGCCCGTTAGGATTCCTCTGAACGAGGGATCGGCTTGTCACAGGGACAGCTACCTACACAACACCCAACAAACACACGAGACGTACACCCATGCCCCCAGTGGGACTCGTACTCGCATTCCCAGCAGTCCAGCGGCCGCAGACCTACAACTTAGGCCGCTCCCCCATTTGCCGATTTTTGACTTGGTTACTTTTTGCAGTAAATCGACGATATATACAAAAGCGCAAAACAGTGTGGCGGACGAACGGACACACGCAGGCATCAATTATTCCGCTCTTCATTTGTTAAAAAGTCTAATAATTAGATTTACGTTATATATAAGTCAGGACGGAACTTAATTCTATTAACATTGCAAAACCTAGTTGCTACTGTACGTACCGCCAGGTCTAAAACTAAAACTCTGCATTTTGTCCACCTAGTATACTTAGGCCCTTTTCTTCCTTATTCTATTTACACCGCGGCGAGAGCCTGAAATCACGCAGATTTTAGAAGGTTAATCACTGTGCCCCATACACCCAGTGGAGGGAGGATTGGCTCGGCCCCACCAACACTTTGTATGCTCATACTAGCGGAAAGACCCTGAACCAGCAGGGAATCAAACGCAAGTCTTGCATCTCAAGCTCAGTCACTTTACTTAACCTTTTAAAGCCTAGCGGTAACTTTACATACCATCCGGTTTAACATTAGAAAATTGTACGTGGTGCCCACATTGCGTTTATGTGTTTTGTACGGATCTCAGAACAAACAGCAACTTTTGCCTTATAAAACATTAATAGAATGGTTTTTATAACCGAAGTGGAGAGTATTTACAGCGCGGTACGCACTGAGTCCCTATATAAAACAGATGGGTTTCGTCTTTAAAGGGTTAAACATCCGTTCCGGCAAAAAGCAAGGAAACGGTGACTATCTGACTCCATGGAGTCTATCCTTCTTGAAAAGCTAACAGGCCCTCAGCTAGTGAAGAAGGCACCCAAGTTTAACGATATCCTGAATGCGTATAAACACGAATGACGGCAAGCGGGGCAACTTATATGAATATCCTGATATCTTCGCTCTTTTGAGATGTTACACAGAGTAGATTATTAGTTATTAACAGACGTTTCGGGACAACCGATCGGTCCCACGTTCAAGGGTGAAGTAATCCAAGCCTCAGACTGCCTGAACCTTGAAGATGGGACAGATAGGTTGTCCCGAAACGTGTCTGTGACCAACTACCAACCTACGCTGCGTAACGTCCCAGAAGACCGAAGATATCATTTACACCTCGGTGGAAGCCCGAAATCACGCATAGAAGGATATCCTGTTGCTGTCCGTTCCTAAGTAACAGCACAGCAAAGCAGCGCTGTTTATTTACAGCCATACCATTACATACACAGCTTCTCGTAAAATTATGTACTGATCACCCTGTATATTAAGGTAGAAGATTAGAGCCGTTTGTCACAGAATGTCGAGAAGTTCAATAACTAGCAGACGCATTCAACCGAAATTCCGTGTGCACTGCGGATGGAAAAAGATATCTGGGAGTTGTAAAGTGCGAGCCCAGAGGACAAATCGTTTAGAACTTTGTCTTTAGGGTAAGAGGCATCGACTAGGAACTGAAACGGTTGCTCTCACCATCCTCCTGTAGAAATGAAGGTAACACACGTGCACTTGAGGTCCCCATACGCAAGACCCTCATAGACAAAGAACGGAGCTTTTAGTGTTTGAAGATTCAGTTCTTCTGGGATGTTACACCCTGTAGATTGGTACACAGTTACCGATGTTTTGAACGATCCTAGATCCTCCAACACCACAGTCAAGCAGTTCATTCTTGCTCATTTATCCCTCCAAAGCACGATTGTTACCATAGGTACCATCCGCGTTAGCATTCAAAACCTCTTCCAACAGAGTGCAGACATAGGTCTACGGTTAAATACAAGATAGGCAAATTACGTATAATGTAACATTGTGGCGAGTTCGCGTAACCACTGTTGCCATCGAAACACAAAAATACGTTCATTTCTTATTGTTCTTGACGCGCGTGTAGCTATCACCAGTATCAAAATGTTGTCTTGCCGCAGAAATGCAATAATGGATTCCCTTTTCTCCACTGTCGAGCTACAAAATACTTCGTACTGCTATTAACAATGCAAACGTACCTAGGTCTCCAGATAAAACGCCCGGTATTTTTGTACGACTTTAAACAAATATGGAGTTTCTAGATGGATTTTCATAAAAGTCCGCAACAATAAATTTCACGAAATTCCCTCCAATGGCAGCAGCGCTAATACAAGCGGGCAGACATGGCGATAGTAATAGGCGCTTTTCGAGCCTTACGCGAAAACGCCTACTATCTATATAAAACATCTAAACGCCTTTCATTACAGTGTTTACAAAAGTATGCCTCTTATTCCCCTTATTACACATTACCCTCGTTACCCATCGTTGAAAAAATATTTATGGAGACTTAAAAGTTCGTAGGTTGTAAATAGCGAACAGTATGTTAAAGAGCATAACATTTGCTGATCAAGTACAGATACTTCTTTGAGTCACGGCTTCCATTTAGAACGTAATTCTGGAAAGAAAACATAATCTACTCTCCGCTCGGTAGCATTTTCAAAAATGTTGAACATAACAGAGAAGTTTAGAATGAAATCAAAGCCTAAAGGAATTTAAGAGTCAGATACTTGTCAGCAAGATATCACGTGTTTCAGAAGAGAAAAAACTGACTCAAAAGTTAAAATGGAAACTCATGCATAGCAGGGTGATCCCATTAGTATCCTTTTTCCCTTTTCGGATAGATACTACTCGTAGTCTAAATATTAGCCTACAGTATAGTACACACGTACCTGTAATTTATGTGAAATCGATGTTCAAAGGATTAATCTATTTACATCAAACGTGTTCCTCCTCCAGATAAATTAATACATACCCACTGCCAATCGTCACAGTAAAATTGTTTACAGCGTCCATTCGTTAGCACGTGTAATTTAATAACACGGCACTGATTGAAATGTCTATGAAGTTACAACTGCAATTGAAAGGAGTGAATGAGAATACGCTGTGACCAGTCTTGGGCCAAAAGTGGAGTTTCTCACGTCATATCAATGCCACGTGTCTGTCCGTCTGTGGTGTGTGTCAGTTATAAGAATTTCCTTTCCACGCACATCACAAACACTAAATTCCCACCTTAAAAAATCTAAACACTTTAAGTGAATTTTGACATAACTGCCCCTATTCGTTGGGAAGCGGTCCAGCGTATCTACAAACACACAAATATGTGTGCGTAATTCGTGTATTCGTCCGTCCGTCCGTCCGTCACGTTCTGCATCGCGAAAACTGCCCATTATAGAGGACAGGCGTATCAAGAAACATGTCTAGTTTAGAAAGAAACCCTAGAAAGCATAACCCTTGAAAATGAAGGCGACACGTTCCTAAGAAACGTCAGAAAACCACCCAGCGACGCAGCGTCATATCCCAGACGACCGAGATTTTCCGAAAAAAAAAATATTGTTAATTCTGCTGCTACGTGTACGCATTCATTCTAGTCCCAGGCATTTCTTTCCACAGTCTACACGACAATGAGTATATTTTCATAGTAACCATGGTAACAAAGTGTTTTCGATGTCACAAAACCACATGTGTGAGTCCACTTATATAGCAACGCTAAATGTAAGCAATCAAAGCGAAGAACAAAGAAGTCAGACAATGCACTATAATGTATCAGTGGTGAGTTCGTGTAACGTGTAAACTTCCTCCTTTACCCTACCAGCCTAATATCATATCATTCGAAGAGAACGTTTTTATGGTGATTTAATGTCGCCAACAAAAACAAAAAACTTGGTTCTTCACGTGACGTACCCAATTTTAACCAAATTCGAATTTTCTCGACAGATTTTCATGAAAGTCCTCAGTATCAAATTTCACGGATATACGTCCAGTGGGAACCGCCCGGATACATGCGGACAGATGGACAGACGAACAGCCGGACACGACGACGCTAGTAGGCACTTTTCGCGACTATGCAAAGGCGCATCGTAAACCGTTCTTCAACTGCGTACCACTTCTGACGAAATACCACACATCTGTAATGTACTAGAGCTCGTAACGTCTCTAAACAACGTCCAGGGATTACATTTACTCTTACCACACAGCCTATAACAGAAGAAGAAAACTATCTGCATCTAATTAAGAAATATTGGGACAAGGTGTCAGCAAAAATTAACGGACGACCGCTGAAACTGAATATGACTTCTATCGTTCGCAGTTTAGGCATATCAATCCAGCCGTATGATTGAGTTGCATTTACTACGGTATTGGCGCTATGAACAGTTTTTACTGTGTGAGAGTTAGCACCGGATACCTAGTACGGAGGAAGAAAATTCGTCAGAAGGAGCAAAACAGATTAACATAAACTGGACTAACACTTCGAAGTACAAATTTCACTTAAATGGTACATATGTTGTCAGTCCTTTGCGTGATTTCAGGCTTCCGCTGCTTTGTAAATGAGATCTTCGCTCTTCTGGGATGTTGCGCAGAGTAGGTTTGTAATTCGGTACCGACGTTTCGGGACTATGTATTGGTTCTGTATGCAAAATTCTGCGCGTCTCGAAGGAGAGTTACAAGTACGTGGTGTTTGCCAGGGGACGGAGTAAGCGTGTAGGTATTTCATAAGATCTGATACCTTACAGCACCTTGAAACATGAAAATGCTCGTCCCTATGTAACGGTTCATAATCGGGCATAGGATGATATGGCGTCTTCGTAATCAAAATGGCAAGCAAAGTAACATCCTCAAGTTTGGCACACCTTACGCTGAACATCCTGTATACAGAGTACCCCACATGTCATTCCAAACAACAAGCCGCTTAAGTAGGCACGTCGTGTCAAAATGTATGCTAAACATGATTACGTAATTACGTAATGCCTGAGATTAACATCCACGTTGACGTAACATGTCTCACTCAAAGTAAGAGAACGAATAACTAGCTGAAGCATGGCAGACGTTTCGTGCGACATTCTGCACATCCAGCATGCATCATTCGCTAAAACAATGTAATAAAGTAGTTTAACGGAATGTAATGCCATACAATTATATACATCACTGATCGCACGTCATCCGAATATACGAACAGAAAAATTACTGATGCCCCTTACAGAGCATATGTTTGCTTGTCTTCATATAAACTACGGTGTTATGTAGTCAGTCAGTTTAGTCAGATTCCTCATTTTTAGGCGCCTTGGCAAAATTGCGAAAAACGACTATTAGCTTTTTCATGTCCGCCTGTCCGTCCGTCCGTCCGTCCGTCCGTCTGTCTGTATGTCTGTCTGGAAAAACTCGGCTCCCGCTAGATGGACTTTAATGAAATTTGATACGAGTATTTTTCGAAAATCTGTAGAGAAAATTCAAGTTTCACTAAAATCAGACACGAATAACGGGTACTTTACATGACGACTTATGTTGGAGCATATGATAGTATCTCGCTTAATTCTTCTTTAAATTAGAAATGTTTCAGATAGTACTGCAGAGAAAATCAGAATACGCGTTGTATGTTCAATACATTTTCTTCCAAAAATCGTGTCGTTTGTAAGATAATGTGCAAAAATGTGGTACAGCCAGATAGTCCACGGATGACAACATACGTAAGACGGCGCAGAAAAATTGCAACTTGCAAAAGTAAGGCAAGAATACAGACACGCAGTCATAATACTTAAAACTTATTGATTTTCCACGGCAACAATAGTCAGGCGAACGCGCCTCAGTGTTACATTATACGTAAACTGCATCTCTTGTGTTTGATTATCTAAAACAACAGTAACACAGGGTTAAAATTGAACAGTACATAAAATGTGTGTTCCGCTTTTAAGTACAGCTTTTGATCGAAACATCTTTCACACCGGTTAATATTTAACCAGTTACACTCGAGCTGCGTTTATAGCCTCTGTTACTGTTATCCGACTTTACGCAAAAATGGACTCGTCCACGAATGTCGCAAAAAATTCCCACATTAAAACTTCATGAAAATCCATTTAGTGGTTCTGAAGTTGTTACAGAGGCCAGAAAAACAGACATGGCGAATCCAATAATATATTAAAAAACTAATAGGCGCAAATTTACAGTTCTGCAATTTTGCAGTTTTCCATTGTGGATTCTACACGGCTGCCAACATTCGTAATGCTAATGTGTTTTATGTGTTGCACAGAATGTCACGGTCTTGTGCTATCCTGTGCTCCAAATTACTTCTGAAACAATTGCAATGGAGTCTGTACACCCTATATATCTTCTACAGTTTTATAATATATAACGACATTGTATTTACTGCAGAGATTGTTATTCTTCCCAAAAGTAACTTTTTACAAACCTTTATTAATTAACACTTCTGAACACTACTGCCATCCAAAGCAACATATTTTCATGAAAGTTTTAATGTAAAGGTAATATGTATCTTGAATGTTGCCTTCAGTACTTCTCGTGCCTTACACATTTCCGACCATGTTAGATCACGGTTACCAACATAAGACTAACAGTAATTCAAATCACAGTACCGAAGACGCATGACAAAACCACAAATATTTCATCCAGCAACTTTAGAGTAAAGGAAAAAGAACGTTAAACACGGAGGTTACGATATAATTTTCCCCTTTAGTCACAAAAATTTTAGGCACTCAGGCCTCATCTTACTGGCAGGCAATCAGATTTAACAAAAATATTACAGCACCAAGGTTAGGCATCGAATTTTTTTAATTTTCACGGCCGCTACGTATCTCCATGGACGTTGGATTTTGAGTTTCAGTTTTAGCGACAGCAAACTTAGGCTTTCAGGATTCACGTCACTGACAGAAACTCCCCAGTACAACAAAAATGCGCAGTACATATTCTTCTCGATATGCCATTCCGCCATACAGAATGCCATCCAAATGATACCTCAGGGACGCAGCACGTGTTCTTTAATTCCACTTGATACATTGTGCAAGGCTTGCAAATACTTGAGCCAAGTCCCACAGCCTAAGCTTTCTGAATACCTTCACTAATTGCCTTCGCGAACGTAACGAACCTTACACTGGCTTTATATTTGCTTTATGTATTCCGCTGTGTTTATCTCGCGCAAATAAGTAAATCTCGAATCTTAAACCATATTTAATTTTGAAAACACACATATCATAAGGTGAACTGGATACTTACATGTGTTATATTCAGTGTAAGCAGAATTATGGAATACCTGAAATTGACTTCATCAGCTTTATTGTTTCGCCGAAACATGTGGTCACATTTCATATCAGTTAATGAAGACAGCTTCGTATTATGTTTATTAATATAACAGCTCCGGTAATTGAAATTCAGACGTATTCATTTGTTACAACGGCTGTTAATGTTTACAACCCTCATTATATATGGCTTTCGTTGCATGCGGAGGGATTTCCACGCTATAAAATAACATAGGTACATCATGATTAAATTAAAATAATCAGAAGTTATCGTTTTAGGATACAAAAATAACAGCATTTAGTTGACGTGTAATAGTAAACAGTTCTACATAACAAGGGAAACAAATGGTGGCCAATGAGATGAGGTTGATCAGGCCTATATACGATAAGGTGTATATTATGGGGAAGGATTCATGCGATCAGGAGTTTTCATTATAAGCTAAAACATCAGCACATCGTGTATAAATAACACTATGTATTCCGCCTGACACAACGTAGTGTTATGTAATTCTAAATCACAACGGGATGGATAGCGACAAACTAGTACATCTTTAAAATTCAGCATACGGTAACATGTCACTTTAAGGCGGTTCATTCCCGTAGTGTTATTAATACAAATTAATTTCTTGCAGTCAGTCAGCACAATATGCATATATAAAACCCAAAAGAATAAAAAAAGGCTACATGTTTAGGCCAAACCAATTAGCCATCATCAGGCCTAATTACGGGAACTCAATAGTTGAAATTTACAACTGTATTTTAAAATGAGATCTCAACCTTTGTAAGATAAAAATATGTATAATACAGAAGATGGAAAATACCTGAAGTGTTTTATAATTGCTTATTATTACTCCAGGTATTGGCTAATTCCAAGTGAATACAAGACATGTGTTTTTATCCTTTGAATGTTTATACCTCATACTTAAAATACGGTTGTAAATTTCACCTACTGTAGTTTCGTAATTAGGCCTGATGATGGCTAATTGGTTTAGCCGAAATATGTAGCCTTGTTATCTTTCGCAGGATACAGTTAGCTATACGTTGTGTTTGGCAACATGTTACCTTGTTCCTTGCGCAGATTTTGTGCACCAGCTTCAGCTACCCTGCGGTTACACGGTCTATAGCTTGAAGTCGTTTATTTCTGGTACAGGTTTAGTTAGATTAGTTTAGTTCTGGGAGGTGGGTGGTTCTGACGGCTGTAGTAATATTACGACATCCGTCGAGGTATGGTGTTTCAGAGTATTCGGGTCTTGTAGGTCTCTGTAACCCTTGAAGATGCAGGCCGTACGTTCTTTCGAAACGTCCATAATCAATAAACCTATCATTCAGGGTAATAACCCCAGAAGAACTGAATCCTCAACATCATGGATACGCAAAACTAAATCTCGCACAACGTTGTGTACTGAGGTTTGAGAGGTACCAGCTCCTGTACTCTGAATACAGTGGCTGCCGGTTCCTCCGAAACATCAGCACACGGCGTCATATGCTAAATGACTAACTTTAATATTTTAGATTGCTAAATCACTAGATTCAGTTCGGGTCTTATTATGTCACTTCTACGGAGGAATTTTGTGCTTCTCTGGGAACATTCCATTTACATTCTATAAGCCAAAATGTTACAGTGTCACCTGTCACCGTATTGCGAACGTTCTGCGATACGTGTTAACGTTACAGTCATATCTTTCTACAAACGCCATACTCACTACACTCAGGAAAACTTACAGATCATGCAGCAAGCAAGTGATAATACGTACATTTGAAGTACAGCAGAATGCTGGAAATGAGGACAAACACCACCACCAGAAGCGCCAGTAACAGAAGCAATATCGTCGGCCTGCACCAGCTGGAGCAGCAGCTAGTTTCCGATGTGGTGGGCACCGCTGTCGTATTGTCATCTTGCTGCCTAGAGCAACACGACCCCCGGCCTGCGCACCACGAGGACACACAACACGTCCTGTCATCGTCACTTGGCGTATCCCTCAGTATGTTGGTACTAGTGGTATTTCCCGTAACATTGACAACTACACTGTGACGGTAACGATAACCACCACCAGATCGCGACACAAATCCATCATCGTCATCATCATCATTAGTGGCTGTAGTTTCATAGACGCCGTACGAAGCGATGACATTTGAGGCTGAGCGATTGTTGTCATTATTATAGGATGGCAGGCTGTGATCGCGCGCGTCGTTGCAACAAGGATTTGCGCCCTCACACGACTGTAGGAAGAAACAATTGCAGCAAGAAGAATTGTCCTCTTTATTTATGGTTTGTGCTTCTTCGTACTGTGTTACAGTGTGCTGGGTAGAAGTGTCAGAGTACCAACTATTATAATTCATGGATGGCTGCTGCTGCTGCTGCTGCAAATACTGCTGATTGTTGTAGTGGTGGTAACTGTTACTTCCGCTATTGTTGTATAACTCTTTATTGGTGGACGGGGAATCCAATTTGTAATTGTTGCGATTTGCGTTCATAACCATGATAGAATTTAGAACAATTACCATAATTACATGGACATAATACCAATAAACTGCGCTGGAGTGAAACAAACGTTCATGCTTATAATCACAACGAATATTTTATGATTTTTATATTTGTGAAACACTAAAGGTCGATTAAATAGGCTTCTGTTTTGCAACATTCGAGTCAAACTTGATGTGTTTACTACATTGCTTCTTCATACATGCATTATATTCCCGCATTAGGTTTCCCCATTTTCTTAAACTTTTTCGCTTCTTACGATGGAAGACAGCATTATAGTCCAGAAAGGCAAGACACAGTTAAATTACGTATTAGTTTATGATTGCATTCACAACAATGAGACCTCGCCATTACTGGGACTGTTACTATTCAAGAGGTAGCTTTGATTGTTGGGTTTCAGACGTCGTTCTTACATACGAAAATAAGAAGTATGCGTTCCAAAAATATATATAGGTATTCATTGTTAGGTTCTAAAGCCGTATAAAAATAACTACTGGTTTTCCTGATGTCTTCAGTTGAACTTCTTAATTTACCTGAAACAAAAGAGAGAAAGCTTCAGTCAGCTTTTCATTCAAACACACGAAACACTGAACGTTAAGTGTTACAAGGGAAACTAAATATACAGTATATGGAGCCAGCAACCAGAAGTGTTCTGTAACACAATCGGTAATTTTTGCCTTCTGGTAATAGCCGCGCCGTGTTTTGAATCTGCTACAATATTTCGGCGCACAGTGCAAGGGTGAAGTACGGAGATGCTAATCCAATGGAAACGGGCCTTGACCCTGTAGATGGCGACTGCAATGTATGTCGAAACGCGGAACCATTTCAAAAATACAACGTAGATAACTCCGAAAGCCAAACTCACGTATTAGACAATATCGTCGGCGACAATAAATGACAATAATAATAATAATAATAATAATAATAATAATTATTATTATTATTATTATTATTATTATTATTATTATTATTATTATTATTATTATAACGTCCATCCTTCTTTGCTTGGGATTACCTTCCGACTAACCCCTGGGTTGTCAGGGTGGTAGACCCTTCTCCATCAAGAAATGTATAAGGTGCTTCGTATAGCGCGGTTCCCATAGAATCAATTCCAGTTCTTCACTACAAGAGTTCTTTCCTACAGAAATCCCATGTTCACACAGAGTTCAAAACGAGACGATACATGGAGTCTCATGCGCGTTGCTACTTATCCGAGTGACGTTTACCACTACAGCTATCCCCCACCAAGTCACTTGCAGTTCGGCAGACAACTTCAAAGGGCCGTTGGTTTCCTGCAAATCTAATCAGTCTACTTTTAAAAACTCCAAACTCTTTAAGAATGCAAATGACACTAGCTTTATTCACCATGTTCACTAAATTTATAACACTGATTACGTCAAACTTCAAAACTCTAGACGCGTGAGTTATTACTAAGATAAAACAGCGTCGTCAATGGGTCAGTAAATGAGTATGGAGCAGTAGTCGACTGACAATGACAGGGCCAAATTGGAGTTTTAACACATCCAATTTACTGCACTACATAATCTTCCTCCGTATCTTTTCTTGTCCGTCTCACAAGGTACCATGTTGTCACTTTATTTAGCGCTTTATAGTAACTCTCTCCCTCTCTCTCGAGTCCGCATTGTGGCGTTACGTGTAAGATCGATGCGTAATATACGGTTACGTGCATTACGGCCCCTAATAATTTAACTTTGCTGTCAGTGGGTTTACACGTTACTGACAAGGGGGCCCAAGGTAACGTATCAAACATTCTCCACGCCCAGTGTATCACGCATTACTTCATAAATTTTTCCTTCATATAGAATGTGTCCCACTCGTTACCGCGGCATGCGCGTCCTCAGACTGCGGATGAAGTCAATGGCCTCCCGTTGTCGAACGTTGCTCCGCATATTGTGACTCCTTCAAACATTAAGTGAAACTACTTTTATGTCCGATGCTCAAAGATTTCTGAAAGAATATTGCTTTTTGGAAGTTCCCCCTGGCATCGCCCGTTTGGCCTTCTGGTAAGAGCAACGTGTGGATGAAAAATAGTGGAATTATATTAACAAGGGAATATCGGAGTACTAGCAGAAAAACCTGTCCCAGGGCCACTTAATTATATTTAAAGGTTCAGTTCGTACCGCGCAGTAAAAACACTCCGTCGCAGTTAGAAAAAACAATGACTTATTGCGGCATAGGGAAATAATTATCGCTGTTTGTTCTGAGATCCACACAAAACACATAAATACACTGTGTGGGCAGAACGTAAAACTTTTTTAATATTAAATCTGGTGGTACACTAGGAGTTTAAAGCAGATGCGGACATCCGACAAGTGGGGTTTTCCACCTCAGTGGTTTGAGAAGGAATTAACAGCTTCTGAGGTTAAAAGATCAGCTCATTACAGAACATTACGCAGGGACTCGGACTCTGATGGGTGTTTGGAACGACCCAAACAACGCAGAATGTAATGGGAGAATATGAACTGGATCCTGGATTCTGTAGTCTTGTGGCTCTGTAAGTATGCCAATAAACTTTCGCGTTCCATAAACTTCTGTGTATCTGGCTAACTGAGAAACTGACAACTTCTCAGTAAAGACTCTGCTACAAGTAGCCAGTGAGTCTGTTAGTGTGGAGTACGATTTGCACGACTCTTCATCCCCTCTTTCAAGAGATGTCATCGAATCGCGACCCGCAAATGCTAATTCCGGCTACACTGTGTTCTAACACTTTTCCCTGTCTCGATGATTCTGATGGATCCTTTATTCAATTCTGATCGCTCGGAGTCCAACTGGAATTTATAAATAGAACACAACAAACATCTGTCAGCTTTGAGAGGAGAGCCATTTAGTTCTCTCTCTCACTGACTCTCCGTCTCTCACATTCCCCATGATTCTTTATTCTTCTCTTAATTCTGTCAATACACAAATTGTTGCAATAAATGTGCAGGAGGAAATACTGAATTTATATGTGGCTTCATTAAACAGCGTCTATTTGAGGTAACCAAACGCACACGTTCTTCGCCCACGATATGGTTTCTTTCTTTTCAGTACCAATGTACAGTAGCTAAGACTGTAAGAAAGAAGTAACATTCGGATTAACAAATTAATGTTTACCCATATAATTAAAAACAAAAGAGGGAACAAGCATTCACATTATTCACGGAAAACCTATAGCAATACAGACACTCCCCCAACTTACGCTAGATTTACGCTTCGGCAGACCAGCGCCAAGTCGAACTGTGTGCAATATGTTACTCAGTATGCATATGTTCAACTGCACAAGTATACACAGAGGAGTCCAGCTGAAATCCAAACTCCAGCACATTCGAACCTGATCGGCGGCAGCATGAGCGCCCCGCCGACCGTGTTATCGCCCAGCAGTATTCTTCCGTCAGCTTCGTCTTATTGCGTTTCTAATTTCCGCAAGGAAAACTCTGGAACTTTTATAAAATATTATTAATTCATTTTTTTTACTTCTTAAAAATGTAAAACGTGTCAAATTGTGTAACTTGAAATTGATAAATTTGGGGAGCGTGTCTCTATCCCACGTCGCCTTACACAGCCGTTGCCCTGTAGCTACACATTGATAACAGCAGGCCTACGAAGTAAATTTAATAATGTCCTCGGCTGAACTGCGTCCGGTCCGCAGTAGAAACGGAGTAATTACCAAAATATGACTCATCTAGGACAGCAAGATGTTTTGATTGGTACTTTGATAGCGACGTTTCGAAAAAGCCTCTTGCCTCCTTCTCTATCGTAAAGCCGCTAGTAGCTTGGAGGCAGCAAGTTCTTCCGACACGTCAGTAACAAGTTACCAATCAACACGGCGTCATATTGCACGTCGCGAGAATTTCCTAAAACAGGTACATGTTGGTAAGTTAGCACGTAAATTACCTGTTTAATATCCTTCCAGTGATATCGCCCAAATCCTAAGCCAATTAGGCCAGTATAATCATATACAAAAGCAAAGAGTACGTGAAGGGCGCAGAAGGCCTCCCGTCCTGTCGGCGGAGCAACCTAACCAAGAACACGCGTAGTCCTAAACAGCACTGGTAGGAGTCTTGATTGAATCATTTAAACTCCTGTGTGAGTGGATTGCTCCCCTTTCCAGGCGGCTAATCGAACGTCGGGGGGTAATCTGGAGCATTGAGTCCATAGGCAGGCTATTCGGAATAGCCCTACCGTGGACTAAACTGACAATTTACGATCACCAAGGAAATGGACGAACACACACGGACCGTACGGAAACTACATTACTATTACGCCCATATTTTTTTTTAAATATAGGGCGAATTTAAAATTTTTACTAAACAAATCATTTGATATTCCTGACACTTAACTTATTCTACAAATAAAACAAAGCACACAATTTAAGGAACCCTGAGGAGGCTTCTACACCCACCTGTTTGCCGCGTTACTGCCCAGAAGTCAGAAAGCATACGGCAGATCCTGTGATCGGCATTCTACATGCGGAATTTACATCTTTAGCCGTTATTCCAGAAAATTCTGAGATGGTTCGTAAGTTCCATGTTACTGCAGAATGTTTATTATTCAAACCCTCGTGTTTAAAGTAGCAGAAATTAACTACGAATTTCAAAATCAAAATTCCACAGCAAGTATTCACAAACTTCTAGCTATCACTCTGGCGCCTTTAATTTCATTCCCCTCCTATTAGGAGGTCAGCAGAACAAGTCTGAGTGCCTTTTAACAAAGCAATCCTCTTCCTTGCCTAGGAATAAAGAGTTTATCACTTCTTTTTCATCTACTCTTCTTCTACATCTACTTCTTTCAATCTGAAGTTACATTTCTTTACACACAAGATATCAGTGAATAAATAGGTTTACACAATAGACACAGAAAACACAGAAGGATAATCTATTCAACCACATTTCTTTCAAAGAAAAACCCTTATGACGTTATTTACGCCCACACAAATTTACCACCTACTTGCATATGAGCTGCTATACAAATAAGGCTAAACAGGCACGACTAGTGGATTAAACTAAACAGCTTTGGCCATTCTGACACTGTAATAACGGGCTACAAAGCGTCAGAAGCGTGTGTTTGTATGTGGAAGGCTTTGCAATGAGCTTATAACCGATCCAGGCAGTCGAAAGTTTGTCTGAGTAGCAAAATCCATCTGCTTCTAAGGTAAACTAACAACGCGTACTACTGAATTACGTCGCTCGCAACAGTGTCCAACACACGGGGCACATCAAGACATTCCGTTGAGCCGTTTTGAGTTTTTATTTTATTGGACCGTTTCAAGTACTAATTTATTTAAAGTTTTGAAGAATAAAGTTACCTAAATACCTTATAAGAAGGACGATATTAAAATGGGTATTAAAGTAATACCAGGTGGACTGTGGAATGTGTTATTCTTGTTCAGCACAGAATCCAATGGCATGCTCTAGTGGACACGGTAACGAGCTGTGCTGCTTAAAAGAAGGGTCACTTCTTGACTAGCCGAATATCTACTAGCCTCTCAAGAGGGCTTCTGTTCAATGCAACATTTCTCACCGGCAGGCCACTAAAAGATGTATTTCAGCCCACTCCTCGCATGAATGCAACAATTCCCCTTATGAACTTGTATTCACTATTTTCGTTGTGGTTTGTAAGCTTGCTTCTCCTTGCGGAGGTCTGTCTGAACGGTGTATTTTTTTTATATAAGCCTGTTTGTACAGACGCAGGAATTTGCTGACATTTGTTTGATGAGTTTGCTTTGTACATGTGCATATTAAAGTGCTGGAGGGTACTTTGATCCATGCATTATTTAGAGAAAACCCCCCTATGGTAACGAGAAAGGTAAACGTCAGATTTCTGTGACGAGTCTGATGGTTTATGAATAAAGGCGTGCTGACCTGACATCTGGTGGACACTGGCAGAAATACCGCGATTCCAAGTAGACTGAAGATGAATCAGACAATGTTCCGCTCTCTGAACTGAATGCCAAATTATTGCAATATTGAGGCTATTTCCTCGCTTTCGGTGAGGCCATATTTAGATAGCTTAACTATTTAAAGCAAACTAGGCTACAGGCTGGATGATTCGTGGTTCGAATCCTGGCATCGGAGAGGATTTTTCTCTTCTCCAAAAGTCTACACCTGCTCTGGGGCCCACCGAGCCTCCAACTCAGTGGTTACTGGGGTTCTTTCCAGGGGTTGAAGCGGCCGGGGCGAGAAGATGACCCGTCATCACCATCTAGTGCCGAAGTTAAGAATGAGTGGAGCTATGCATCTGCTCCCCCTATATTCTTTCATGGCTTGAACAGAAAAACTTTACCTTTAGCTTTTTAAATACTTAAAGCACGAAGTTCGTCTAAATAATAATAATAATAATAATAATAATAATAATACAGATTTTAACTTTCTACGTCACAGGACAAAAAATGAGTCACCACTAAAAGTAAAATTCCATTAAAGTTGTTTAGGAAAATAAATGCTGTGCATTCTGAAAATCGTACCTGACACACATTATACATTTTGTGGGCAAACACACAGGGAATTTCTTAATGTCATATCACACGGTACATATGGCAGCCACTATTTAAGGGTTAACTAAAAACCGGATAGGTCACAATAATTTGCGCACTGTACTGGACTAGTGTTTTTTTTTTTTTACTTTCTATGTCCTGCCCCCTTTGTTTTACCCCTTTAGTTCCCCGTTTACTATCTTCCAGCGCAAAAATGTACTTTCGGTCTCTAAGGAATTTTATTAAGTTCTACTCGTATATTTCGTTTGTGTACTTATTTAAACCTGCACTACGCACGGTTTGCATGAATTGCATTACATTCGAGTTCTGAGAGCCAGGAAACAAATTTCGGCTGCAGAATAATATTTGGAATAACAGGTCGTACAATACAGACTTCGCGCAGCTCTAGATTTTTGACTCTGTTACTCAAACCTGTTGTATTATCCTGAAAACTACAGGATTCAAGGAAAATTATGTTGAATATAAAATGTGTGTTCTATTTCTCTCTACAGCTTGCACTCTGATAGACGTGCAGCGATGTACACTCGAGTTAAGCAGAACATTCTCGCAGAAACTCATGTAATTCTTCATGTAATGGGGCTGTTACTATGGTTTGATTTTAAACAAAACTTGAAAAATGTCGGCAAGGTGTAATAGAAGCCGCTCCGTCAAGTTTAACAAAAGCCATTCAGAAATTAGCAGAGGTTTACATACTGACAGACCGAAGGGCAGACACGGCAAGGAAAGCAGGCGCATTTTTAAACACTTCGCTGCAGATACACAATTTCAGTATATGCGCGCTGGGTAGTGTGTCATATCGGAACTCTGATGGAGAGGAAGTCGGTCTCAGGAACGCTGGTTTACTTGAACCAACTGACGCTGCTGTCAGCCGGAGAGGGTTTATTGAATTTAGTCCTTGTGAAAGCTTCAAGACAGGCAGCTGTATAGTTACGTGTAGCCGATTGATTTATATAGTAGTGGCGGCGCCCGAACGGTGGCACAGGGTTGGTGGGATCGCAACTAAGAAATTTCGTATGTCAGGCCCCGTAAAAATATATTGTCCTCTTTTCCGGTTAGTAGCCACCCAGCCTGCTATTCCGTGGGTACTGGGGCAGGCGCGCCCAGAATTTTTCACTGGGGGGCGGCTGACCCTGAGGCGGTATATACTTTATTTTTTATTTTAAAAATTATCTTGTAAAAATCAATGTGTAAGTATAATATAACACTCTTTGCAACCGCATTTATATACATGTAAACACGACTACATGTTCCATGATTCAATCACAGTGTCCTATTTATTGTTTTTTAATTTTATTAATTTATTTCTCAAAATTCTAATGTATTAGCCATCAGCTGGTTTCAGTGGCTGATTTCGGCTGAAGGGTAAATCACGTAAAACTTTTGATATAATATCTACAAAATCTATGTTTTTTAAATTTCGGTTTTGGGGTGTTTGGAGGAAGGCTGCAGCCCGGCAGTCCCCCGCTGGATGTGCCCCTGTACAGGGTGCTCTTTCTAAAGGGACTAAAGTGACCGAGTCGTCAAGCTGAGGTTAAGAATGAGTAGAGCCATTCCTCCACTTCCCCCCTTTGGGCCTAAAGGCGAGCACAGCGACAACTTTACCTTTATCTTTGTGTCCACCAAAAGAAGAAATTTAAAACAGTTTGTTACTCCGTGACAGGCGAGGGGTGAAGGGTATTGTGCTCAATGAAGTACCTGCTGTGGCTGCACTTTAGCTACTTGTTCGAGAAAAACTGTGGTGTTTGAATAATAAAATAAATAGCGTGAATAATTAATTTCGCTTGTTCAGAATTTTGAAGTGTCCGTGTGTGTAAAATGCGCTGAGAAGCGAAATTCGCTTCTAATTTCTGCACGTTCTAACCTTTTTTTATCCCAAATATCCTCGCGAAACAGTTTATTCCGACAATAAATCTCACATGCCTTCCGTAACTTTCACTACGCTGCTGAAATTACAGTTTCGCGTTTATAGCACGAAATTCGGCTGAATTATATTAAAAATTCAGTTGCTGCTTCACACAATGGTCCATTTATATCCATTACAAAGAATACCACCTGGTTAATGCTGTTTAGGGAAACAGTCCGTTTTTATTTTGATGATATTACGAAACGCAACGCGTAGGCGAGATGAAGAGTTTCCAAGGAGTCACTAGTCGACAAACGAAAGGCTATAAACTTATCGCTATGTGAGATAAGTGGAAAATTTGTAGCATATAGAAATGTGTCCCTGTGGCATATGCTTCAAATTATATTCCTTCTACATACGATCTGCATTTCCGTCCATTTATCTACCTCAACACCATACCATTCTACGCGAAGAGCTGCAGCCAGCACTGGTAAAAAATCATAAATGGAGTAAGACAGAGGTAAAAGATAAACTTATACCTCAGCCTAATTAAAGACTTCATCAGGAATGCATGAGGCAGCGGAGCTACAGCTGCGCGCATTTTTCAATTCGACACTAACTGGCGGTGACTGGTCAACTTCACGATGCCGGTCGCCCTACCCCACGGACGGAGCCTCTGACATGCATTGAACAGTATGCTAGCTGGACTTCAGAGCCACACTGGACTTTCCAAAAACGAAAAATAACACGCACTTCTGCCGGCAATTGCAAAGACGACGTATCGATGTCCAGCCCACAGCCAGTCAGTATACCGACTGAACTACCCCGGCTTCATTAACAAGCAATGCATACAAAAACGTAGTGAAGAAATTTTCGGCTTCCTTACGAGGATAACAGAACAATGGTTCCTAATGAAAACGCGCAACATGTGAGGTCAGTGGCCAGCTGAGCAACTATCAGGAGCTAAGGACCATATTTATTAAACATTTAAGGCGTGATTTTCATCTATTATTTAAAAATTCAGTGTCCACATCAGAAAGAACACACTCCACAAAAAAAAACAATCCGTAATATTTTGGGGAAATAATAGCTTGGCGAGATTTGAGGTTTCAAGAGTGGCGGTGTTGCTGAGGAATCAGGTCTTAGGACTGTGACACTTTGTCGTTACATAATGGCAGCCGACGTTCCTTCCTCCACCTGACGACACAGTGTCATATCGCAAAAAAACCTGAACCCTGCAAGCAATCGTTTGTTTCTTCTAACAGTCAAGTGAAACACATCAATAGATTACGTGGGCAAAGGGCGGAGAATTTTAATGATTAATCAGGTAGTGCCCACGGCGCTTTAGATGGTTACACACATGGTAAGGTAAAATATTCTGAACTGAATGTTAGAACACAGTGTTTGAGATGCAGGCACACTGGCTCCCTGGGGAAGGGACGGACTGATTCACTGTCCAGCATCTAGCGGCGAATGTCGGCCACGTCATTTTACCAGGCTGCTTTGTTCCCAGAGCTGCTTCGGTTCTTTTCGCGCACTAAACACGCATTTTCAATGTTCGGCTCGCAGAATGTGAAGGAAGCCTTTTCAACTGAATCCTCTAAAGGATTCGATTATACGAAACATGCAAAGGCTTTACGAACACAGAACTCACATTTGTAGGAAGACATACCAAAACTACCTCAAGGGACACCCTTTTGTTATAGCAAACGTTTAGACTAGACCCGCCTCTACCTTTTTAATTACATATTGTTCATGATTTTGTGCACTACGACCACAATAGATGTAGGAGTGGCGCAGAGTGCTGTGTGTTTTAAAAGTAAAGTGAACATTATCGCGTGTAAGGTGAAACGGTTCAACCCACCAGTATATACTCAAAACAATTTTGTTAATATGAAGCTTCTCACCCCACCTCTTTGCTTTTGTTTCATCTGTTGGACAGTCCACACCACACTGCTTACCTCATCACTTTCCATCACGTTACTTTGTCTCTAACGCGCCTTTATCGGAAGGACAATCGGGCGTTACCTGGAAACCATAAAGCTATAAAATATCTCCCCTTTCTTATCTCCCTTTCTGTCTCGCTCTCCCCATTCGTACAAGATCAGAGCCGGACATGTAGGCATAGGAGGAAATCGGGAGTGTGTATACAGTTTCACATTTGCTGCTATGTGACCTAGGCGTTAAGCATGACATTGAAAACCAAGCTAAACGATTTCAGCTGCAGGGTTACGCAATCTGATGTTTGTAAATGGTAAGTCTGGAGAGGGGACAGACAAGGCCATGACTCGAGATGCGCTATTCCATTATATACTGCTGACGTTAGAAAAAAAACCATCCACGCCTTGATCGACCTACTGATAAACATCAAAGCCGGCACCTCGACAACGCAAAGCATATTTTTAATGGCATAACTGCAACGTCCATGAGCGAAATATTAAAATGAATTTTAGGTCCTGAGGACGTGAGGCTGAACGCCCTCAGTCACGTTAAAATGCCGGCTTTATGAGTGCATTATTCATTCTTGGTTTATCTCAAATGTCTAGGTTACGTAGCGGACAGGATGCGATGAGACGTGAGTGACGAATCATAAAGGGCATGAATGGAAGTGGCCGTGACCTCCTGGGGGGGGGGGGGGGGG